>CATNEM010000200.1:340000-345885 GCA_950096795.1 Macrostomum cliftonense
GATCTGTAAGTCTGGTCTGTCCTGTCTGTGTGTCAGTCAGTCAGTCTGTCTGGTCTGTCTGTCTGTCTGTCTGTCTTGTGTGTCTGTCTGTCTGTCTGGCTGTCTGTCTGTCCGTCTGTTGTGTATCTCTCTGTCTGTCTGTCTGTCTGTCTTAGTGGTCTGTCTGTCTGTCTGTCCGTATTTCTGCCTGTATTTCTGTCTGTCTTTCAGTCTGTAAGTCGTCCCGTCTGCATGTCTGAATGTTTTGCCTAATGATCATATTTTCGTGTAAATGGCAACGTAAAAAAGCAGAAGAAACAAAAGCAAGCAATCCCCCCAAGTTTTTTTTTCTTGAACTAATCCGAGGCCTGCTCTCACCCATGCAGGTAGCTGGTCAGACTAATTGGAAACCTCAATTCTTTTTGATGGCATCGGCTTCCTTGACGAGATAAATTAAGCAACTGGGGCAAGCTAGTGCGACAATCGATCTTTTGTTGATGAACTCTACAGTGAGCAAGCCCAAAATTGGAGCAGGTCGAAGGGCGATGCCTATTTTGGATTCGCCTTGAATAAATAATTGTGAAGGCTGTTCACTGAGCCACAATGCCTCAGCGGCCCACGGTTACCTGCGGCTAAGTAGTATTGGAAGTAGTAGTGGGCACGAGAGCACGGCCCAGTGGAGACTAATAACAAGACATTTTATTTAGACCCGCCCACCCGGCAGGGAGCCCGACATCTCAATTAGGATTATCCCCACAGGTGGATGATTGAGGGCCGCCCCCCGAGAGTTATCACGTTCCATGTGCAGCGCCTCCGTGAGGCGGCGTCTTTGCTGGGCCGCCGCCTTATTAATTGGATTTCACACCCGGTTCGGTTGAGTCCGGCGCTAATTAATTATTTGGCTTTCATATTAGCGACCGAGTTCCTTTGCCATTACTCGAATCCGCACACTGGCCCGGTGCGGATGGCGAGCAGCTTGGATGGGGAGGCGATGGGATGGGATGGGATGGGATGGGATGGGATGGGAATGGGATGGGATGGGATGATGGATTGGATGAGATGGGATAGGATGGGATGGGATAGGATGGGATTGGGATGGGATGGGATGGGATTGGATGAGATGGGATAGGATGGGATGGGATAGGATGGGATGGGATCGGATGGGATGGAATGGGATGGGATGGGATGGAATGGGATTGGATATGATGGGATGGGATTGGATATGATGGATGGGATGGAATGGTGTGGGATGGGATGGGATTGGATGGGAATTGGATTGGATTGGGGATGGGATGGGATGGGATTGGATATGATGGGATGGGATGGAATGGGGTGGGATGGGATGGGATGGGATGGGATGGGAGGGATTGGATATGATGGGATGGGATGGAATGGGATGGGATGGGATGGGATGGATTGGATTGGATGAGATGGGATGGGATGGGATGGTAGGGGATGGGATGAGATAAGATGGGAGGGATGTGATGGGATGGGGATTTGCTGAAACATAGAGACTTTTATCATGTCGGACAAATCAGCAAGTTAGGGAAGAAGCTCGAGTTTGGCTGCGAAACGATGGGATGGGTTTAGAAAACAAAGGGGAGAAAATCAGTTAGCTGAGTTGGGATGAGATTGGGCGGACCCGATTTCTTTTAATAAGATTTGGTGGATTAGAGCAGGAAGGAATGGACAGATTGATAAAAAAGACTGAGCAGGATAGAATGGGTGTGACGCACAATGCGGTGAGATTCCAATGATGAGGAAGCTCAGACAGTTTTTAAAGGGCTTGCAACAAAAACGCCCAGAATTTACTCCAAAAAGTTTTAAAAACGAACAAAGCGGCTCTCCATCTGTCAGAGCCCATCAAAGCTCCTCGGCCCCCGCGCTCTCAAGTGACACCTTCAGCGCAATCCGGCCAACTCTTGAGCCAATCCTCTTATTTGATAAGTTTGGCACTTCTGTCATCAAGTCTCATGGATGTCGGGGCGCTCAATTCAAAGATCCTCCCGGCGATGCGTTGCAGAAATTCAATCGGACAGACGACACCGAGAGAGGGAGAGGCTGCGCTGAAGCGACTGTCGGCCTCTCCGCCTCCCACGAGTCCCCCGGCGCCCCAAATTCGCAGTCTCCCCGATCCTTGTAAGAAACAAAAAATGGGCGTCTCGAGGCGCATTTATGCCTGCCTCTACATAATCAAGCTTGACCCCTACATTAGGCTTCTGTGTTGCCTGTAAACTCATTAAGCCCCCCACCCAGTGAGCAGTCAGGCTGGACGCTGAAACTGCTCCGTTATGTGTCCCTCTTCCCTGCAGCCGAGAGTTTTCAAGGAAATCCCGCCCGAGAAAGGTATACCTTCGCTACTTTGTGTGACAGTTCCCTACTACCATGCTTGCCAAATTAGTGTTACCTGCGAGACTGTTATCTTGGGATTGAATTCTGGTTGCTCCAATTTAAAAGTATCAATAACTTTTGGGAAATACGAATGAAAATTTTTTATTCTAACACTCCTGCAAGCGCCCACTCGCTTTTCTTTTAGTAGCCCTGCTTCCAGCCAAGTTTGCAAGACCAACAAATTCAGTAAACTTTTCAAGTGAAGCAGAGTTGGCTTGGCAGAATGGCGAGATGCCGTGCAGGTGTCCCTAATTCAGCCCCTGGAACTGCAGCGGCTGATTGCCAGTGTTGCCGCTTCAATGCTCAAGCATTGTGCGCCTGTTCCTCAGCCTCAGCGTCCTCCTCTCCCCTCCGCAGCTACCTTTTTCTCCCTTGCCCCTCCTTTCTCGACTCTCTTCAGGCGCGCAGCAGCAGCAACAGCTAAGCTGCTTTCAATGAAGGCGGGACAGGCGACACTGCCTTCCAATTAACGATTGTCAACTGTCTGTAGAAAGTTTTCTCTCCATCTGCACTTCCGCGGATGAAGCGCCATCAGCTCTATTCTTCCCTATCAAAGATGCAAATACGAGTAAGTAGCAGTAGATAGGTTCCCGTGAAGTGCGCGATGATTTGTGAATGAAATCAATGCTTGAGAGAACTTTTTTTCCTAATACAAAGCAATAAGCTTTTGTGGCGACAAAGCTTTTAAGGGGGTGGCAGCCTTGTTACTGTTATCTCCGTCAGTCTAGGAAAAAACTAGCGGAAAGGCCGGGTGCGCTGAAAGCTTCCTTGCGGGCAATGCAGGCAGCCTTTTGAGCTGAATGGATTTGGCGAGCGAGCTGAAGCAGAGCGGCGCGGGACATGCGGCTAATGGAGGGGGCCCCGACCTCGTCTCACTCAAGCGTCCCTCCTCTCCACTGTGCGTCGCGAGGCGATACGCCCTAGCCCTGGCAAACAATGGCTATTAAAAAAAAGTAGCGCCCCCCCGAGTCTCAAGTTAGAGTGGCCCCGGGGTGAAACCGTTTTCTGAACAGATTGGGGCAGCTTTTGGTTGCGGTTTTTTTGAGCGGTTGAATGCCGCCTGTTGAGTTGGGACCGCGCCCTGCCTGAGGATTCCTGGTTGGTAGTTGCCAGTGTTTTTTGCTGCTCTCTTCGCGTGAATTTAATGCCACCCAGGGCACGGCGCGGGGAAATGAAAAGTGGCTGCCCGTTGGCGCCTCTCAGTCGGTGCGCATGGATTCCAGCACTGCCAATATTCTTTGGGCCCGACATGACCGGTCTGAGGTTTCATAAAAATCGAAAACTCTGTGTTTTTTTGAAAAGCTAAAGTCACGCTAGAGAATCAGTTTGTTTGACCTTCAGTTTTTCTGGCCAGATGAAAATTGACCGTGCTTTTTTTTGGGGGGGGAGTAAATGACGTCACATCGCATTTCAGATTAGCAGTGGACGACACATTTCCACCAAACGATGGGGAAAATTGGCTACTCAACCTGAGACAGAAAGGAGTACCGGTTTCATCCAGGGAATCTCCAGGAACATGCCCACCAGCGATTGATGACGCCCGCTAACGAAGAAGCCCAGCAGAAAGCTGAGAGGGATGTTGTTCTTTCACCGAGTTGGCGAAGTGCACCACCTGCTCGAAGGTCCGCTTGCCGGGACTCCGACCAGCAGAGGCGGTAGGACAGCGACAGCGCATAATACAGCGACAGGTAGAAGATGAGGTCAGTACACCAGCTTGTACAAAGAGCCTTTCCACATGAGCAGCAGGCGGACAAAGAAGCCTTTTTGACCTGAAGATATGATCTTGCTGTAGGTCACCGTCATTTCCCAGCAAACTCGAGGCTAGCTTTATTTCAGGAAAGTTAATCTTTCACTTTTGCGCAGGCAGGAAGCTCAATAGCTATTTGTGAAAAGGGGAATTTGAGCATCCTTCCGCCCGACCCCTCTTCATGCTTTATTTGAGACGCAGTGGCTCCCGGCGCCATTGGCTATTGCAGTGAGTCCTATCACGGATGCCCGAGCCAATAGCATGCAAGCATCTTGACTCACAGGATTCCAGGAAGCTGGACTTCTCGACGTGTGAAGCTCTATGCTTACTTAAACCGGAGGAGTTGTTTGTAGCCTGGTGGCTAGGGGGCAACTGTCCTATGAGCTGAAGGTTTCGAGTTCGAACCCCCCAGCTGTAGGAGACAATTTGGTGTCCTTGAGCAAGGCACTTAATCCCGCATTGCTTTCAGCCCACCCAGCTGAGATCGGGCACTAGATTGCAAACCTTCATCAATACGGGAAACAAGTCAGTAGTTGAAATGGCGCTACGTATTAAAAGTGGACTTTCTACTTCCAGTTTTGACAGGGCATTCGTGCAAGCAAAAATCGCCCCTGCAAGCCCGAACGCCTCTGCACGCGCACTTCACGCCGCCCGCCTACGCAAGCAGCAGCTAATCCGACAGGAAGCTTCCAATTTTAGAAGCTGCTGTTTCAGCCAAAGAGTCCACTTCGATGGCATCTTAGGGGGCGACGCTGTGTGAGCTACAGCGTCGAAATGAAAAAAAAACAAGTTTTGTGTGCGAACAGCTGTGATACTACATGTGCTTTGCGTACTTATTAGTGACGCTGTGCTTTCACCTTATCATCAGGCTTTATAGTTTGATATAGCGCAATACTTTTTAGTGGATGTTCACCTTGACAGGACATAAAAAACGATGCAGATGAGTCATGGAAAACATGCAACTACTTTGCAAAAGGATATCGACCATCGACCTTCTGTATCTATAATTTAGAAATGCCTTTTGACTTTCATCCGCTAAAGATGGGCAAAACATCGCAAAAAATGCAACCCCCGTGCGGAGCAATGCGCGCCAGGTTCTGTTCGGCAGGCCTCTGTAAACTGTGACGGCCAACCCCTGTAGTCAGGTGAACGCGGGCCCGTATAAAACCCAGACTTTGCAGTTTGGAAAAAAATCTGGAATAGAATAGAAGCCTCGCCATGTAGACGTGCAAGTTTGATGCTAACTCCAGTCCAAGTCTCATTTGTGTGGAAGAGTCCCTTGGCCAAGCCAAGCGCAAATTGTACGGCTGCGCGCGCGCTTCGATTGGGATGGATGCGCCCCTGCGTTTTTCCTTGCCTGCCTGCGGTCCCCTGCGAGGGACAGGGAGCTGCGCAGACTTGGTCCAAGGGGTTGCGGAGGTTATTCGACCAGGCTTGTCAGGGAGGGGGAGAAAAGCGAGAAATTTGCCCAGTCCATCCCGAATGCTGTCTGCTTCCCGCTTCCACCAGACTTGCCCAATGTTCTACATTGGATCGTTTTGGTCTGCTAGCACAGAGGCGGGAACATCCCGCTTGCAAATCAGCGAAAACTGAATTAAAAGGTGTGGGCTTTTATCGCCGAATCCCCGCACGATTTCCTGCGGTCATTTCGAATATTTAATTTTCGTTGAATGCTTGTCGAAATTTTTCTTTAAAACGCGTGGCGAGTTGCTTTTGAGTTTCAGACAATGTCCAGCATCTCCAGCCGCTTCGCCTTCAGGAATCAGAG
>CATNEM010000201.1:0-32500 GCA_950096795.1 Macrostomum cliftonense
TATTGCAGACCCGCTCATGAATCTCAAAGGTACAAATATATCTACATGTCTATACTGAGGATTCTTTGCACCATCATCAGCACCCGTCAATGCATAGTTATATCTCCTCCCTTTTCTCTTTGTATAACCTGAATCATTTACGTCTCCTTTCTCCTCATTAGGGATGAAGCCAGCGCCGCTACCAAGTTGAATAAAATCTGGGTTTTCAATGAGACAATGAGTGTCATACACTACACCAAAGTTGGCAATTCTCTCCAGCTCTGTACTCCCGTTCGACACGCTAAACTCCTTAAACATGTAGGCCCAGAAGTTGCTGATTAGCGTGACATCAGCGTCATGCTTGTCAGTATTAGCACCAGCAGCATTTGTACCACCTTTAGTCTTGTATTGGAATGTCATGTAAAACCCGCTCCTTAGACTGTGAACGCTGACCAGAGATGAACACCCCGTGTAAGTGAATGTTAGCGTTTGACCAGGGCCCAAATTAGTTTCATTCTGATTTTCATGACTGGGGACTCTTACTTGAGTCGCTTTATTGTGCTGTCATCACTCAAGATAGGCTTGTTGATTTTATAGAAAACTGGCGTCAGAGGATCGTTCATTTTTTTAGTTTAAAAAATTAAAATAAAAAAAAATGAAGCGAAAAAATTCTCATTACATCTCTGACTTAGAGAAGCTCGCAGAAGCTGAAAAACGAGTCACTGGGTTAATTAACAAAGAGCAGCAGTCCTACAATGAGTTTATCCAAGCCGCCACTGAGTTTCACAAACCAGGATACACCGAAGCAAAGAAATCCATTGAAACAGTTAAGGAAGCTGTTGATGAGATTCAAGAGAGCCAGTTTCAGAATACGCTGAATAAAATTCCATCTGGCGAAACGTCTCCTCAAGCATCTCAGCAAAAATTAAAAGTAACAGATAACTTCTTTAGGCCAGTAGAATATGAAGGCAAACTCGTCTTTGGTGTTAGTGTCTGGCGTAAAAATATTTCTACTGATCCTGTGGATTATCATCTTGAGATAACGAAAGAAAGTATAAGAGTCATCAAAGAAGGCGCGGCCGGGGTCGGAGAAAACACCTCAAAGAAGGTCGCTTTTCACCCAAGTATTGCTCAACTTCATAACTAAAAATCAAGAAACTATGTTCTGCGAAACAGCTAAAAAATTATAAAGAACTGGTAACTTTTGCTTTACAAAGAGACATAGACATCCTTAAAGTCCCTGATATACTCAAATTTTTACATGACAATGGGGTAAACCTAAACAGCTTTAGGAAAGTATAAGCACTTTAAACAATGTTTGACCTGCCAGATCAGCTAGAAGTCATAAATTACCTGGAACAGCAAAAGCAACTCACTCAGCAACAAGAGACCCCCTCAACAGCAAACAAGAACCCTCAGCAGCAATCAAGAGACCCCCTCAACAGCAACAAAGCCCTTCAAAAATTAACAGAAGAAGATGTACTCTCTCGACTTGAGACAGCAGATCCAACTCAAGTAGCTAATGTACAAAACGGCAAATCCACAAGTATGGAGGCATCTAGAGCAATTCTCACCAGATAGAATGCAGCGAATTCAAACAGAGTTTTCACACCAAGGCAAGACATAAGAACACCAGAAACATCACCAGAGACATCACCAGAGACATCAACTGACAACAGAAGATTCATTTCAATTCCGGAAGCTCCACAAATACCGGGAAAACCGGCCACCGGGATGCCGGAAGTCTACAAGCGGCTAGTCGTTCTCCTAGGAGCAGCAAAGACAGGTTTAAAGGATGAGAATAGAAAAGAGTTTGTTCATATTCTTGATAAAATGTTAGAAAAGAAGTACATCGATAAAAGAGCAAGAGAACTTTTACCTTTCAAGGTTCAATAAAAAATAATTTTTTTCACATAAAAATGCCACTAATCTTCGAAAAAGACGTCCCTAAATACTACGATTGAGAATGAATTAAAGCTCATAAAAGAGGATCTGGACTTTTTCCAGCAGGTCATTATCCAAGATAAGAGGCGATCGGGTAACGTTATTGCTGATTTGATCGCCCAGGGGGCAAAGATTTTCAAAGTCATCAGTGAGAACAAAGAAAATATAAAAATGCTGCCGAGGCGGCGGGAAGTGTAGTCACAGCTGCGAAGAAGATCAAGGACACCATAACTGAAACCCGCGACACCCAAAACCCCTAAACAAAGCAAAACCAGATGGTCAACAAAATGTTCAACCACTCGCACCAAATTCATTGGCACCAAGCGCTGATAGCATTGATCCATCTGTTTATGCTAAGATGAGAGCTGATCTTAAAAAGGGCAGCGGTTTTAAATATGACTAAGGTGCTTTCCGGGGGTACAAGACATGTGGGGGTACAAGACTAATAGCAAAAAGACACACTGGCCCCGAAAAAAGACACACAGGCCCGAAAAAGACACACAAGCCCCCCGAAAAAGACACACATCCCCACATCAATAATTGCAAAGTTAGATTGCAAACTAATTATGCAAAAATTTTTTATCGTATAAAAATGGATTTTTCAAATGATTTCAACCCTCATTGGACTCGGAACCAAATCAAATTTACTCATAACGAGGCAATTGCCTAGTTCATTTTCAGATGTATTGTTGTTGGAGAATCAGGCTCAGTGGAAGACATTTAGAATCTTCAACATGCTTCTGAGACCAGGATTTCTTGACTATGACACACTGCACATACTACTCACCCACTCTGTATCAAGATGAGTATAAGATGTTGATTGCAGTTCTACAGAACAAACTTACAAAGGAGCCATATCATCAGTGCTTTAACAACCAATCCAAGCTGCCAGTGATCCAGAAATTGTCGCCAGAGAATATGCTAGCCATATCCCAGATAATGAAAAGTTGGCACGACATTAAAGTGTTTACATATGGGGACCCGCAAATTGATCCTAAAACTAAACTTCTCCCTCAGCCTGATGAACTGAAAAGGGAAGGAAGCACTTGATTGTCTTTGAGATCTGCATGACAGGGCCCCAGAAGCAAATTGAAAACTATTTCACCAGGGGTCGTCACAAACAACTGTACTGTAATCTATATTACCCACAACTGGTTTGAGTTGCCAAATAAAACTATTCGTGGGAACTGCAATCTGATCCTCTTGTTTCCACCATACCGCAAGACCGACTGAAGAGGTTAAGTAACGAGGTGAATTGCTCCAGCCCATTTACCTAAGCCTCCATTTGATCGATAAGGACGATGGTCGAAAGGTAGCACACAAGGTATCAGCAGGAAGAATTTGTAAACCTATGCTTTGAGAAGTGGAATAAACCTTATCAGTTCGTGATGATTAACAAAGAGAAAAGAACAGTAGCCTAATTTTTTTTCAAAAATAAAACAAAAAAAACCAAAAATGTCCATAAACTTTGCTGGGTGAATCTACTAGTGGCTCCCACTGCACACTCGCTTGCTTTCCTTGACAGGCGCTACATTAACGTTGACGAAAAAATCCCGGAGATCGGACCAATCAAAGGCGCTTTAAAACCATTGGAACGGTCAGCACACCATACATCAAATAAACATTGAAGACTTGCGGGCAAAAATAGCAAAGCTGACCGCCATCGTTGAGACTCTAGCTCAAACTCTCAAATCGGAAATCAATGCAAAAGATCATTGCTATAAGAACAGCGATTAATAAAAGCGAGACAATCCTTGATTCCTATTCACAAGCAGAGACTGATGCCTTATTTTACCGCTTGGAGAACAACCATTAATCAAAATGTTGCAAAAATAAAAAGATAGAAAGAGATGTTGCCACGCATACGCTCTATCTGGATAGAATTTATAACAAGTGGGGGAAAACTTTGAGACGAATTAGTCGCCTGGGAACGACAGCACAATCTCCCTGACATTGACATTGAAGACGCCCTATTGGCTAGGCGGCGAGCTAACACTTCAGAGGAGATTGTACGAAAAGGCAACATAAGTGCAGGAGGGCATCGTAAATAGAAAAATTATTTTTTTTACCTATAAAAAAATGGCCGAAAATGATTCTCTGTATGACCCGCCTATGGCACCAAATATGGCACAAATACGGCACCAAATATGGCACCAAATATGGCACCTGTAACACCTAGTGCACCCCAGTATTCGAAAAGTCAAACAATACCAATCAAATCAGCAATTGAACCAACCCATCGTACAAAATCTCTATCCTACAATCAATACTTTTACCTGCAACTCTCAACAGTTCCGACTTGTAGAGATTCAGAAAATGCGAAATGACATTGAAACCGCCCTTATGAAAAAACTCTAAAAAACTGAAACGCTTCAACAGCCAGTGTCAAGCTTTCGAGTATATTAATATTGTTCTCGGGTCAGTGTCAATTCTAAGCGGATCTGCAGCTGCTGTTTTCTACCACTTCCTATTATCACCGCACCAATCGCTATTCCACTTGGAATTATTGGGGCCTCGTGTGGTCTCATTTCAGCGGTTTACAGGAGCTCTAACTCGAAACAGACGCCAGAAGCTTAAAGGCATCTGCAGGAAATGCAAGCAAAACAGAAAAGCATCCAGTCTTCTATCACCGTGGTATATTTCAAAAGCAATAGAAGACAAGTTCATTTCAGAGGACGAGTTTCAAAGCATTTCAAATAAACTTTATGAGCAGCTTAGTGAGCAACATGTACGTCTGAATTTGAATAGCATTGATGATATGAGCAATTGAGAAATGATATCGAAACTGTCTTCAAAACTATGCAATCAAACACGCTTCGAAGAAAAACTAAAAAAAAATAAAAAAAACTGAATTCAAACATTTAAACTTAAAATGATTTCCCTGTAGCTTTTTCGAGTCTTAGTCATTGCATATAAAACAGTCATACACAGCTCTCCGCAAATATCACCTGCTAAGCCCTGCAGAATAAAGTCTGAGCGGTAGATTTTTGGAGGTTCCTTGTTATTTCCGAGTTGTCGACCGAGCTTCCATATATTCCCTTAGCTCATCAGGAACAGCCGTCCCATAGCTATCAAAGTAGTAGTACTTATGCTTTCTGTTTGGATCAATCACCCAGCAAACCCAGTGAGACCCTGGTTCTCAGCAGTGTCAAAGTTCATGATGCCACACTCTTTCAGTGCGTGGATTCGGGTAATGTATCCTTCATAAAGGACGCCTCTAAAGTTTGGGATTTCTAGTTCTTTGCCAACTGTTCCAGAAAAATATTGTCGTCATTATTTTTTTTCATTATTTTTTATTTAGTCTACGTTTTCACGTCTCCAGTGCCAAAATGGAAGACTTGTAACATTGTCTTGAAAGACACCCTCTTGTTATCTGCGCCTGACAGACCTATTTTTTTCTGGGTTATTGTAAAACATCATGGCTCTTAGACTGAATTTTTACAAACTCGTGTAAAGTTTTCTTATTATGTAACATGGGCGTCTCTGTAGGCTTCTTCATGTAGAGAGTTTCTTAACTACATGCTTTGGAATTCCCTTGGACTTCTTAATTATTTTTCCTGATTCATCGCTTTCATCGCTTTCACCGCATTTTACAAAATAGGATTTTGATCTCAAACCAATAAACTCGGAGATAACATCACCTGCCTTTTCATCTTTCATTTTACCAATTACTTTTTTATTGGATGGGTCGAACACTTGATCACCTTTCAAAGTTTTAAATGATTCTATGTTACTCTGACAAATCATAAAGGTCTTTTTGTTCAAGCATGTCCTGATAGATGTCCCCAGTCTGAATGTCTAGAATTAGGGAGTCAGTGTCAGTGTAAAGAAGTTTTAACCGATCCCCGTATTGTCGTTTATGTCATAGAAGAAACTGTACATAAGACGCTTCGATCATCAAGTACAGTGACACCTGTAAATATAGGTTGTGCAGAGTGTTGCTTTTGTCTTATAGAATAGAACAGCCCCTAAGTAATCGTTGAAGACGTGAAGTTCCTTAAAAGTCGGTTTAGAAATATTTCTCTGAATGATGGTCACGCTCATGAACGGTG
Source organism: Macrostomum cliftonense (assembly GCA_950096795.1). Taxonomy (NCBI): domain Eukaryota; kingdom Metazoa; phylum Platyhelminthes; family Macrostomidae; genus Macrostomum; species Macrostomum cliftonense. The sequence continues at coordinate 5,976 of CATNEM010000201.1, forward strand.
ACGAGTTTTAGATTCGTGCGGTTGCGCTCATTTTCAAGAGTCTTGCCGTATACAGAGTTGTTTGCCAGCTTGAACAGATCCTTGTCAAAGTTGTTGGTTGCTTTGGCCCTGAACTGGGTGTTCTTTTCTATGTAGGGTTTCATCCACGCTTCTTCTGTAAATTTGAGGGCCCTATGTACATTTGTGACCCTACAGCCTAAGGATATGAAGTACTGTAGCAGCTTATAATGAATTTTTGTAGCGAGTCTTGTTGTGTAGGTTTTGGGTAAGTTTAGCTGTGTGTTCGTTTTCTGTAGACAGGTTCCACGTGCCATCTGGGTGCTCGATAATCTTCGGGCAGTTAATATTCTCTGGGAATGGCGCAAAGTCAGAGAAATGATCATGGAGTTCATAGTGGAATTTCTACGTCAACCTCGTAAATCGCAGGTATCGAAAACGCTGGGTTTATTTGTGATACGGGGAGCCACTGGAAGTCTCTCACAGGTAAGTCTTGACTCATTGCCCAGCCATAGAGATTGTTTGGCATCTAAGTAAACTATATAGTTTGAGGGTTTCGTTGGGTCATATGATTCGAGATATGGATTGTTTGCCTTTCCATATCTGTTCACGCAAATTGATATGCCGCCTCTTTTCGCTGTGTCTATAAAATTGTACATGTCAATGTCGGTTAGAAGTTCAACATACCAGTCTGGGTTTTCATCCCATTTCATTTTAAGTAGAGAATCCCAGCTGGTGGCAGGTAAACTTACATAATGTGCGGGATCAAGACCATATGCTGTGTACCAGGTGTTTCTGAAGTTTGAAACACCATCGGCCAAAAGAAAAACATCAGTGTAAAGATAAATCAAATGGTATTGAAAAAAGTTTTGGCAGTTGAAATGTTTGTAGACTGCTTGTGCGTGCTCATAGTCATTGTCAGAAATTCCTGAGTTTGTTAGCTGAGAGAAGAACTTTCTTTTGGTGGAAGTTCGCCTTCAAAGACGTGCTTTTCAAAAGCGTGCGAACCGGTCACATACTCATAAGGGTAGAAGCCTTTCTTTTCTGAGTAGCTTGAAAGACACGGGATCTTGGTTTGCTAATATTTTGGCCAGGATTTTTGTATAAGTGCATTGCTCATCCTGTTAGATTTTTTACTTAATGCGTCTAGACTGGCTGCTAGGAACTGATAAGAATCCTTGATTTAACCAAACCAGAAGAACCACTTAGTGAACCGGACGCCCCCACCTCTTTGATGTTGAGGCATTTAAACTTTTCCTTGTTCTCAGCTATGCAGTCGAGGTGAATGCCCTCTATTTTCACCTATTCTTTCAACAATTAGGTGCAGGTCGTATGAGCGAGCGTTATGTAGAAAATATTTAAATCGTGGATGTTATTTTTTAGCTTTAGGTTGCAGGTGTTGTGTGCGGCACCTCTGAAATTTCCTTGAACTGTGTGAATGGTCTCTAACTTTCGGATTCTTTAAACTGTCTTCAAATGATTTTCTACATATGTAGCAATGGGTTGCCGATTGAAAATTGATCTCATCCTGATCGGTCATATTGATTGGCACAGGTGGGATTGCGCTAAATGTTCTACGTAACTCTAGCATTCTAAATATAAACTGTTTAACACAGTCTTCCCCAAAGAAGTGGTTATACTCTATGATATCAGAATTTCCTAGATGTCCAAGATTTCCAATGCAAACGTATGCTACTGAATTTGGGACGTGCTTTTTCTGGGTATCGGGGGTTTTATTTTCGAGAATTGAACATTCAAAGTCGGCAAATACAATAAAGGGAAGTTTCTCCATCTTGTGATAATCTTTAAACCGTAAATACTTCTGGTTGCCGAAAGGAAGAGAGCAGTTTGTTGGATGGTTCTCACATGTGAGTTCATGCTCTGTGAGTTTTGCCTCCCGAGTTTCTTTACGACCACAATAATACTTAAGACACAATCTGCAGATAGATATGGCTTCTTTGTGGCTGTCATTTGCTTGTGAATTAGCTTGGAAAGATCTTTAATCCAAACATAATGGGCTTCGGACTGTAAGTTTCCAATTATTAGAAGATCGACATCAGTGCGCCTGGCTGCTGGGTGTCGGGTCGGGTCTTCGTCTAAAATATTCTTGCTGCTCCTAACAATTTCAACTTTCTCTTTGCTTTCATTCCACTCGAATACGGTGATTCTGATTTTATTATTAAACACTTCCTCTAGTTTGGGGATTTGAGAGCACTGCTAAACCTCCTTTCTCAAATACTATTCCTTTGCTGATACACTTGGTAAAATACTCGTCAAAGTACATCTTTATAATGGGAAGTTCTTTCAGGATGGGCTCGATCCTTGTCGTACAATAATGCTGACAAAACCGCCCACAAAGCGCAGCAGTTGTCATAGTTCTTCACGTTGATACAGGCCTTTTTATTGGCGAGCTTTGTTGGCAGCTCCAGGTAAGAAGAAGCTTTAAGGGGATCGAATTTGAAAATCATAGCTGAAACTTTTCGAATCCCAGTAACAACCCAACCAGAACCTCTTGATGTAAAGGCGTCAATCTTTTTACTAACTTCTTGTAGAAAAGGGTCTGGTGAATCGGTTGGACTAAAGGGTGAAGCCTTACTGGTCATGTAATATTCAAGATGTTCAGTAGGTTTCGTAGGCATATAAAATTCTAATAAAAACGAGAGCTGAAGCTTGAATGTTTTGCGTGTTTTAAGTGTGTGATTGATAACTGATTGAATGTCATCTCTAAAGTCATTTATGTCAGGTGTCGTTGTTGTGTTGGATGTTGTTGTGTTGGATGTTGTTGTGTTGTGTTTGACTGGTATGGTATACTCTATGTAGTGGTCTGTAAAAGTTCTCTTTGCAAATTGAATGTCTTCTTGGTTCATCTCTGACTCAATTTGGTGGATTGTTCTTTCCAGGTCATCCTGTTCCTGTTTATTCTGTGGGTATTTAGGTACATTTTGCCCTGTGAGAGTTTGGTACTTGTTAACTAGGTTGCGGCTCTTCTGTTGGTGTTCAGCTGCTGGGTTTTTTACTGGGGTGTACTGATTTGATGACTGTAGTTGCTTTATTATTTCAAATTGTTTCTCATAGCTGCCTAGGTATCCTGGGTCTGTATTGAACTTTTGCTTACAGAGTTCTTGAAGATATTTGCTTTTGTCCTGAAAATGAAAGATTTTGGCTTTGGAAAAAATAAGAGTTTACAGAATCTTTTGCTGGATTTGCTTTCGGCATGTTTTTTTTTCTATAAGTTTAAAAAAAAATTTTTGGGTGGTCACCCTCAGATTTTGCTTGAACTTCTCTGGACTAACAACTTTTGATTAATTTGAGTATTACTGATTAGATCCCTGCTTTTATCTTTTCACATCCGGAGCATTGTAAATCCTGCTTTATGCAATGTCATTATAGCTTTTATGACGTCGGATTTTGAAATTTTTTCCGTTTTCCCAGGGATTAGTATTAGGATTAGTTGCGAAGGTTTCCAAGGGGCAGCCTTCACCCGCCTTAATTGTGACTCCCTTTTCTCTCGCGATTTTCTGCATCTCTAACTGGTGAGCCCTGTCATTGCCCGCTTTCACAGCCGTTGCAACACCTCCAGCAACACCACCTGCTGCACTAACTGCACCCGCAATGATTGGAATCAGTGCAGCGAGAGGCAGGATTCCACCTGTCTTTTCATCTGTAATGCTGCGGGGGTTGTGGGTGTGGTTATTGCAATCTTTACAATGGATTTGCTGCTGTAACGGATCGACTTTCACTTTCATGCCCTTAATAGTTACGAAACCTGGTTGTTTAGAGTCGATGATTTTGCTAATTTTATTAACTGTTCTGGTTTCGATCATTTTTTGTACATTTTTATTTTAAATTTATTTTTTCAATTTATTTCTGTGTCACTTGGAATGACGAGAAGTTCTGCTCTGGCAAATGATCTTGTAGGGGATTTAGGATTAAAGGCTTGAGAAAGAAAGTAATACTCACCGGTTGCTGTTGTAAAGTGCCTGTCTATTTTATGTACATCTAGACTGAAATGGGGGTCAGTTGCTCTTCTCTTTGTGTCCTTTTCTAATTCTCCCGGCAGGTAAAGGAATCGAACAAACTCAGAATTTGTGAGAATTTCCGGAGAATAAACTCCTGGGAGCTTTGGATAATTTTTTTGTTGTGGATTGGGAGATTTAAGCTGAACTTTGTCTTGTTTAATTGCAATTGAAGGTTTTAGGCCTGTCATGCGAGAAACTTCATTGTTAAGCTGACTGATTACTACTGGGAGTTGGTCTTTCCATTTGGTGTAGTATTGTCCGCTCTTCAGTTTGAGCTCCTCTGCTGTCTGCTTAGTAAATAGTCGCTTGGCTAAAGTTAGATTAAATCTTTCTACGAAGGCTTGATCTCTGTGAAGCTCGGTTCTACCGTAACGAATTTTTTTATTATTTTTTTGCATTAGAGTTTTAACTCGACCCATGAATTCTTTACCCGGATCGGTCATCAATGTTTCTGGGAAGGTTAAAGGTGAATTTTCGTAAATATCTTGAAAAGCAGTTGCTACAACTTCTGACTTCTTTGTTTTCAGCGGTCTTGCTTCTTTATAACGCGAAGCTACATCAATAACTGTAAGAGCGTACTTATACCCAGAATCGTTTGGGAGAAACAGAAGATCAGCTTGGTGCGCCTCGTTAGGCTTATAGATGTTAAAGTGGGGTCTTGTAAATTTAACAGGTGGGAAATAGACTTGATAAACAGCCTGTTTAGACAGCCATTTTTCTACTATTTGTTTTGGTTCTTTACTAAGTTCTGTTAATTTGGAGACGGCATTATTTCCGATAAAATAACCGCCGTCCCGGTAATAAATTGCTTGTAATTTGTTCTCAGTCATTATTTTTTTATTTTATTTTAAATAAAATGCCAGACATTCACGGAATAATCGAAAAGCTTCCGAAGCCAAGCCAAGGTTGGACAATCCCTGGATATAAGTATTGCGGACCTTTGAACCCTCTTGAAATACAATTAGATTCTAACAATGTGCCTAATCCAGGTCATGAGCCTGTAGATGAACTTGACGAGGTGTGTATGGAACACGATATAAAGTATCGCGACTTCCCAAATGAAAAACACCGATGGGATAAAGAGATGCTTAAAAGGCTAGACAATATGGGAGCATCGAGCGGGTTTAGAGAAAGTATTGCGCGTAAGTTAGTTAAAGGAATCATTTTTGGAAAGACTAAGCTAGGGCTGGGGGTTGGCGGGTGTTTGGGTAGTGAGTCCGCTGGTTTCGTATTGCACGCGCCAAATAAGGAAATGGGAAGACTCCTAAAAGAAATCGGAATACAGAAGGCTATGCAATAGTAACGCATGCTTTAATGATTAAACAGGCTAGCCAAAAAATTCCAACGGCGTTGGAAACAAATGACCTTCTTATGTCATTCTGGTCTTCTGATTTATTATGTTCACAGTGGCGACTCAAAAAATTCCAACGGCGTTGGAAAAAAAGGTCCTAACGTTTTCTAGCAGTAAAAATATACTACCGTAGCAGCGGGAGTTAAATCATTTATACAAGCGTAGAATAATTTTATAGCAAAAATTCTTAGAATGAATGAAGTTTATTGAAGATTCGTCCAAAACGTTTCGTCGTGAGAGCAAATTTCCGGTAGTAGAGGCAAAATTGACTACATTTTCCTTAAAGGCAGAGAGAGTTGCTGGATTGTAGGAAATCTCTCAGCCACGGTCGCCAGTTTCATGTAAAAGTATGCCTTTGACTTCTTCATCATTATCACCTTTTCGTTCGTCGCCAACCAGTTCAGAAACAACTTTCTTTTTCCCTTATATTTCTCTCGAACAGTATTGACGACTTGGCCGGCCAGAACAGCAAAGTAGATTATATTTTTGTGGTTTTGGTCGATGCGTCGGTTGATTTCGGCAAGATGGTCACGAGCAGTCTTGAGTGACTCTCTTTTCGTGTATGTACACCCATAGATTTCAGTTGAGTGTACAAGAGAGCCTTTAATAACTTTGGCCTTTAACTCGTCCTTGAGTTGATTTACCAGCTCTTTTTTCTTTTCAGCTTTGATTTTCTGCTTCTCTTCCTCCGTTAAATCTTCCTCCTCATCATCCTCAGTCTCGTCCTCAAAAGCCGCTTTGAGTTTTAAAACGATATTGTCTTTTTTCTCCTTCCATTGCTCTTTTTTCTTGGTTGGTAGATCGTTAACATGTGGTTAAAAAGCTTTAGCGCCTTATCTAGTGTTTCCTTTTGTTGCGTCTTTTGCGTCTGTTGCATCTCGTCGAGAAGCTCTAGCTCTTCTTGTGACGAAATAGTTAGAGTTGAAGTTGCCGAAAGAGCTGCGAGCTCATCCGAGATTCCAGTACGCGCTGCCATTGTCAAGTGTTTTGATAAAGTTGAGTTTAAACTTTGCTGAATACGAGCGAAGCTAGCTGTTCTTTGGTATGTGACGGAAGGGAGGATCAATAAATACACCGTGGAAATACACCATGGAAACTCAGTGTACACTGTGTGTGAAAGATGTGTGGACTACGTAGACTATACGCCCGAGCTTGTGGGAAAGAAAAGTAGCTATTCGGATAGACAGGGAGAGAAGCTCACTGCTCTTCCCCTAAAGCCTGAGTCAGCAATCTCGGCTTACATTGCTCGCCCTTTTCTTCCCTTTGGTCGTTTCTCTAAGTAAGGAATTGGGAAGACTGCTAAAAAAGGGGTAGAGAAATTCGCCCAGTATAGAAGTTATTTTTAGCGGCGCGCGTGGAGAGAAAGTACGCGGCCACAAAACGAGGCCAGAACCGAGGCCAGATTTGCGAATTTATTTTTCAAAAAGTTGGCCTCGGCCTCCGTTTTTTGGCCAAATTTTCCATGACTCACAGTTGCTAATAATAGCAGTAGAGTTGCAGCTATGCTTTACAGTTGCTTAATAATTTCTGCAAAGTTATAGTAGCTGTCTTAATCTTTAATAGTTACCCCATGTAAATAATGCCAGTGAGTCTTAACCGCTTGATTAAGATTCGGGATGGTTGGTTTAATGTTAGGCCAGAATTTTTTCATATAATCTGTACATTCCTTCTTGCATTGGTACTTAGATTTGTAATTGGGTTCATGCGGTTTGTAGTAAGAACTTGGAGAGACGATTGGAAGCATTTTTATTGAGAATGTTACATTTTTTTTTTCGGGGTGAGTACCCTGAGTTGTTGCTTGAATGTCTTTAAGTTGCTAGAATGAGGCTTAGGTTCAGTGTCTCCGGATGAAAGCGGGAGATGCATTGAACTCGCCAGGATAAACAAAATTATGGATTATGGATTATGATTTTTTTTCAAAGATTTTTTAAGGTGATTTTTTTCGATTTCTTTGGGATCAACTAAGTTTAAAGAATCTAGATTACGTTGAATGGTTATCCGTGAAAGTCAACCCCTAATTTTCATTATTTATGTAGGTATAATAAGTTAAAAGAATCTAGATTATGATGGATGTTTTTCCATGAAAGTCGATCCCCCTATTTTTTCTAACTGTGCGGGCATAATAAATTTAAAGAATGTAGATTATGATGGACGTGAAAAGTTCTGTCCTAGAAGCCCCGTCTTGCATTCTACTAAGTGGCCATTGCGTTTTGGGGGTAATTTTTTACATCTTTTTAAACTAACTACGAGAAAGACTTTGCACTCGTTTATTTCCACGATTCTGAAAGGAAATGCCATGCGTAGAAATTCTTTTAAAAAAGCCTATCTTAAATTGCGAAACTTTGTTTTACGAATTCTGCCTCAATATTTTTAAGGGTTGTGTCAAACTGTAAAATAGACTTTTTCTGTGCGTTTTTTTCTGGCTCAAAGTTGTTTTATAATCAAGTTTGCTATACGAGTAAACTTTTTAATTGAAAATAAAATTGACTGATACAAAACAACTTAATTTACTCTCGATTATGTAAGAGAAAAAAAATTTGCGTTAACTCAGTTACTATCTAGTAAATTTTTGATTATGTAATCGACATAAATTTACCCAAAGCAAGCTACTATAAAATGCTGGAAACTTTGCTCTTGATTATGTAACAGAAAAATTTTACCCCGCGGGGACTAGCTATGTATTTCGCCATAAGGAAATCGGGGTTGTATCAGTTTTTTGTATACTACTAACGGGGCAAAAATAATGCGGTGATACAGATGTAAAGCACTGGAGATTTGATGTGAATACGAGAATAATTTCTCCATATCATACCTGGTAATAAGTATTATAAATAAGCAAAACAGGAAAAAATAATAAAGTCTTTCAGAGGCTTAACATGGAAACACTCAGACCCCACCTTGAAAACAATAAGAACGCATAAATAAACTAATAACTTCGTGCGTTCGCGTAGAACGCGTCGCGGCAAAAATGCAGATTTAATTAAAAAAAACTATTCAGAGCAAATTTTCCTTTCACGCAGGCCCATCTTTGTTCCTAAATATAAATGCATATAAACATTCAAAATATGTTAATAAAGAGCATAAAAACAAACAAACAAACCTTGTAAATAAAAGTTTAAAAAAGTTTACAAAATCTTTGCGAACTAAGCTGAAGGCTGCGCTGGCTGCACTTTCTAGCTTGCTGTCTATGAATGCGATGTCGCGTCTGTTGCAGAGTGTGTCGTTTGGTGTCTTTACCGGTTGTCTCGACAGGATATCGGCTCGTTGGTGTCGCCAGGTTCGTATTTTATCTTGAAATCGAATGATTGCAGTCGCATTGCCCAACGCTCTATTCTTGGCGGTGGTTTTGAGTTCGGTGCGAAGCATTCGAGCAGAGGCTTGTGATCAGTTATCACTGTGAATTCAGCTGCGCCTTTTAGAAAGTGTGAGAACTTCTCGCACCCCTATTTGATGGCTAATGCCTCTCGTTCGATTTGGCTGTATCGAGTCTCTACGTCTGTGAGAGTTCTGCTAGCATAGCACACTGGCTGTAGATTTCCATCTTTCTGCCTCTGAACCAAGATTGCACCGAGACCGACAGGACTTGCGTCTACTCGCAATTGTGTTTCTCGTCCAGTGCAATAGTATGCGAGCGTTTCTGTTGAGCTGATTGCTGATTTAATGCCGTTGAAAGAGGCGTCTTGCTCTTGACCCATTTCCAGGTCGTTCCTTTCCTTGTGAGGTCATTTAGAGGCTTCGACAGGGTTGCCAGGTTTGGTACAAATCGAGCTACAAACTGTGCTAGACTAAGAAACGATTTGACTTCGCTTGGGTTGCGCGGTGGTTTGAACATTTGGATTGCTTCAATTTTCTTTTCGTGAATTGTTATTCCCTTCTCTGTCAGAATGTATCCCATGAAAGTGGCTTTACTCATTCCGAATTTGCACTTTTCTTTCCCGACGGTCATGCCGTTCTCCATTAGCCTTGTCAGGAGATCATCCAGTCTGGTGTTGCGCTCGTTGATGTCTTTTCCATACACAATGATATCGTCCTGAATATTCAGTAGTCCTTGTAGTCCAGTCAAAACTTGTCATGTAGGCTTGTAAATAGAATGACGAGTTGACCCATCCCATTGGCAATCGCTTATACCTGTATAGTGGTTGTCCAGGGATTCCCGTAGCAAACGTTGTTAGGTGTCTGGATTTACGGTCTAATTCAATCTGATGGAACATTTTCTTGCCGTCGATGTAGCTGAAGCAGCTTGCTTCTCCCATGTTAGTGATCTAATTATCCAGCGATGGTATTGGAAATTGTAGCTTCTCTGTTGCTTCATTCAAGTTTCGCAGGTCGATGGTCAGTCGCACCTTCCCAGTCTTTCCTTTCGGGACGTCAACAAGCCTTGAAAGCCATGTACTAGGACCATAAACTTTCTCGATTATTCCGGAGTTCTCTCGCTCTTCCAGCTCTTGCAGAAGTGCTTCTCTGAGGTGAGCAGCTACCTTCGATACCGGTTGTGATTTCGGCGTGCTTCCTTCCTTCAGAGCAATGGTTACTGCTGGCTGCGTGTTCAATCTTCCGACTCCATGAAACACTTGCTGATGGGCTTTCAGAATTCTTTCAATTTCTTCATTCTTCTTTTCAATCTGATTGGTCGTTAGCTGCAACAGATTCAAATCAATGCTGTCCTGACACCCGAGGATTGTCTCAGCATTGTCTCCACGCATCACAATGAACTTGATTCGCTCCACTAGGTTTCCTGTCATCACAGTCAGAGTCGTTGTTCCCAAAACTTCCAACTTCGTTTTAGGCATGTAGGCGTACAGTCTGGGTCTTTCTGATCGGTCTATGGTAGTCTGTCTCTTTTGACTTTAGTGACTTGAACGTTTTCAAGCTAATCAGACTTGCTGAAGATCCAGAATCAACCAGAACTGTGCTCTCAATGCCATTGATCTTCACTTCAGCTCTTGCACCTGTGGATTTCTTGGTTTGTGCCACAGCGATGACAGTGTTGATTTCCTCACCATTCGATTCGTTGCCATTTCGTTCTTCCTGTTCCTCATCATACAATCTCTCGATGTTTCTGGTGTTTATTCTGCTTCCAGCCTTTTGTCCTAGTCTACATGCTTGCTTGATGTGACCGTTTTTGTGGCAAACGTTGCATTCCACGTTTCGAGCAAAGCAGTCGAATGGTCGATGACCTGTCCGATTGCATCTGTAGCACACTCGGTCATACTTGTTGGTGTTCGGAGTTGACGTCCTCTTATCAGTCGGTTTGAACTGTGGCTTGGCTGTTGGTCGGTTGCTTATGTTGCTGACTGTGTCGCGCGCCCCGTGAGTTGGTTTGTCGATGTCCTTAGCCTGAGTTTTCGTTGCCTCGAAATTCTTGCTGCTTTCTACTTCTTTCTTTAAGGTGAGGTCGGAGCCTTCCTTTAGCAGCAGAGTCCTTAGCGGCTTCGATGTGCTTCTCAGAACTATTAGATCGCGTAACAGACGATCGTCGAAGCTGAGCTTAACTGCGCTCGGACTTCCTTCGGGCTTGTACTCAACGTTCAAGTCGCAATATTTTGCTGCGCTCTTAAGACGGCTGTAAAAGGAGTCGAATGATTCTCCATCCGCCTGGCTGACTGATAGAAGCTTGTAAGTCTCATGGACGCTGTTGGATGCACCTTGGAATATAGAATTGAGCGCTTCCTTGGTTGCTTCGTAGCTTTGTTCGTAGCCAACGGTTTGCAGCAACTTTCGGATTTTTTGGCCCTGCCAGAAGCAGCAATGTGGCTTGCTTCTTGTCGTTCGCTATTCCTTGCACTTGCATGAACAGCTCGACCTCTTGCACGTAGTCGTTCCACTTCTCTGCATTGTTGAGCGGATCCTCATCAGGATCGAAGTGTCCAATGCTGTAGAACTGTGCTGTGGCTATTTTAATAGTACAATCCTGAGCTTGCTTTCTCGGCTTTTTTAACTGTTGTTTTTTTCTCACCGCTGCTACCAATGTGGTTTGAGTGGCCGAACTTCTAACGTTGGTACGGCAGGCGCTTTGTATTTATAATTAATGAATAAGATACTCTATGGTACAAACACTAGGAAATGAAACTTTCTGTCAGTCTGAGGATACCACAGGTAAATTTGAATCACGCATTTCAGCTTGGTTGAACAGAATCAAAAGAAATAATTGAGGCGCGGACACGTCAGTCGATCCTGATTGTTATCTTTGTTGATTTCAACAAGGCTTTCGACTCGGTCGTCAGGGCCGCGCTCCCCAAGGTGCTTCGGGCGTACAACGTGCCAGAGCAGCTGATCGCCGCAGTCATGGCGATGTACCGCGAGACGACTGCTGCAGTTTCGACACCGGACGGCCTGTCGGACTTTTTCGAGACATCCTCCGGGGTGCTCCAGGGAGATACGCTGGCGCCGTTCCTGTTTATTCTGGTGCTTGATTGGGTGCTACGGACTGCTCTGCCTACCAACGATTCTCGACGGCTTTCTTCTGCGGCGACGCGTGGGTCGACGTCAACCGGAGAGGCGGCTCAGCGTGCTTGGCTACGCCGACGATCTTGCCCTGCTGTCCTCGACCGTCGAGGCAGCCCAACGGCAGCTGGACAGGCTGGTTGCCGTTGCAGCGAGTGTCGGCCAGGTGGTCGACGCGCAGAAGACCGTCATGCTCTGCGTCCGAGCAACATCTAGGCTGCAATTTCATGCCTAGGCGCTGACGGAACTGCATCCTAGGAGCACCTGCACTAGGAGCGGTACGAAGAAGGGCGCTATGCCGTATACTAAGGACCTGACCGGTGACGGAGATGTCCAGAAAAATCCTTGACCGTGTAAGAAACCGAACGTCAGGCTGCGCCGTCCTTCCTTAATATAAATTATTTTGCCCCACCCCCTTGTCGGGGTGGTAGGTTAGTAACGCAGAGGCAGATGGCGTGATATTTTGAGCGGGAGCGCAGTCCCCGAATAATAACTTTTACACAGTTTCAGTTAGTTGCTAGGCTCCTCTCTGCACTACGCATGGTGAGAAGTTCGGAGCCTGAAATTTAACATTGGTTGTGTTAGCTGCAGACCTAGGGGTTAGAGTTAGCCTTTATTCACCGTTCAAATGGTCGGTGGAGCTCGGATCAGAATCAGTCTTCCGGCCGTGCTGTTGCCATGAGGGAGGAGCGCGCTGAGGTTGATGAGCCAAGGCAATTCCGTGGCCATTCCGAGGATCAGCCGAAAAGTCTCCCGGGGCCTTCGTCTGGATCATTTGTCAACTGTCAAATTGCCTTTTTGCCTCGGGCGCCTTCATTGTCCGCTCGCCGACAAGGTCCACTTTCTGCAATGCAAAGTCTCTTCGGGTGGGGTGAAAAAGCGATTTAATTTATGATAGCGCTATTATTCTTTGCGCTGTTTTCCAGCGGAAAACAGCTGGTGCACTCGAACTTCGCCTATCTGCGTGCCTTTCTAAATTTGCCCTTTACACCAACTTCAGTTTCTTTAGTCCGCTTGTACCTAAGTTGGCCAAGCTATTTTATCTAAAGTTATTGAATTATCTATCAATATTCTATTCCTTGTAAGGAGGATGAGGACGAGAATCGCACCAGACTAGCTGTGAAGACTGAAGCCACAGTCCCCAAGCGCGAAGACGAGGTAGGCTCGCGAACGCGACAGATCGACATGATCGACAGTGAGCCTGTGGCATCGACACCTGTGCATCTGAGCGCGGCAACATTCCACCAGAGGACACGGATCTTCAGCAGGATCCAATCTGGTATCAATTCAGAGCTCATGCTGCCGCGGTGGAATGCAGCAGAAAACGCAAACTGCCGTTTCCTCTTCGCAGGCAAAATGCTATCAAGCGACTCAAGTGGAATCAACCTTTGGATGACAAGGACGTTGAGAAAACTGGGGACTAACTAATCGAATTTTTGCGTAATTAATCTTTTCCGATTCAAAATCATATAAACAAGCAGTTTTTGTGCAAAGCATATCTTTGGCCCAGACCTGTAGGGTTACTAAAACTATCCTTTTGATTGTCCGACTTATTTTGTAGAATTCCTAAATTTTTTTCAATTTTTACCATAGATTTGGATATTCGTTATGAAAATTTTATTCTACAGGCTTAACTAATTTGCCACTGACTTATGTTAGCGATTGAATATGTGCAATTAAAAATATAAAGCACTCAAAAAATTTTTTTGTTTGCGAGCAATCCGATTTATGCAAAATAAATAACGTGAACGGTAAACTTAACAAAATAAAAAATTGTCTAGCAGTTTTTCTGGTTGCAATAAATTTCTAATTAAAGTAAAAACCAAGGCTTAAAAGTAGGTGAGAAGACAGCAAGGAAATGGTTAAATGATCAGACTGAATACACGCTGCACAAACCTGCCCACAGAAATTATCCCCGAGCACCAATCATAGTTCGAGCTATGGAGGATCAATGGGAGTTGGATTTGGTTGAAATGATTCCATTTGCTAAGTACGATAAGGGATTCAAGTACATTCTCACTTGTATTGAAGTATTGTCTAAGCTTGCGTGGGACAAGCCGCTGAAAAATAAATCAGCAGCCGAAGTGAGGTCCGCCTTCGAGGCTATCCTAAAATGCACAAAACGTCGGCCCCAAACAGTTCGTTCAGACTAGGGCAAATAATTTATTAACAGCAGCTTTCGCCAATGCTGTATTGACAATGAGATTCTGGCATTTAAAACAAACAGTGAGCAGAAGGCTGCAATCGTGGAGAGATGGAATTGAACTCAGAAGAATAAAATGTGACGATATTTCACTCACAGAAGCACTCTGCATTGGCTTGACGTGCTACCTAAGCTAGTGAAATCATACAACGCGACTTATCACAGAAGCATCCGAATGCCTCCCAGAGATGAAAGAGAAACAAAGAGATACAGAATGAATCTCACGTGTGGATTGTAATCCTTGCCTTTATGTAACTTCTTTATTCTTTGTAATGGTGTAAGTCTAGCGGTTTGTTCTCTCTTCGGGGTATAAGCAAAGATCACAGGTGATGCGCGAGGCAAAGAAGGGTGTCAAGTAACTCTTGTAGTTTAATATGCAAATGCTGCTTCTAGTGGCAGTAATAGTGTTTTAATAAGTGATTTGGTAGTTAAGCGGTTGGTGTCCTAGGGTGTCACCACGGCTTTATTTATATTTTTAATTATTTAGTCTTCCCCCTTGTCGGGGTGGTTTGTTAGCAACGCAGAGGCAGATGGCGTGATATTTTGAGCGGGAGCGCAGTCCCCGAATAATAACTTTTACACAGTTTCAGTTAGTTGCTAGGCTCCTCTCTGCACTACGCATGGTGAGAAGTTCGGAGCCTGAAATTTAACATTGGTTGTGTTAGCTGCAGACCTAGGGGTTAGAGTTAGCCTTTATTCACCGTTCAAATGGTCAGTGGAGCTCGGATCAGAATCAGTCTTCCGGCCGTGCTGTTGCCATGAGGGAGGAGCGCGCTGAGGTTGATGAGCCAAGGCAATTTCGTGGCCATTCCGAGGATTAGTCTCCCCGGGGCCTCCGTCTGAATCATTTGTCAACTGTCGATTTGCCTTTTTGCCTCGGGCGTTTCCATTGTAAGGCTCGCCGCCTAGGTCCAATTTCTGCAATGCAAAGTCTCTCTGTGGGGCGGTACGAGTTTAATTTATGATGCTGCTTTCTATTCTTTTCCGCCGTCTGCGTCTGGGTGCTGCCGCGCTCCTGCCTTTGTCTGCGTGCCTTTCTGTTCTTAGTCTACTTCAGTTCTTTAGTCAGCTTGTACCTAAGTCAGTCAAGCTAGTTTATCTAAAGTTATTGAATTATCTTTAAATTGTTTGTCGATATTCTATTCCTTATATGGATGAACCTGTTTGATGGTCGGGCAATCGAAATTTTAGATAAAGTCAAGAAGCCGAAATTCTGCGCAAACCAATCTGTGAGAATTTCGAACGCTCCTCAGCTATTTAGAAAGGGTTACAAAGCGAACTGGAGTGAAGAGGTGTACACTGTGGTTGCAATGGCCCCCAAGCATTACCCTACACGTACAAGATTCGTGCCATCAAGGGAGAGGAGATTCAAGGGCTAATCAAGCAGATGAGGAACCCCAGAGTAACTCTGCTGCTCTACCCCACTGGCTAGCTGAGCATCTGTGGCGCAAAGAGCTATGTGCTAAAATTCAAACTGTGTTTCATTCATAGATTAAAGAACAGAAAAGAACAAATTTTGTGTTATTCAAAATTTCATTAAAAATCACCAGTGCATGTAAAAACTTCCCGACATTAATTGGAGCGTTAAATATTCAGCCAAAATCAAATCGCAAGGATATTAGTCTCTAAG
The DNA here is from genome assembly GCA_950096795.1 of Macrostomum cliftonense. Taxonomy (NCBI): domain Eukaryota; kingdom Metazoa; phylum Platyhelminthes; family Macrostomidae; genus Macrostomum; species Macrostomum cliftonense. The sequence continues at coordinate 21,620 of CATNEM010000201.1, forward strand.
TTCAAGTTTACAGGGATGACGGATTTTATTCCACCGGAGGAGCGCGCTTTCTGTGCGAGGCACCGTGCTCAAGAAGTCGGAAGTGGCCGAAAGGCAGGCTTGTATTCAGCCCAGTCCACGCTCGCTTGTCCTCCCAGATGCTGAGCGCGAGCCGTTCACTCGGTGCCATTCACTTCCTATTCTTCGCACAGTGATAGCCAACTTTGAAGCATCCTCGATGATCTTGACGTAGTCTGTGCTGTACCTCTCGTTTTAAAGTGCAACGCTAGATACCGTTTGCTTTGACTTAGAAGCAAACTTAGAAGCAAGAATATAGCACTAGATCTGACCACAGAGGTATAGATCCACCACAAGCGCTTTGGGGGAAACCCTCCAGGTGGTGCCAAACGCCCGGCGAAGCTGGTCTAGAATTGCAGAGGCGCGTTTGGCTTTAGCCTTCTCATGGCTAGACCAGTTTAGCCCATGATCGAGGGTTATCCCGAGGCACCGGGTCTGCCTTGCGAAGGCAATGTCTCTGCCGTAGAGCTGCAGAGCCTTAATTTCCCAGCGGGTTTTGATTGGTGAACATAATAGCGACAGTCTTTGGCTCAGAGAGCTTAAGACCATTACTTACTTATTTACTACTGACGGGGGGTGGTCGCCGCGAATAGGCCGCGAGGCCCCTCTCGCAACCTCAAGGTAAAAGAGAGCGAAATTAGCCTTGGGGGTGCGACCACCCCACGTCAGCAGCAGGCAGGTTCTCCAGGGGAGCATCAGCGACCTTCATCCGACCAGTGTCCTTGACGAAGGCGCGAAGATCACGGATCGAGTCCGGGGTTGTCATCTCGTCCATCCTTTGTGGGAATCCGAGGTAACTCTTGCGTGCCGACTGGAAGTGCGGGTAGAATGTCACGTAGTGCGCGGCGTCCTCTTCGCCTATGCCGCAAAAGGGGCAGGTGGGGAGCAACCATTTTGCAGGGATTTGTGTCTCTGAAAGAAGCCATGGCCAGTAATGACCATGCACATCTCTCTGAGGTCAGCTCTATTGAGAGAAATCAGATAGTCAGAGACTTTCCGGTTGATGTTAGGTATTGCAGAGCGCGATTGCCTGTAGTCGGTGCAGCTGTTCCAGTGCCGCTGGTGTTGGTGTCTGAGCCAAGCGTCAATGGCCCAGGCTTAAGACCATTGCTGCGAGCGCATGTTTCTGCTCTGCGAAGAAAAGGTTGCATGAGATCCCTGAGAGTGCTGGGCGAGGGTCTTGTCACGATAGCAGTAACGTCATCCACATAGCCGACTTTGGAGACGGGATCTGGTCCAGTGCTCCTGAGTAGAGCGGCAATGATCATGTTTGAAATAAAGTCAAGCCAAGACTGATTTTAGAGACATCAACGCTTAACTGAGTAGCCAAACTAGCTTTATTTTATAATATTGATTCGCACGATCACAACTAACAATCACCTTTGTGCACATATTGCAAGTACGCACGACGAGTACAATAGAGAAAGGCCGACCGCGCAAAGGAGAGAGAGAGAGAGAGAGAGAGAGAGAGAGAGAGAAACGCACATAATCAATTAGCTAACCGCACCCACCACTCACCGCGACCCTAACACGCAAGCCTAATTTATCACAATGTTCCAAAGAGTTGGAGTGAGGACGCCGCCTTGTGGGGCCCCCTTTACAAACTCTGGTAGTGACAGTGTGCCCAAGAAGGTGGGAAGTGACAGCTCGACCACTTCTAGTAATATTTCACGACATGTTATAATAATTCAAGTTTAGCGGGACACCATCGGCGGCTTCCTCTTGCAGCAGCAAAATCTCTCGGCCTACTGCCGAGGGTAAGTATATTGTTTTATCTTTTGCAGCTAACAACAATTAAATGTAACAAATTAAGACAATCAAATATTTTTTTTGCACAATTTTATCAACATCGATCATCGGCAATGGCCAAGGGGGGCCGTGGTGGTCGCGAAGGGGGGCGGCAGGCGTGGCGTTGGAGGCGGACGCCTGGGCTGCGTCGGCGCCGGCAGCAGCAGCGGCGGCGGCGGCAGTAGAGAGATATTGTAGCGAGTTAACGCAGTGAGAGTTTGATTGTCGTGAAGATACGTATTACGGTTTGTAAGCCAAAGGTGGTCTCTAGGCTCTTCTAATATATTTGTCGTGAGGAACAGGTTTGTGTCCAAATAGTCTGTGGCACTAACTTCGATATTACGGAGTTAATCATATGTAACAGGCACCTTCATGTTTTCTGTGTCTATGCACCCACGAGCTCCTGCACTGCTGCTGACACTGCTGCTCTTGACTCAATTCCTGCCCGCGATTTGATCTTCATCAATGGCGACTTTAATGCGCCCCTGCCTGCTGACGGCCACTGCGTCAAAAACAGGTGCGGCACGCCAAATCACAATTCTCGCTTCCTCGCTGAGCTCATTGAAACCAGAGACCTGACTCCCGCCAACGGTTACCTTCGGCAGCGCCTCAGCCAGGTTCCCACCTTCTTCGGACCGAATGGCCGAGTCACTCGCCTCGACTGGATTCTGAGCTCCTCAAACTGCAAAAACAGAATTCGCAAGATCAGTAATATCCGCCCGTGCTGCATTCAGTCTGATCACAGCCTCCTCACCTGCCTGATTGACCTGCAATTGGCCAAGTTCAGTAAGCCAAAGCCTTTCCCGCTCTGGGCTGAACTCAGAAACCCTCAATCCCGCCAAGTGTTCGTCAACACTGTTCTGAGCGCCACTCCCAGCCCCGACAAGAACGCCGAATCATTGCAGCGGCTGTTGAAGCGGCGGCTACCACTCTCCCGCGACGTAACATCAATCGCCCAAAGGCAATCTGGAACTCTGATCCTGATATCGCGCTCGCTCGGCGTCGCGTTCAAGGAGCTTCCGCTCGTCATGGCCCGGACAGCAACGAAGCCGCCGCTGCTCGTGAGCAGTTCGAGCGCACCTACGCCTCAAGAGTCGAAGTCCATGTTGAAGAGGCTGTCTCCGATATCCAAGCTGCCGCTGACAGCTGCAAGCATGTGGCAGCCCGGCGCGCCATCAACAATCTCTCTGGCAGGCGACTCAGGCCTCACACCGTAGTCGGCGCTGCTTCTATCGAATAGAGGAAGGACATCCTGGCTACTCACTATCGGCAAATTCTCAACGCTCCACCTCCACCTGCCGACTCTCCGCTTCCGCCTCCGAATCTCCAGCAACTGCAGCAACACAGCAGCTTTGACACTGGGCCCATCACGGCCATAGAGGTTGAGAAGGCGCTTGCCACCACGCGCCCCGATGCCGCAGCCGTAGTCGATGGATTCCCGCCCAGAATTCTCAAGCTGCCTGAGCTGGCTCCTGCCATCACGAAAGTGCTCAACCAACACTGCGTTCTGGGCGGCAACCCTGCGGCGTGTACCCCCCTATCGTGGCGCACATCCAAGATTGTCTCCATTCCCAAGAAGGGCCCATCCACCAGCCTTGACAACCAGCGTGGCGTCGCCCTCCAATCCAGCATGGCCAAGCTCCTGAATGCCATTCTCCGCAATCGCCTGCTGCCTCGGCTCGACCCGCTCCTTGCTCAGCATCCAAAGCGGCTTCAGGCCTGGCAGGTCAACTGTTGAGCAGATCGCTACCATCCGCATTGTTATTGACACCTGCAACACTCGTCAAAGATCTGCGTCGATTGTGTTTGTTGATTTTTAGAAAGCCTTTGATTCTCTGGCTCGCATTGTCATCCCCTGGGTGCTCAATATGGCGTCCCAGCAGCTCTGGTCACCGCTGTTACCGACCTCTACAAGGACACTCGCGCCTTCGTGCAGACTGCTGACGGGCCAACTGATGAGTTTGAAACCACCTCAGGCGTTCTTCAAGGCGATACTCTGTCACCATTCCTTTTCATTCTGGTTGTTGACTACATTATGCGACGTGCCTTGAGAGAGGAAGATGGCTTTGTCCTCAGCAGCCGCAGGAGCTCCCGGCAGCCATCAGTCACTCTCGGCGCCCTCGCCTTCGCTGATGACATCGCTCTCACCTGCAAGGACCCCAGTGCCGCACAGCGCGCCCTCACCAGGCTCTGTGAGGAAACTGAAAGCGTCGGTCTTGTCGTCAATGCGGGCAAGACTGAAGTGCTCCACATCAAAACGGATGTGTCCTCCTGAACTGGCCCTGCCAAATGGCGAGCGCGTAGCCGTCACTGACGACTTCCGCTACCTCGGCTCGCTTGTCATGAAGCCGGAAACCATCGTCGGCGACCGCAAGGTGCAAGCCTGGCGCGCTGCCATCAAGCTGCGCCCGATCTTCTTCTCGGCTGCTAGCGATCGCCTGAAGGTTAGGATCTTTCAGGCAGCTGTGGAATTGGTCCTCTTCTATGGCCTCGAAGCACTTCCCATGACAACTTCGCGAGAAGGACAACTTGATGCTGCCCACCGAGCCCTGTTGCGCTACGCTCTCGGAGTCGCCTATCCGGCTACGATCGCAAACAAGGAGCTGATCAAGCGCACGGGTACCCTGCCGGCCTCCACAATTCTGCGACGCAGGCGCCAATCCCTGGCTGGGCATGTGCTCAGGCGGTGCAGTCGCGGAGAGGCAAACCCTCTTGCCATGGCACTGCTGCACCAGCCAACTGACCGACTGAGACGAGGGCAAGGTCGTACTGCAACGCTCCTGGCCACCATCAACGCTGACCTAGAGGACATCGGCCTCACGCCTGCGACTGCCCTGACTACCTCCTGCAGACTCTTTGGCGAACGTGTGCGCGCTAGTGCCAATCAACACTGAGCGTTATTATTATTATTACTACCAATATTACGGGCTATCAATATTTCCATAAATCTTGCTACAAACGTGATTACACTTATTGCACACACCTGTTTACACGGATCCTACGAGTACAAGTCTAATGCCTTTTGTAGTATAAAAATATGAAAAACTGTCTTTCTGCAAAAATTATCGTTACATTGGCTTCATCACGTTTTTTTGCGCTACGCGGAGCATAAGTAGGGCATTTTTATTTTCTTGCAGCAAAATATGATTCAAATAGAAAAAATTAAGTAAAATAGTTATGAATTTTTTTCTTAAATTAACAGATGAAATAATGCATAAAATATTTGTGAAGTTTGCGCCAAAAATTCAGCGCAAAAAAGCTGCTTGCTTTTAATAGGTGTAGCCGAACTCGGGCAACGAGGAATTTAATGAATTTGAGGTAAACAATAACAAAATAAGGATTTTCCTAAAATATATAGATTTTTATACAGCAATAAAAGCGAGATTTTTTATATCTATCTTTTTCAGGAGAATTAAAATGCGGCAAAATTTCAGAGGCTAAAAACTACGCTCGTTATACTTATATTTTTACTCATGTAGCTACTAGCTGCAGTTATTGTGAGTAGTTTGACACTAGTTTATACCTACTTTTTGATGGTTAAAATCCGTGTTAAAATGGCATGATTATGCGTAACTATTTTAACAAAGTTTATCGAAGCAAAAGAGGAAAGTTCTTATATGGTTGAGTACGAAGATGTTTCAGCTGAAGAAAATCTGTACACTAAGTAAACTGATAAAATAATTTGAAACAATTTAATAATGTTTGCTAAAGTGCCGTTTGCTTTAAATATTACATTCGAGTGTAAAGCTGTGCAGCATATCATCATGGCTCCAAAATTAAAGAAATAACTCAGACTTATTCTGGCTCAGTTCAGCTGCAGTCGCAACAATCTCTATCAGATCTATAAAGCACAGCATAGCTTGACCGCTTCATTTTTTGTTGGCCTATCAACAACCCTCAGGGCACCATGCGACAGGCGGAATTGTTCTACTCCAAATGCCGAGCTGTTTTATCTCACACCCGGCCCTCGCGGAGCATCCCAAGTCTCTCCCACCTGTAGTCGTCGCCGGCTTGATCAGGATGCTGAGGCTGCGTCTGCGCTTGATGATGAAGCAGGTACGGGCTGTTTTCAGCGCTGTGCGAACTTCGGGCGTAGTTGTTCATCGCCAGGTACTGACCAGCCTCGTTGTCGAGTTCATCCATCGGATCGTCTTGATTGGGAACTTCGATAACTCGCTGTTGCTGCTGCTTTTGCTTCTTCCGCTGCCTGCGACTGGAAGAGTTTTGCCTCTGCTGCTGCTGCTGCGTGTCGGTCGCATCCCGGTTGGTCACCACCTGGACTGATCGGGGCGCTAGCTCCCTGCTGTAGCTGCGCACGAAGGACTCGTCCTTCACGGACCAGCAGCAGTTGATTGAACCGGTCTTCTTCTCGCCCAGAAATCCTTCGGCCGTTGTCATGGATACGTCGTCATCAAGCAGCAGCTCCCGCCTGCGCCTGTCCATTTCAACGGCCATTCGGGCGAGAAAATCCGGAAAATTGTCTTCCTCAGCACCGGGCTGAGCCTTGGCCTGTAGTTTGGGTAGCTGGAAGTCGTGCGGAAACATCATCTCGTCTGCGGCGGCTGAGCGGCGCGAGATCTGCGGGTTCACGGATGGATTGTGCGGTCAGCAACTATCTCTCACCAACTCGCTTAGCCAAGGTGATAGACTCTGGCAGAGAGGTTGCAACCACGGAGGATGCACTCGCAAAACATTCTAATACGACCCGAGGAAAATGAAAAATTTGTAATTCCACAAGCTGTTTACTAACACTGCACTAAAACCAACAGACTCTTTGTCAGTTTTCGTGCAAATCAATTATGCGAGCCCCCGATGTGTGTGTTGGCACTCTGTATCTCATCAGAAGCTCTAAAGGAGGCGAGTCGCTAATGAGAAAAATTCTATAAGTTACAGTTGCATTGCACGTGTCAGTCACTCAGTAATTCAAGGCTTCAGTCACCTCCAGATTGTAGTCGAGAATCTCCGAAGTTTGAAAATCTTCATCGTCGTCGCCGAATGGGTTCATGACGCACATGGCCACCTTCAGCCAGCCCATGAGGAACAGGAACTGGAATATGGTGAAGATGGGCACGAAGAAGTCGATTGTGACGTCTTGCTTGGAGCAGCAGCAGCTGCCGTTGCCGTTGTAGGCGTTGCTGAATTCCTGAATCGCTGAGGGACGAATGAACTGGGCGGAGAACAGCTGCAGCAGGAAGTAGGAGTACACGGCGATGATCACGACCTTGGAGGGGCGGCAGTTAGGTGAATTTTTCTGCGAGATGCGAGCTCTGCACTTCATAAACGCACTAGTCAAATTGCGCAACAAATAAGCTAATGCATACTAAAACTGACGGGCCGTTGGTCTGATAGGGATTTAATTTTTTGCAAGAAGCTTTACAGGAAACTCAATTTGTATTCGTGTTCTTTGTTATTGTGCGTGTAGTGCATGCGCCCACCTTGAGCAGCCAATTTGACTCTCGTGACAAAATCTTGCACGTAAGGTAAGTTTGTAAGTCGATGCCAGTTGGTAGCTGTATAAAAATAGCATCAAACTTCTCACCTGGGTGTAGACCAATGGTATCATAACGTCGTTGTAGATGACAAGAGTGTGCATCTGGTGCCTCATTTTGTCCATCTAAATGAGAGGGTTAAGAAGAATTTTACCAGGCCAGTTTCCGTTTGATTGACGTCTAAGCTGGCCTTGTTGTAGAAAGTGTGTCTATTTTTGGCGCAGGCAACTTGGAGTCTGTTTTTTCTGCCATTAAAAGCCAGTTCTGTCAAGTAGAGGGTTGCAGAACTCAAGGTGGGACAGAAATAAAACAGCCAAAAGTGGCATTTTATTTTTAGGCATGGGAGTGAAGACAGCCACCTGTGGCAAGAATTATCGATGCCAAATTTAATTCCAGCTATTTTTAGCAGAGGCACATTATAACACGATTTTTGACACAAACAAACGCGGCAGTTGAATTTATGGCCTGAAACGACTTGGAGACTTTCAAGCTTTCTCTGCTTTTCTAGTTGCCTTATTTCCTATGGGAGCACTAATGACAGGCCAATGGCAAGGCAAAGTTTCCCAGGAATAATTGTAGCTCGTAAGCTAGTAATTTTCTAATTTTTAAGCTGAAAATAAAAAAATAGCACTAATCTGTCCAAAACCCGAACCCTCAGAATGACCAATCAGAACAAGCAACAAGCAGAGTGTGCCTGCTCGCCTCTTCAAGCAGGTACATCATGCTCCTCGGGTCCGGTATGTAGCCGTGCAGAAAGGCCTTCTTGATGAGCCGGGAGGCCCAGAGAAGCGGCACCCAGTACTCGCACTCGTATTCCTTCTTGTAGGTGGCCTCGAATTGGTTCGCCACCCGTTCGAACGCTGCGATCTCCGACTGGGTGATGATTTTGGTGAAGTTCAGGTGCACCACAGGGTCCGAGTTCAGGTTCGTCAGCACCTGAAGTGTTTTAGTTTGTTGAATTATGAATCTGTGGTGGTCGAATTGAAAGTCAGGGTAAAAAATAATTCATTTCGGTTTCGTTTTAATTATTTTTAAATTCACAAACGTAACTTTTTTAATTTGAAATCAAGTACCTTAAGTAAATTAACAAAGTCACCTAAGAATCAGAAATTTGTTATTTTGTTTGCTGATCTGAATCTACTACCCAATGCGATCCTCAGCTCAGCTATAATTCAGTGAAAAATGCATCATTTTCTTGTTGCTTAAGGAAGATCTTGTTGAGCAGCCTGCTCGCATGCTCGCGGAGATATCCAGGTGTTCTGAGCCGCAACGAGCCGAGGGACAATGGCGGCAGTTTAGCGTGAACAAGCCTGGCCCAAAAAACCGTGACCCAAGAGCAGCAGGGCAGAGAACAGAAGGACAGAATGAATGAAGCAAGGCGATAAAAGTTCAGTCAAAGTGAGACTCAAGGACAATATGCGGCTCAGAAAATGGAATTGAAATGTTCAACAGTGCAGCTAAAGAAATCAGCGCTTCTCACCTCTCTGACGTTTTTCTCCTTGCGATTCTTCAACCCTTCGGGCCGGAATCTCTTGGCGATTTGGTCGGAGATCTTGCGCATCACCAGAATCCAGCCCAGGTTTAGGTAGCGCAGCAGCGTCAGCCGGATCTGCCGGGCCACCTCCGGGTCGGCGCCCGCAACGATGCCTGCAACGGTTCGGTTCGGCGGGCTGCCAGTCTGTCCAGGGATATTCCGGAAATCCTTACACTTGGAAGTCTGTCTGTCTGCATTTCTGTCAGTCTGTCTGTCAGTCTTTCTGTCTGACTGTCTGTCTGTCTGTCTGTCTGTCTGTCTGTCTGTCTGTCTGTGTGTGTGTCTCTGTCTGTCTGTCAGTCTGTTTATCTGTCTGTCTGTCTGTCCGTCTGTCCGTCTGTGTGTCTGTCTGCATTTCTGTCTGTCTGTCTGTCTGTCTGTCTGTCTGTCTGTCTGTGTGTGTCTCTGTCTGTCTGTCAGTCTGTTTGTCTGTCTGTCTGTCTGTCTGTCTGTCTGTCTGCCTGTGTCTGTCTGTCTGTGTGTCTGTCTGTCTGTGTGTCTCTGTCTGTCTGTCTGTCTGTCTGTCTGTCTGTGCGTCTGTCTAACAGTCTGTCTGTCTCTCTGTCCGTCTGTCTGTGCGTCTGTCTTTCTATGCGTCTGCCTTTCTGTGTGTCTGTCTGTCTGTCTGTCTGTCTGTCGTCTGTCTGTCTGTCTGTGTCTACCTAAAATTAGGAACTGATCAAACTGAACTACGAATCCCACAGATGAAGAAAAATCATAGGATTTTATTGTTGGTTTTGATTTCGATTGACCGAAATGTTGTTGCACGCGAAGATGGCCATTAAATGGCGTCTTATTAGCAGTTTTAAAAGCATTTTTTCATCCTTGAAGGCGCACATGAAGTCCATTTTCATCTTAAATGAATCAAAAGCAGTTCATTGACCGCTGTTGTTCAGTCAGATGCGTCATATTTTGCGGCCGTAAAAAACTATCAAAATTTATAATTGGTGACACTTGGTGTGACTTGGTGTGTGACTTGGTGTGTGACTTGGTGTGTGACTTGGTGTGTGACTTGGTGTGTAAATTGGTTTCTGACTCAGAGTGTTAATTGGTTTCTGACTCGGAGTGTTAATTGTTTTTTGACTCGATGTGTGATTTGGTGTGTGACCTGGTGTGTGACTTGGTGTGTGACTTTGTGTATGACCTGGTGTGTGACCTGGTGTGTGACTTGGTGTGTGACCTGGTGTATGACTTGGTGTTTGACTTGGTGTGTGACCTGGTGTGTGACCTGGTGTGTGACCTGGTGTGTGACTTGGTGTTTGACTTGGTGTGTGACTTGGTGTGTGACCTGGTGTGTGACTTGGTGTGTGACCTGGTGTGTGACCTGGTGTGTGACTTGGTGCGTGACTTGGTGTGTGACTTGGTGTATGACCTGGTGTGTGACTTTGTGTATGACCTGGTGTGTGACTTGGTGTGTGACTTGGTGTTTGACTTGGTGTATGACCTGGTGTGTGACCTGGTGTGTGACTTGGTGCGTGACTTGGTGTGTGACTTGGTGTGTGACCTGGTGTGTGACTTGGTGTGTGACCTGGTGTGTGACTTGGTGTGTGACTCGGTGCGTGACTTGGTTTGTGACTTGGTGTATGACCTGGTGTGTGACTTTGTGTATGACCTGGTGTGTGACCTGGTGTGTGACTTGGTGTGTGACCTGGTGTATGACTTGGTGTTTGACTTGGTGTGTGACCTGGTGTGTGACCTGGTGTGTGACCTGGTGTGTGACTTGGTGTTTGACTTGGTGTGTGACTTGGTGTGTGACCTGGTGTGTGACTTGGTGTGTGACCTGGTGTGTGACCTGGTGTGTGACTTGGTGCGTGACTTGGTGTGTGACTTGGTGTATGACCTGGTGTGTGACTTTGTGTATGACCTGGTGTGTGACCTGGTGTGTGACTTGGTGTGTGACCTGGTGTGTGACTTGGTGTTTGACTTGGTGTGTGACCTGGTGTGTGACCTGGTGTGTGACTTGGTGCGTGACTTGGTGTGTGACTTGGTGTGTGACCTGGTGTGTGACTTGGT
>CATNEM010000201.1:37500-172500 GCA_950096795.1 Macrostomum cliftonense
AAACTCTTGAGCCAATTCTCTTATTTGATAAGTTTGGCACTTCTGTCATCAAGTCTCATGGATGTCGGGGCGCTCAGATTCAAAGATCTCCCGGCGATGCGTTGCAGAAATTCAATCGGACAGACGACACCGAGAGAGGGAGAGGCTGCGCTGAAGCGACTGTCGGCCTCTCCGCCTCCCACGAGTCCCCCGGCGCCCCAAATTCGCAGTCTCCCCGATCCTTGATAAGAAACAAAAAATGGGCGTCTCGAGGCGCATTTATGCCTGCCTCTACATAATCAAGCTTGACCCCTACATTAGGCTTCTGTGTTGCCTGTAACTCAATTAAGCCCCCCACCCAGTGAGCAGTCAGGCTGGACGCTGAACTGCTCCAGTTATGTCTCCTCTTCCTGCAGCCGAGAGTTTTCAAGGAAATCCCGCCCGAGAAAGGTATACCTTCGCTACTTTGTGTGACAGTTCCCTACTACCATGCTTGCCAAATTTAGTGTACCTGCGAGACTGTTATCTTGGGATTGAATTCTGGTTGCTCCAATTTAAAAGTATCAATAACTTTTGGGAAATACGAATGAAAATTTTTATTCTAACACTCTGCCAAGCGCCCACTCGCTTCTTTTAGTAGCCCTGCTTCCCAGCCAAGTTTGCAAGACAACAAATTCAGTAAACTTTTCAAGTGAAGCAGAGTTGGCTTGGCAGAATGGCGAGATGCCGTGCAGGTCCCTAATTCAGCCCCTGGAACTGCAGCGGCTGATTGCCAGTGTTGCCGCTTCAAGGCTCAAGCATTGTGCGCCTGTTCCTCAGCCTCAGCGTCTCCTCTCCCCTCCGCAGCTACCTTTTTCTCCCTTGCCCCTCCTTCTCGACTCTCTTCAGCGCCGCAGCAGCAGCAACAGCCTAAGCTGCTTTCAATGAAGGCGGGACAGGCGACACTGCCTTCCAATTACGATTGTCAACTGTCTGTAGAAAGTTTTCTCTCCATCTGCACTTCCGCGATGAAGCGCCATCAGCTCTATTCTTCCTATCAAAGATGCAAATACGAGTAGCAGTAGATAGGTTTCCCGTGAAGTGCGCGATGATTTGTGAATGAAATCAATGCTTGAGAGAACTTTTTTCCTAATACAAAGCAATAAGCTTTTTGTGGCGACAAAGCTTTTAAGGGGGGGCAGCCTTGTTACTGTTATCTCCGTCAGTCTAGGAAAAAACTAGCGGAAAAGGCCCGGTGCGCTGAAAGCTTCCTTGCGGGGCAATGCAGGCAGCCTTTTGAGCTGAATGGATTTGGCGAGCGAGCTGAGCAGAGCGGCGCGGACATGCGGCTAATGAGGGGGCCCTGACTCGGCCTCACTCAAGCGTCTCCTCTCCACTGTGCGTCGCGAGGCGATACGCCCTAGCCCCTGGCAACAATGGCTATTAAAAAAAAGTAGCGCCCCCCCGAGTCTCAAGTTAGAGTGGCCCCGGGGTGAAACCGTTTCTAGAACAGATTGGGGCAGCTTTGGTTGCGGTTTTATTGAGCGGTTGAATGCCGCCTGTTGAGTTGGGACCGGCCTGCCTGAGGATTCCTGGTTGGTAGTTGCCAGTGTTTTTTATGCTGCTCTCTCGCGTGAATTTAATGCCACCAGGGCACGGCGCGGGGAAATGAAAAGTGGCTGCCCGTTGGCGCCTCTCAGTCGGTGCGCATGGATTCCAGCACTGCCAATATTCTTGGGCCCGACATTGACCGGTCTGAGGTTTCATAAAAATCGAAACTCTGTGTTTTTTTGAAAAGCTACAAGTCACGCTAGAGAATCAGTTTGACCTTCAGTTTTTCTGGCCAGATGAAAAATTGACCGTGCTTTTTTTGGGGGGGGGAGTAAATGACGTCACATCGCATTTCAGATTAGCAGTGGACGACACAATTCCACCAAACGATGGGGAAAATTGGCTACTCACCCTGAGACAGAAAGGAGTACCGGTTCATCCAGGGAATCTCCAGGAACATGGCCCACCAGCGATTGATGACGCCGCTAACGAAGAAGCCCAGCAGGAAGCTGAGAGGGATGTTGTTCTTCACCGAGTTGGCGAAGTGCACCACCTGCTCGAAGGTCCGCTTGCCGGACTCCGACAGCAGAAGGCGGTAGGACAGCGACAGCGCATAATACAGCGACAGGTAGAAGATGAGGTCCAGGTACACCAGCTTGTACAAAGAGCCTTTCCACATGAGCAGCAGGCGGACAAAGACGCCTTTTTGACCTGAAGATATGATCTTGCTGTAGGTCACCGTCATTTCCCAGCAAACTCGAGGCTAGCTTTATTCAGGAAAGTTAATCTTTCACTTTTGCGCAGGCAGGAAGCTCAATAGCTATTTGATGAAGGGGAATTTGAGCATCCTTCCGCCGACCCCTCTTCATGCTTTATTTGAGACGCAGTGGCTCCCGGCGCCATTGGCTATTGCAGTGAGTCTATCACGGATGCCCGAGCCAATAGCAATGCAGAGCATCTTGACTCACAGGATTCCAGGAAGCTGGACTTCTCGACGTGTGAAGCTCTATGCTTACTTAAACCGGAGGAGTTGTTTGTAGCCTGGTGGCTAGGGGCAACTGTCCTATGAGCTGAAGGTTTCGAGTTCGAACCCCAGCTGTAGGAGACAATTTGTGTCCTTGAGCAAGGCACTTAATCCCGCATTGCTTCAGCCCACCCAGCTGAGATCGGGCACTAGATTGCAAACCTTCATCAATACGGGGAAACAAGTCAGTAGTTGAAATGGCGCTACGTATTAAAAGTGGACTTTCTACTTCCAGTTTTGACAGGGCATTCGTGCAAGCAAAAATCGCCCTGCAAGCCCGAACGCCTCTGCACGCGCACTTCACCGCCCGCCTACGCAAGCAGCAGCTAATCCGACAGGAAGCTTCCAATTTTAGAAGCTGCTGTTTCAGCCAAAGAGTCACTTCGATGGCATCTTAGGGGGCGACGCTGTGTGAGCTACAGCGTCGAAATGAAAAAAAAACAAGTTTTGTGTGCGAACAGCTGTGATACTACATGTGCTTTGCGTACTTATTAGTGACGCTGTGCTTTCACCTTATCATCAAGCTTTATAGTTTGATATAGCGCAATACTTTTTAGTGGATGTTCACCTTGACAGGACATAAAAAACGATGCAGATGAGTCATGGAAAACATGCAACTACTTTGCAAAAGATAATCGACCATCGACCTTCTGTATCTATAATTTAGAAATGCCTTTGACTTTCATCCGGCTAAAGATGGGCAAAACATCGCAAAAAATGCAACCCCCGTGCGGAGCAATGCGCGCAGGTTCTGTTCGGCAGGCTCTGTAAACTGTGACGGCCAACCCCTGTAGTCAGGTGAACGCGGGCCCGTATAAAAACCCAGGACTTTGCAGTTTGGAAAAAATCTGGAATAGAATAGAAGCCTCGCCATGTAGACGTGCAAGTTTGATGCTAAATCCAGTCCAAGTCTCATTTGTGTGGAAGAGTCCTTGGCCAAGCCAAGCGCAAATTGTACGGGCTGCGCGCGCTTCGATTGGGATGGATGCGCCCTGCGTTTTTCCTTGCCTGCCTGCCGGTCCCCTGCGAGGGACAGGGAGCTGCGCAGACTTGGTCCAAGGGGTGCGGAGGTATTCGACCAGGCTTGTCAGGGAGGGGGAGAAAAGCGGAGGATTTGCCCAGTCCATCCCCGGAATGCTGTCTGCTTCCGCTTCCACCAGACTTGCCAAATGTTCTACATTGGATCGTTTTGGTCTGCTAGCACAGAGGCGGACATCCCGCTTGCAAATCAGCGAAACTGATTAAAAGGTGTGGCTTTTATCGCCGAATCCCCGCACGATTCTGCGGTCATTTCGAATATTTAATTTTCGTTGAATTGCTTGTCGAAATTTTTCTTTAAAACGCGTGGCGAGTTGCTTTTGAGTTTCAGACAATGTCCAGCATCTCCAGCCGCTTCGCCTTCAGGAATCAGAGTGAGTCTCCCCTCAGCTTCTAATGGCAGCTGTCTGGCCGGGATTCTGCAGCTCGTTTAGATCCCCTCTGCGGCTCTGGTGATTTCCTGTGGGTCGGTTACCCCGGCATATTCTTCTGATTCTACCATCAGCCTTAAGTTTCCTCGCTGTTCCCATCTTTTCTCATTTTCCCATCTTTTCTCATTTTCTCTAGCTACTGTTTCCTCATTTTCCTCAGTCTCCTCAGTTTTCTCATTTTCCTCAGTCTCCTCAGTTTCCTCAGTCTCCTCAGTCTCCTCAGTCTCCTCAGCTTCCTCAGACTCCTCAGTTTCCTCAGTCTCCTCAGTCTCCTCAGCTTCCTCAGTCTCCTCAGCTTCCTCAGTCTCCTCAGTCTCCTCAGTCTCCTCAGTTTCCTCAGTTTCCTCAGTTTCCTCAGTCTCCTCAGCTTCCTCAGTCTCCTCAGCTTCCTCAGTCTCCTCAGTCTCCTCAGTCTCCTCAGTTTCCTCAGTCTCCTCAGTTTCCTCAGTCTCCTCAGTTTCCTCAGTTTCCTCAGTTTCCTCAGTCTCCTCAGTCTCCTCAGTCTCCTCAGTTTCCTCAGTCTCCTCAGTTTCCTCAGTCTCCTCAGTTTCCTCAGTCTCCTCAGTTTCCTCAGTCTCCTCAGTTTCCTCAGTCTCCTCAGTTTCCTCAGTCTCCTCAGTTTCCTCAGTCTCCTCAGTTTCCTCAGTCTCCTCAGTTTCTTCATTTTCCTCAGTTTCTCAGGTTCCTCAGTTTCCTCAGTCTCCTCAGTCTCTTCAGGCTCCTCAGTTTCCTCAGTCTCCTCAGTCTCCTCAGCTTCCTCAGTCTCCTCAGCTTCCTCAGTCTCCTCAGTCTCCTCAGTCTCCTCAGTTTCCTCAGTTTCCTCAGTCTCCTCAGTTTCCTCAGTTTCCTCAGTCTCCTCAGCTTCCTCAGTCTCCTCAGCTTCCTCAGTCTCCTCAGTCTCCTCAGTCTCCTCAGTTTCCTCAGTCTCCTCAGTTTCCTCAGTCTCCTCAGTTTCCTCAGTTTCCTCAGTTTCCTCAGTCTCCTCAGTCTCCTCAGTCTCCTCAGTTTCCTCAGTCTCCTCAGTTTCCTCAGTCTCCTCAGTTTCCTCAGTCTCCTCAGTTTCCTCAGTCTCCTCAGTTTCCTCAGTCTCCTCAGTTTCCTCAGTCTCCTCAGTTTCCTCAGTCTCCTCAGTCTCCTCAGTTTCCTCAGTCACCTCAGTTTCCTCAGTCACCTCAGTTTCCTCAGTCTCCTCAGTTTCCTCAGTCTCCTCAGTTTCCTCAGTCTCCTCAGTTTCCTCAGTCTCCTCAGTTTCCTCAGTCTCCTCAGTTTCTTCATTTTCCTCAGTTTCTCAGGTTCCTCAGTTTCCTCAGTCTCCTCAGTCTCTTCAGGCTCCTCAGTTTCCTCAGCTTCCTCAGTCTCCTCAGTCTCCTCAGTCTCCTCAGTTTCCTCAGTCTCCTCAGTCTCCTCAGTTTCCTCAGTCTCCTCAGTTTCCTCAGTCTCCTCAGTTTCCTCAGTCTCCTCAGTTTCCTCAGTCTCCTCAGTCTCCTCAGTCTCCTCAGTTTCTTCATTTTCCTCAGTTTCTCAGGTTCCTCAGTTTCCTCAGTCTCCTCAGTCTCTTCAGGCTCCTCAGTTTCCTCAGTCTCCTCAGTCTCCTCAGTCTCCTCAGTCTCCTCAGTTTCCTCAGTCTCCTCAGTTTCCTCAGTCTCCTCAGTTTCCTCAGTCACCTCAGTTTCCTCAGTCACCTCAGTTTCCTCAGTCTCCTCAGTTTCCTCAGTCTCCTCAGTTTCCTCAGTCTCCTCAGTTTCCTCAGTCTCCTCAGTTTCCTCAGTCTCCTCAGTTTCTTCATTTTCCTCAGTTTCTCAGGTTCCTCAGTTTCCTCAGTCTCCTCAGTCTCTTCAGGCTCCTCAGTTTCCTCAGCTTCCTCAGTCTCCTCAGTCTCCTCAGTCTCCTCAGTTTACTCAGTCTCCTCAGTCTCCTCAGTTTCCTCAGTCTCCTCAGCTTCCTCAGTCTCCTCAGCTTCCTCAGTCTCCTCAGTCTCCTCAGTCTCCTCAGTTTCCTCAGTCTCCTCAGTTTCCTCAGTCTCCTCAGTTTCCTCAGTTTCCTCAGTTTCCTCAGTCTCCTCAGTCTCCTCAGTCTCCTCAGTTTCCTCAGTCTCCTCAGTTTCCTCAGTCTCCTCAGTTTCCTCAGTCACCTCAGTTTCCTCAGTCTCCTCAGTTTCCTCAGTCTCCTCAGTTTCCTCAGTCTCCTCAGTTTCCTCAGTCTCCTCAGTTTCCTCAGTCACCTCAGTTTCCTCAGTCTCCTCAGTTTCCTCAGTCTCCTCAGTTTCCTCAGTCTCCTCAGTTTCCTCAGTCTCCTCAGTTTCTTCATTTTCCTCAGTTTCTCAGGTTCCTCAGTTTCCTCAGTCTCCTCAGTCTCTTCAGGCTCCTCAGTTTCCTCAGTCTCCTCAGTTTCCTCAGTCTCCTCAGTCTCCTCAGTCTCCTCAGTTTCCTCAGTCTCCTCAGTTTCCTCAGTCTCCTCAGTTTCCTCAGTCACCTCAGTTTCCTCAGTCTCCTCAGTTTCCTCAGTCTCCTCAGCTTCCTCAGTCTCCTCAGTTTCCTCAGTCTCCTCAGTTTCCTCAGTCTCCTCAGTTTCCTCAGTCTCCTCAGTTTCCTCAGTCTCCTCAGTTTCCTCAGTCTCCTCAGTTTCCTCAGTCTCCTCAGTTTCCTCAGTCTCCTCAGTTTCTTCATTTTCCTCAGTTTCTCAGGTTCCTCAGTTTCCTCAGTCTCCTCAGTCTCTTCAGGCTCCTCAGTTTCCTCAGTCTCCTCAGTTTCCTCAGTCTCCTCAGTTTCCTCAGTCTCCTCAGTCTCCTCAGCTTCCTCAGTCTCCTCAGTCTCCTCAGTCTCCTCAGTTTCCTCAGTCTCCTCAGTCTCCTCATTCTCCTCAGTCTCCTCAGTCTCATCAGTTTCCTCAGTCTCCTCAGTTTCCTCAGTCTCCTCAGTTTCCTCAGTTTCCTCAGTTTCCTCAGTCTCCTCAGCTTCCTCAGTCTCCTCAGTTTCCTCAGTCTCCTCAGTTTCCTTAGTCTCCTCAGTTTCTTCATTTTCCTCAGTTTCTCAGGTTCCTCAGTTTCCTCAGTCTCCTCAGTCTCTTCAGGCTCCTCAGTTTCCTCAGTCTCCTCAGTTTCCTCAGTCTCCTCAGTTTCCTCAGTCTCCTCAGTCTCCTCAGTCTCCTCAGTTTCCTCAGTCTCCTCAGTTTCCTCAGTCTCCTCAGTCTCCTCAGTCTCCTCAGTTTCCTCAGTCTCCTCAGTTTCCTCAGTCTCCTCAGTTTCCTCAGTCACCTCAGTTTCCTCAGTCTCCTCAGTTTCCTCAGTCTCCTCAGTTTCCTCAGTCTCCTCAGTTTCCTCAGTCTCCTCAGTTTCCTCAGTCTCCTCAGTTTCCTCAGTCTCCTCAGTTTCCTCAGTCTCCTCAGTTTCCTCAGTCTCCTCAGTTTCCTCAGTCTCCTCAGTTTCCTCAGTCTCCTCAGTTTCCTCAGTCTCCTCAGTTTCTTCATTTTCCTCAGTTTCTCAGGTTCCTCAGTTTCCTCAGTCTCCTCAGTCTCTTCAGGCTCCTCAGTTTCCTCAGTCTCCTCAGTTTCCTCAGTCTCCTCAGTTTCCTCAGTCTCCTCAGTCTCCTCAGCTTCCTCAGTCTCCTCAGTCTCCTCAGTCTCCTCAGTTTCCTCAGTCTCCTCAGTCTCCTCATTCTCCTCAGTCTCCTCAGTCTCCTCAGTTTCCTCAGTCTCCTCAGTTTCCTCAGTCTCCTCAGTTTCCTCAGTTTCCTCAGTTTCCTCAGTCTCCTCAGTTTCCTCAGTCTCCTCAGTTTCCTCAGTCTCCTCAGTTTCCTTAGTCTCCTCAGTTTCTTCATTTTCCTCAGTTTCTCAGGTTCCTCAGTTTCCTCAGTCTCCTCAGTCTCTTCAGGCTCCTCAGTTTCCTCAGTCTCCTCAGTTTCCTCAGTCTCCTCAGTTTCCTCAGTCTCCTCAGTTTCTCCAGTCTCCTCAGTTTCCTCAGTCTCCTCAGTTTCCTCAGTCACCTCAGTTTCCTCAGTCTCCTCAGTTTCCTCAGTCTCCTCAGTTTCCTCAGTCTCCTCAGTTTCCTCAGTCTCCTCAGTCTCCTCAGTCTCCTCAGTTTCCTCAGTCTCCTCAGTTTCTTCATTTTCCTCAGTTTCTCAGTTTCCTCAGTTTCCTCAGTCTCCTCAGTCTCCTCAGTCTCCTCAGTTTCCTCAGTCTCCTCAGTTTCCTCAGTCTCCTCAGTTTCCTCAGTCTCCTCAGTTTCCTCAGTCTCCCCAGTTTCCTCAGTCTCCTCAGTTTCCTCAGTCTCCTCAGTTTCCTCAGTCTCCTCAGTTTCCTCAGTCTCCTCAGTTTCCTCAGTCTCCTCAGCTTCCTCAGTCTCCTCAGCTTCCTCAGTCTCCTCAGTCTCCTCAGTCTCCTCAGTTTCCTCAGTCTCCTCAGTTTCCTCAGTCTCCTCAGTTTCCTCAGTTTCCTCAGTTTCCTCAGTCTCCTCAGTCTCCTCAGTCTCCTCAGTTTCCTCAGTCTCCTCAGTTTCCTCAGTCTCCTCAGTTTCCTCAGTCTCCTCAGTTTCCTCAGTCTCCTCAGTTTCCTCAGTCTCCTCAGTTTCCTCAGTCTCCTCAGTTTCCTCAGTCTCCTCAGTTTCCTCAGTCTCCTCAGTTTCCTCAGTCTCCTCAGTTTCTTCATTTTCCTCAGTTTCTCAGGTTCCTCAGTTTCCTCAGTCTCCTCAGTCTCTTCAGGCTCCTCAGTTTCCTCAGTCTCCTCAGTTTCCTCAGTCTCCTCAGTTTCCTCAGTCTCCTCAGCTTCCTCAGTCTCCTCAGTTTCCTCAGTCTCCTCAGTTTCCTCAGTCTCCTCAGTTTCTCCAGTCTCCTCAGTTTCCTCAGTCTCCTCAGTTTCCTCAGTCTCCTAAGTTTCTTCATTTTCCTCAGTTTCTCAGGTTCCTCAGTTTCCTCAGTCTCCTCAGTCTCTTCAGGCTCCTCAGTTTCTTTAGGTTTCGTTTTTTAACCTTTTTACTTGTATTTCCCAGTTCTCTTTCTTCCTCTCTGTCTCTCTGATACCCTGGCCTTGTTTTTTGATTCCACAAATTTTCTCGTTTGTGGAATCTCCCGTCCGTCCGCCCGTCCGCAGACTCCACCGCCGACGGCGAGAAGGTCCGGTCCAAGAGCGTCATCGACCAGCCCAGCGGGCCCGGCAAGCCAGCGGCGGCCCGCTACAGCCCGTCTCCGGTCATGGCCGCCGCCGCCGGCTCGGCGGGCAAACTCGTCCAGGAGATTCACGACGAGTTTCTGGTGTGCAAAATCTGCATGGAGTCGTTCAAGACGCCGAAATGCCTGGCCTGCCTGCACACCTTCTGCGAGGTTTGCATCGAGAGCCACATCGCCTCGGAGGCGGCCTACAAGAAGTACTCGGACTACCGGGAGTTCACCTGCCCGCTGTGCCGCAAGCGGACGCAGCTGCCGCTGGGGGGCGCCAAGAAGCTGCCGGACAATTTCCTCATCTCCAACCTGTCGGACACGATGGACAGGCAGAAAGCGGCTGCCACGCCCAACTGCGACATCTGCAAGACGGTGGCCAAGAAGCTGAGGGACGCCGCCAGCAAGTGCCTGGACTGCAACAAGCTGTTGTGCTCGGCGTGCGTTGAGCAGCACAAGGAGACGAAGGTCACCAGGGATCACTCGATTTTTGACGTCGAAACGGAGAAGGACGTCATCTGCAAGGAGCACGCGGACGAGGTTGTCAGATTCTACTGCGAGCCCTGCCAGGCCTGCATCTGCATCATCTGCACCTTCAACGAGCACAAAGACCACGAGGTGTCCAACTTCAGCGAGGCGGTGGCCAAGTACAAGTCCGACATCGAAGGCATCCTGGTGGACTGCAAGAGCAAAATTGATGTGTACGAGAAGTACGTGGAGCGGGTGGCCAGCACGGAGAGACAGATCAGCGATGCTGAGCAGAAAATTCGCGAACTGGCCATCGAGTTCATCTCCGATGCAAGTCTTTGTCACACTCTTTGTCTTTTTTACTTTCAGATTAGAGGGAGAAGGTGGAGCTGGAGGGAAATTGCTTGAAGATGGAAGCGGGGTCTCGGAGGCAGCTTACATCTGGGTGGCCCCTCATTGCAGATACGGCAGCGAGAGAAGCAGCTGATTGACGAGATTCACAACCTGTACGGCAAGCAGACAATGGAGGTGATCGGCCGCAAGGCGGACCTGCAGTCGGCGCTGTCCACCCTCAAGAGCACGTGCGCCCTGACGGAGATGGTGCTTCAGGGCAAGGACATCGAGCTCCTGCTGCTCAAGAAGGAGGTGCAGGAGAAGCTGTCCTCGCTCTCCTCGGCCATGGAGCTGGACTTGCCCAAGACCATGAGCAAGGAGATCCGCTTCCTGCCTGGCCACATCGAGCTGGGCTCCATTCAGGACATGGACAGGCCCAATGCCACCAAGTTCCGCAGCTGCATAGTTTCGAATTCCAGGTAGGTCTGGCTGGGAGAGTCCGCGAGGTCGCGGCTGGGAGGGTGAGCAGGGTGTGTCTGGGAGGGTGAGCAGGGTGTGTCTGGGAGGGTGAGCAGGGTGTGTCTGGGAGGGTGAGCAGGGTGTGTCTGGGAGGGTGAGCAGGGTGTGTCTGGGAGGGTGAGCAGGGTGTGTCTGGGAGGGTGAGCAGGGTGTGTCTGGGAGGGTGAGCAGGGTGTGTCTGGGAGAGTGAGCAGGGTGTGTCTGGGAGGGTGAGCAGGGTGTGTCTGGGAGGGTGAGCAGGGTGTGTCTGGGAGGGTGAGCAGGGTGTGTCTGGGAGGGTGAGCAGGGTGTGTCTGGGAGGGTGAGCAGGGTGTGTCTGGGAGAGTGAGCTGGGTGTGTCTGGGAGGGTGAGCAGGGTGTGTCTGGGAGAGTGAGCTGGGTGTGTCTGGGAGGGTAAGCAGGGTGTGTCTGGGAGGGTGAGCAGGGTGTGTCTGGGAGGGTGAGCAGGGTGTGTCTGGGAGGGTGAGCTGGGTGTGTCTGGGAGGGTGAGCAGGGGGTGTCTGGGAGGGTGAGCAGGGTGTGTCTGGGAGGGTGAGCAGGGTGTGTCTGGGAGGGTGAGCAGGGTGTGTCTGGGAGAGTGAGCTGGGTGTGTCTGGGAGGGTGAGCAGGGTGTGTCTGGGAGGGTGAGCAGGGTGTGTCTGGGAGGGTGAGCAGGGTGTGTCTGGGAGGGTGACGGTGCGCCCAGTAGGCAGCCCGCGGCTGGCGGCCCGCAGCTTCTCCTCGCTGACCAGCAGCATGGACACGGTGGGCGGCAACGAGGATACGGAGAGCGTGGAAGTCCAAACCGACCCGGTGGACCTGCTGCTTCGCGACTCCTGCCTGATGGTCGACTTCACCCCGACTCGCGACGTCGGGCAGTTCGGCTCGGCTGCGCCTTCAGTCGTCAGTGCCGCCACCGCTGCCGTGGAGACCGCCAGCTGTGAGAGCCAGACGCCCATCAAGGAGCTCCGGGACCAGGAATCCGCCACTGAGCTGGTGCAGCGCGAGGACCGGGGTGTGAACACGTCCAGGATGGCGTCCAGGGCGGCTCAGCAGCAGCAGCAGCAGCAGCAGCAGCCGGGTGCACCGCAGCAAGTGCAGCAGCAGAATCCGCCGCAGGCTGTGGCCACAGACGAGGATCCCCAGGCGCAGCAGAGCGGCTTCTTCAATAGGAGGCGGCACAGGCGGATGCAGATGATGGGGGCTGCCAGTGCCGACGAATACGGAGGAGGCGGCGGCGGAGGATATCCCGGTGTGACCGACCTGTAGTGCGTCGCAACGAACTGCAGGAGACTTTCAGCTCGCTGCGTTGACTGAATCTTCCGCATCGCTTTTGGTTTCATAACTCGCTGCTTTACTCTACTGTGCTTTGCTCCTTATCTCCGTTCCGCCGCCTCCTTATCTCCGTTCCGCCGCCTCCTTATCTCCCTTCCGCCGCCTCCTTATCTCCCTTCCGCCGCCTCCTTATCTCCCTTCCCCCGCCTCCTTATCTCCCTTCCCCCGCCTCCTTATCTCCCCTCTGACTGCTCGTTATCTCCCCTGTTTTCCCTTTTTTATCTCCTCACTCTCCCGATTTCTTCTTTCCGGTCTTACCCTCTCCTTAATCTCCACTGCCCATGCTGTCTATCCCCCTTCAAAACGCTGTTAAATGTTTACTTTTTCTCTGTCTGAGCATCCAATTATGACACAATTTATCATTAAGCTGCTTTGCCTTTTGTATACTTAAAAAACTGCACGTTTATTTGTTATTTTTCAAGGTCTCTGCGCACGGCTTTCACTGCCTGTTTTGAATGCTAATAAAGCATTATTAGCTGATAATTTTACACACCTTGCTGAGCATGAAGACATTAGCTTGAAGAGCCGGAAGCTGTCCCGCAAAACTGTAGCCCGCTAGTCCCCCGACACGCTATTCAGATATTTAAGTTCAGCAATAAAAAAGCAACAACTTTTTCAATTTTTTCGAATAAAATTTCGTCTGCTCTACTGATTAAAGGATTAAGTAGAGTAGGTTGCGCATATCTTCATTCTTCATTTTTAGAACTCGTTACTACTTTACTACGCCGGTATCGATCTCATTTAATGTCAGAAATAAAATCTTAGCTATTTTGGGCCACATAAACATAATATCATATTTTTGCTTACGAAGTACAGTTAAATAAACCCCGCCTAACCCAAATGAAATAGGAAGTTTTCCATCGATTTTCGCTGGCTCAGTTTTTCAAATCGATTAGATTTTTGCGCAAAGAAAATTTCTTAATTGGAAGGCACCTAAAGGAGAAAAACAAAGACAAAGAAGGTCACAGGTGAGACAATAATAGAAACAAAATGAGGGGCAACCGGCCTTGATCGATTAGCCAATGCAATTAAATCTGCTTCGGCAAGTTCTGGAGAACTCAAAGTTAGGACAGCACTGAGGCATCGTGAATAAACATTTGGCCAAAATGGCGATGATATTTAAACAAAAATTTAGCAACGCCTGTTGCAAAACCCAACGCGGGTTTAACTTTAACGCGTGAGAAATTCCGCGCCACATTTATTTATATTCGTGAAACAATGCAGTCACTGTGAAGGCAAGCTTTCACTAAATTTTTGCATGAGTTTTCGACTTGGTTTGTGACACATTTCACTTACTTAAATAGCAAAACAGGGACAACTTGTGGCAAAACCGAAGAACAAAGAATCCTTTGAAACTATTAGAGTAAAATTTATTTAGCATCAATACAATACACTATATTACACTAGGTTAAGCTAGCTATAGAACATTGATGACCCAGGTGAGAAAGGCGGTAGAACACTAACGAATCATGAGGGGGCAGGAAGGCAGGGGGTAGAACACAGAGGGGGCAGGAAGGCAGGGGGTAGAACACAGAGGGGGCAGGAAGGCAGGGGGTAGAACACAGAGGGGGCAGGAAGGCAGGGGGTAGAACACAGAGGGGGCAGGAAGGCAGGGGGTAGAACACAGAGGGGGCAGGAAGGCAGGGGGTAGAACACGGAACGAATGAGCAGCAGTGAAGCCAAAGAGAAGAAAGCAGTGCAGAAAATTGGAAATACGGCATCAAGTGTAAAAGAAAAACATGGAAAATAAACATAAACCAGTCAAGCAGACCACAGCAACAAACAAAATTTGTACAGGTTCAGCATTTCAAATGCCACTTCGCACACGCTTTGACGTTAGAAAGTCCAGTAGGCGACAAAGCGACATCAGAGTGTCGCGCTAATAAAAATACAAAGATTACACAGCGAGCTTTATATTATAATAAATAATTGTAACATGCACAACGGGCCTCGAGGAAATGCACTGGCAGCTTCAAAAACGGCGGAGTAAGCGAGTCTAGGCGGCTAACTGTGCCCTATAGAATTAAGCAATGTATCCAATAATTAGAAATAGCCTTCATCACTTTATCTGCCTAGGAGATTTAATATCTATCCTCTCTACGTGTCTGCCTATTTATCCATCTATCTGCCTATTTATCCATCCATCTATATATCTACCTATCTATCTATCTATCTATCTATCTGTCTATCTATCTATCTATCTATCTATCTATCTATCTGTCTATCTATCTATCTATCTATCTATCTATCTATCTATCTATCTGTCTATCTATCTATCAATCAATCAATCTATCTATCTGTCTATCAATCAATCAATCAATCAATCTATCTATCTATCTATCTGTCTATCTATCTATCAATCAATCAATCTATCAATCAATCAATCAATCAATCAATCTATCTGTCTATCAATCAATCAATCAATCAATCAATCTATCTATCTATCTATCTATCTATCTATCTATCTATCTATCTATCTATCTATTTATCAATACGCATTGATCCATCCATTCACTTGTTAATTTATTTATCCAATGATCAATTATACGCCTGGATTTCTAAATACACCCAGTGAAAGAAGTCATTAATTCTGACAGAATTAATAAGCCGCATCCATCAGCCCGTCCTTAAAAGCCCGCAGCCGCCCTGAGACGCCAAGCCCTAACCAGTCGGACGCAAGTCAAGGCGCAGCGGGCGCCCCGTACGGCTTGGTGTTGAAGTGCAGGCGGAGCTGGGCGTGCAGCTGCTCGGGCTGCAGGGCGGACAGACGCCGCTGGAACTTGGTGGTGAGCAGCTTGCTGGGCGGCGCGGCGGTCACTGGCAGCACCAGCAGGTGTTGCAGGAATCGCCACAGATGCGGTATGGTGGTGCTCTTGTGCTCCCAGAAGGTGCGCCAAGAGCAAACCTGCGGGCGTTGGCAAATGGCAAAACCCTCAGCATACTACTGAGACTAGCCGATCTAAGTAGTCACGCGCGGCTCTTACCTGCTCCCTGTAGGTGATTAGAGCCCTGTTGAGCTGCTCCTTGACCTTGGCGTGGATCTCGGCCACGGGCCGTTTGACCAGGACTGTCATGCACTGGTCATCAATCAGCACCTGGCGGGTCTCGCAGAAGGCCAGGTGATTCTGCTGGCACAGGTACTCAATGAGGTCGTCAACCTCGGCCTGATCGAAATGCTTCTGGCCGCTGTCCTTGAACTTCGGGTGCAGCACAGCGCACAGGCTCAGCAGGGTGCGCAGGCGCCGGTTCTTCAGGTAGACATCGCGCAGGGACACCAGCAGCGTCTCCGTCAGCAGTCGGAACAGCGGCTGCTCAGCGTACGGACTGGACGCCAGCAGGTTCTCCAAGTCCTTCAGCAGCGAGATGGTGGATGCCAGCGGCAGGAAGTCGTGCGCGCTGCCCAGCTGTGTGAGCTCCTGCGTGTAGGAGGTGACGAGCTGCAGGTAGTGGTGCACGATCACCAGCTCCTGGGTGTCCAGCGCGCCGTGCGCGTTCATCTGGCCCATGTACACCGACAGGCGGCAGAACTGCTGGGTGAGGCAGGGCTGGAAGGCTTTGTCCGGCTCCGGCACTCCGCTCAGCAGGAACTGCTGAACTTTCTCGCCGACAAAGGGCGCGTACTCTCTGAGCGACCGGTTCACGGCGAAGCTCAGGGCCGACACAAAGCAGGGCACCACCAGGATGTTGTCCTGCTGGTATTCCACGTAGGACATGGCCTGCAGCTCCTCCTCAGTGAGGCTGAGGGTCATGGGCATGCACATGGCCGACTCCAGGCCCGGGATGAGGCGCAGGAAGCTGACTATGTCCGTCTCCGCTATGAGAGGGTAGGACCCGACGTACAGCACGCCGTCCACCTGGCGAGGTTCAAGGAGTTAAAGCCTTGCCTTATAGAGGATCAGAGGATCACAGAAGGGACAGAATCCCACCAGAGGATCACAGGGGGACAGAATCCCACCAGAGGATCACAGGGGGACAGAATCCCACCAGAGGATCACAGAAGGGACAGAATCCCACCAGAGGATCACAGAAGGGACAGAATCCCACCAGAGGATCACAGAAGGGACAGAATCCCACCAGAGGATCACAGAAGGGACAGAATCCCACCAGAGGATCACAGAGGGGACAGAATCCCACCAGAGAATCGCAGAGGGGACAGAATACCACCAGAGGATCACAGAAGGGACAGAATCCCAACAGAGGATCACAGAAGGGACAGAATCCCACCAGAGGATCACAGGGGGACAGAATCCCACCAGAGGATCACAGAAGGGACAGAATCCCACCAGAGGATCACAGGGGGACAGAATCCCACCAGAGGATCACAGAAGGGACAGAATCCCACCAGAGGATCACAGGGGGACAGGATCCCAACAGAGGATCGCAGAGGGGACAGAATCCCAACAGAGGATCGCAGAGGGGACAGAATCCCAACAGAGGATCGCAGAGGGGACAGAATCCCAACAGAGGATCGCAGAGGGGACAGAATCCCACCAGAGGATCGCAGAAGGGACAGACTGCACGAGGCGAACCTTGGGATTGTAGCCGAACACGCTGACAGCAATCTGGCCGCCGGACACAGTCCAGTGCGTGGCGGACACGGCGGCCGGCTGGGAGGACTTCAAAGCATCATCCTCCAAATCCAGCACGATGCCCGCTGGCAGGCCGCAGAGGTGCTGCATCACGTCGGTCGGGTACAGGTGCGACACGGCCAGGTTCTTCAGCGTTTCCGTGGACAGGCCGGTTGAATCGGCGGCGGCGGCAGGGCCGTTCAGGATCGGCTTCGGCGGGGTCGCCGAGCCGGCGATGGGGGCTGCGGCTGACAGGACCGAGGCGCCGCCGGGTACGGAGAAGTCCGGCAGGCCCGCCTGGCCTATGGGGTCAGCTGCGGGTGTGTGCGGCGATTCGCTTGGTTTCCGGGGCTAATTGGATTTTATTGCCTAAAATTCGTGCGGTTTGGGGAGATTCTCGCGTGGTTTGGGGCAATTCTCGCGTGGTTTGGGGAGATTCTCGTGTGGTTTGGGGAGATTCTCGTGTGGTTTGGGGAGATTCTTGTGCGGTTTGGGGAGATTCTCGTGTGGTTTGGGGAGATTCTCGTGTGGTTTGGGGAGATTCTCGTGTGGTTTGGGGAGATTCTCGTGTGGTTTGGGGAGATTCTCGTGTGGTTTGGGGAGATTCTCGTGTGGTTTGGGGAGATTCTTGTGCGGTTTGGGGAGATTCTTGTGCGGTTTGGGGAGATTCTCGTGTGGTTTGGGGAGATTCTCGTGTGGTATTGGGAGATTCTCGTGTGGTCTGGAACTCACCTCCAATGCAGGCGTCCTCGGAGATGCTGCTAAGATAGGCCTGCTCTCTCTGTTCGATAGCTTTCAGCGCGCTCTGCCTGTGCTTATTGTAGAGCCCCTCCTCCTTCAGGCTGTTGGTGAATAGCCGGTACGACTGAAGCCGCTTTGAGCAGACGGGGCACAGCTTTAGGAAAAGCTCGATCACGGATCTGCAGAGTTTCAAATAGAAATAAATTTGACACGGTTCATTTTCCCCCCATTCCTCAGGGCAGCTCCATCTCCCCCATTCCTCAGGGCAGCTCCATCTCCCCCATTCCTCAGGGCAGCTCCATCTCCCCCATTCCTCAGGGCAGCTCCATCTCTCCCATTCCTCAGGGCAGCTCCATCTCCCCCATTCCTCAGGGCAGCTCCATCTCTCCCATTCCTCAGGGCAGCTCCATCTCCCCCATTCCTCAGGGCAGCTCCATCTCTCCCATTCCTCAGGGCAGCTCCATCTCCCCCATTCCTCAGGGCAGCTCCATCTCTCCCATTCCTCAGGGCAGCTCCATCCCCACCCATTCCTCAGGGCAGCTCCATCTCCCCCATTCCTCAGGGCAGCTCCATCTCCCCCATTCCTCAGGGCAGCTCCATCTCCCCCATTCCTCAGGGCAGCTCCATCTCTCCCATTCCTCAGGGCAGCTCCATCTCCCCCATTCCTCAGGGCAGCTCCATCTCCCCCATTCCTCAGGGCAGCTCCATCTCCCCCATTCCTCAGGGCAGCTCCATCTCTCCCATTCCTCAGGGCAGCTCCATCCCCCATTCCTCAGGGCAGCTCCATCCCCCATTCCTCAGGGCAGCTCCATCTCCCCCATTCCTCAGGACAGCTCCATCCCCCATTCCTTAGGGCAGCTCCATCTCCCCCATTCCTCAGGGCAGCTCCATCCCCCATTCCTCAGGGCAGCTCCATCTCCCCCCATTCCTCAGGGCAGCTCCATCTCACCGGGGAATCTTGTGATATTGCTCGCCAAGCGAGGTCTGAGTCTTCTTAATCCCGCAGTGGATGCCGTCCTGGATGTGATAGGAGCTCAGTATATCGTAGAATCGTTCAACAGTGGCCACGCGTTTAAACACATTGTTATCGCCCTCTTTGCGAGCGCAAACGAGAATTTCTCGCATGCCTCCGTCAGCGCTGGGCACCTGGATGATTCGGGGAGCAGGCGGACAGCGGATTGTCACGGATTGTTAGATTTTAAATAAAGGGACAGACACCAAATGCTAACCTGCAGAATGCGGAACTGCTTCCTACGAACAAACAGGCGAAAAGCGGAGTCCTGGTCAGTGCGGGGGTCTTTCAGAAATCGAATGATCCGGTCGGCGAATTCCTGCCGAATCTCGCCGCCGATGGACCGACTAGTGGGCGGGTAGTGGTTGATCAGGTGGGTGTTGAACTCCTCGCGGTCGGGCAGCAGGGGCGTGTTGGCTGGCGGCGGGTCCAGGTCCTCGCCGCTGAGCAGGGCGCTGGGCACGGTGATGACATCCTCGTCAACTATGGGAGGCGAGGAGAGCAGCTGCTGCTGGTGCGGCATCAGATGGCTGCCGCCGCCAAATCCGGTCAGGTAGACGGACTGGGGCTGGGCCGCGGCGGCTGCCCCGGAGAATTTGCCGGCACTCACAGCAGAGGGAGGCTGCCTGACTACCAGCTGCTGCTGGTGATGCAGCTGCTGCGCCTGATGGTGATGCGACAGATCGTGCGAAGTTGACACTTCAATTGAGTTCAAAACGGCTGGCGGCTCGTCGCTGGGCCCGGGCAGGCTCACAACAATGTGGCCGCTGCTGCTGCTGGCATTGCCCGCGCGGGACAGGGGAAACTGCATGTACTGCAACTCTTGCATTGAGTCATAGGTGCGCTTCATTCTGTCTGCAGCTCAGGCTTTCAGTTTGGCCAAGTTCGTTGAATAGAGTAGGACAAAAAGCTGAAAGTGAAAAATATATATGCCATGTAAATTTTGGGTCTTCTTCTGTTAAGCTTAACTTAATGAACAAAAATGCAGGGGTAAGCTAGGGGTTGTGGCCTCCCCCCAAGAATTTTAACCCATCTGACTAATTTAATGTCTTGCTTTGTATTAAATGATCTGCATTACAAAAAGTTTATTACCAAGTACTAAGCATAAGTACTTTGAACTTAAACAATAATAACATTTTAAGAATTTGAAAAATTCTAAAATACTATAAGGCTAGAGCCAAGCACATAATCTTTCACAAGAGTAGCAAAATAATTAAAGTAAAAAATTTAGTTGCTAAAATTTTTTAAACTATAATGCTATTGAAAGATAGTTAAAACTTTTGGAATAAAAAATACTACATTTAGACATCAAAACTTTTAATGTAATCTTAATTCCAGGAACTATCAATATACTTACAAAGCAATTATTATTTTTTTACTAAACCTTAAATAAAAGAAATAGCCTGTCTAGTTCTAGGTCTAGAACATTTATTGAACAATAGAATAAGTTTACAAAGTTCTTTACAACAATTTTATAAAAGTTTGTCATATAAAACAAAATTAATAACAACTAGGAATGTCATCCATATGCTAATTATGCTAATCTAATTATCTAAGTATTAAATTATAAATTAAATGCATACAAAAAGTTATGGTAAGTTATAAGCATACACCCTATCTCTATAACAAATTATTAGGCCTATATTTGCTGTAAAGCAGCAGAATAGAAATTTTGTGCAGCTGCATTATTATTATAAGTGGGATAACTGGTGGTTTATAAGTTAAGTTACATTTTGATAATTTTAAACCATAAACAGTGAAATAAAATTAATTGGAAGCATGTATATTTATAACTACTTAAAGGTGTTGCTGCTAATACTACCATCTACAACTAATAGTCAGTAGTTATAGACTAAAAATTGTCAACAAAAAACTTAAATAAACATAAACATACATAGTAAAGTTTAGGTTGGCTGGATCAACGAAGATGAAAGGGACCAGGAAGATTCTTTTGCCTTACAACTAATATTATTATATTCAAATGCAAACATTACTTCTAACAAAAGCTTCTGCATTTATTATTTAATTAATAAAGCGTGCGCGAAATATGGTGTATTGATTTAAGTTAAATAGACTTTCGCAGAAAGTGCTAAAACTAAGTAATGCAACGTTAGGCAGATCAAAACAAAAAAAGCTTTGGTCAGACAGTTTTGATTGAAACCTTAATAAATTCAGTTCTCGCAGCAATTGTTTATAGAAAGAGCTAATTAAAAGATTTAAATTATTAAATTGTCCATAAGTTGTATAAATATTTTTACTTCTATGTTTATGCAAACAGTTTTTGTTTTAAAAGTAAATGTCCACAATTTTAAAATTTTGTTGGTCATTCCTTAAATGTCTGATGTAAAAATTGCTATAGCTCTATTTTATTACTTATCTTTTCTCGTTCATTTTTTATGAATTCGCTTACAACTTGTTATATGCTCGTCAACTAATTATTACGCGCAAATTTAAATCAATATTACTTTGCTCCGATAAGTTACTTTTCGTTTAGCATTTGCTGCACAAATATTGCATGTTATTAATATCGCATATACTAATCAATATACTGAATTTAAGTATTGGCCTAACAGGCTGCTTGCCTGAGCCAACATCATTACTACTACTAATACTTAAAATTTACGATACAATATACATATTTAAGTCTTCAAAGCATAACAAGGACATATTGTTGCAGTCCAGGGTTCAAAATTCGCCAGACCACACTGGCATAATGTCATCAAATATACCAAGCCTGTCTCGCACAAATATATTGTTGCGTGGGGCCTAAAACTTATATTTATTCATAGACAAAAATCTACATTTTATTTAGTATAAAAATATTTGTCTAAATTTTAAATATGTTAGAAGCCTAACTTTTGCATTAGGTGGAACCTAAGGCCTATGCTTAAAATTTTGACTTATGTAATGCTTTATATGCTGTATTTTTTTCGCCAAATGTAGGATAAGAAATAGCATCCAGGGCTCTATTTCAATTCAGGATGCAATTTTAAAGTTGTTGATGCATCATGCCATAGTCAGGAAGGTGGCAGTGTGTGCGCCAGAAAATTATTTTGTCTTTCCCAAAATTGTGCGCCATGCGCCAACACAAAAACCCTATGTGCGCTGTTGTGTGCTTACTTGGAGCAAAGTTTGAAGGATGAAAAAAGGTCCCGCAAACAATTTCTTCTCTACATCTTCATATTTGCTATATTTTTGCTTGTAATCTCCTCTAAATCTTTGCAAATAGGCTACATTTTTACCTTTTTGCTACTTACAATGCCTTTTATATTGACAATTTTATACCAGGTTGTGTGCCAATATGTGCTAAGACCCTTTGTGTGCACCAAGACTCTTCATGTGCACTGTATGTGTATCGTGTGTGCCAGAAATTTGTTACTTTGTGCCAGAAAATTCAGCAAAAACTGCCACCTTCCTGACTATGGGATGCATGCAACAATGAATATCAATAATAATTTACCTTTTTATTATAATAGGGCTGGGGCCTGAGTATAATATATATATATATATATATATATATACATATTATATATATATATATAATTTTAAATAAAATGTAGTATCTAGTTGATTAAATCATTAGAGTAAAACATAGTTATTAGAAAGTACTAATTCAACCTAGTCCTTGTCTTTGATTAGGGATACACCTAAAATAAGTGCCATTTTGATTTCCAATAAAGTGTAAAATAAAATATGTAGAGGAAAGACAATAAACAGTTAAACAAATGTTAAAAAATGAATGTAAATAAAAATTACTATAAAATTTAAAATAGTATCCTAAAATTTTTTTACAAATGCAAATATAAATTAGGATGCATACATGCGTAGAATAAAGCATTGTCAATCAAAAAGGAATGCTAGCATCTAAATAAAAAACTAGCATTATTTAGCCAGAATCTGCTTTGTTTGTTTTTTGATATTGAAAAGGATACTTTTTATATTTAAAATATTATTTACTTGAACCCATTATTAGGAGGATACAATTTTTAAGATCAATGTATTTGCAGCAATTTTTAATAAATAGTTTTACTGATAAATCATGACAAAATATAATGGGTGGAAATTTGCAAAAAAATAATTGACGGCTTATCTCTTAGTCATAATTATTGTATAATAGTATAGTAAAACTTATCTAAATAAGTCAGTCAATAGTAGGCCTATTTTTAATAGCATTTAATCTCTAATTTTGATATTGTTATTTATATTACTTTGAAAGCACTTCTAATAGTACAGAAAAGTCCTATATTATTTTTATATTTTTATTAAAATTATATATACTTTTAACAAATCATATTTTGCATGATTTTGCTAATTTTTTTATCCCTATTTGTTTGACTAAGCTAGTTGCTAGAAATAGACTAATTCAATTACATATGAGCATAAGCTGCTTAGTCTAAGTATTGACTTCTTACTCATTGTGTAATAGTCAGTGACACCTGGCCTTTTAAACCAACTAATTGCAGTCTTTGCTGCCTCGTTGGGTGAGCGACACAGTAAAACTGCCAGCCCAGTCTCCATGGACAGCGCCGCTCTAGCAGAGGAGCGCGCCTCCGAGCTAGAAGCTCTGGAATCCATCTACGCCGACGATTTCCGTCTGCTAGCTGCCGACGACGACGGGGCCGCATCTGGCGAATCGCCGGCCAGCCTGGCTTCGTTCG
Source organism: Macrostomum cliftonense (assembly GCA_950096795.1). NCBI lineage: Eukaryota > Metazoa > Platyhelminthes > Macrostomidae > Macrostomum > Macrostomum cliftonense. The sequence goes on from CATNEM010000201.1 coordinate 60,263, forward strand.
AGATTGACATTCGCTCGCGCGAGGTGCCCACCGGGCCGAACGGGGCCTTGGAGACGGCCGCCTGCTGCCTGCATTTCGAATACACGCCCGGCTATCCGAACGAGGCGCCGAGCTTTGCTGTGCTGGACTCGCAGAATCTCACCGACTGCGATCTGGCCTCGCTGCACCAGCTGATGGAGACCACGTGCCGGGACAGTCTGGGCTGCGTCATGGTCTTCTCCGTGGTCAGCGCCGTGCAGGAGGCTCTGCAGGTTAGATTTCTCCCCGTGCTCTGTGACTTCCCGCTCCAACTGCGATCTTCATGGTTCAAAACCGATTTGGCTATTGTTTAGCATGCGCCATGTCTCCGACTGCCTCTGACCTTGACCACTTGCTTTCCATTAGCAATATGAGGTCCCCAGCATTTTCTCTTCCCTTCTTCTCCGTTGCGCAGGACGTCGCCGAGCGCCTCGAAGAGACTCGCCGTCAGGCCGAAGAGGCCCGGCGCCGCCAGCTAGAAGAGGAGGAGCGGCGCAAGGTGGTCGGCACGCCGGTGACGCCCGAAACTTTCGGCGAATGGCGTCGCCGATTTGAAGCCGAAATGGCGGCTGCCAAGGCGGCCAAAGCCAAAGCGGCGGGCGTGTCGGCCAGCGGCGCCGGGTCGGCCAAGAAGCCGACGGGCAAGGAGCTCTTCCTTGCCGACAATCGCTTCGACGTGTCGGATCTGCAGATCCTACAAGAGGAGGGCGGCGAAACCGTTGAGGTTGACGAGTCGCTGTTTCAGAGCCTGGACGATCTGGACTTGGAAGGGGAGGCCGCCGAGTAGTCCTGACTGAGCAATGCTGGGGCATGGGGGGGGGTCGGTTTTCATGCTTTCTCGTAGGAGCCAATTTTAATCATTAAATACATGTGCACCGATTATATGTGTAGTTTCATTGATTTTTCTGAGAATTACGTGCCTGAAAGAATCTGCTTGTATTTTTTTAAACCTAAGTTTTTTAAATGGCGCTCACTTTATTCTAATTTGACCGTGACAATTAATTTTCCTCTCCTTCATTTGTTCCAGAGGCCAGCAAATCATTATATTTGCTGTCTAAACTGAATAAAAATGGCGAAATCTGCTCAACGACTCTTCCGATTTTGTCTTGCTATTTTATTCGCTGTGTTGATTAGTGCGCTAATAGTTTTGCCTGTTGCCGGTGAGTTTGCCCTGTAGTAGCTGATGTGGCTGCAGATGATCAGGGCTGGCTGGGGGCTGCAGTTGATCAGGGCTGGCTGGGGGCTGCAGTTGATCAGGGGTGGCTGGGGGCTGCAGTTGATCAGGGCTGGCTGGAGGCTGCAGATGATCAGGGGTGGCTGGGGGCTGCAGTTGATCAGGGCTGGCTGGGGGCTGCAGTTGATCAAGGCTGGCTGGGGGCTGCAGTTGATCAGGGCTGGCTGGGGGCTGCAGTTGATCAGGGCTGGCTGGGGGCTGCAGTTGATCAGGGCTGGCTGGGGGCTGCAGTTGATCAAGACTGGCTGGGGGCTGCAGTTGATCAGGGCTGGCTGGGGGCTGCAGTTGATCAGGGCTGGCTGGAGGCTGCAGATGATCAGGGGTGGCTGGGGGCTGCAGATGATCAGGGGTGGCTGGGGGCTGCAGATGATCAGGGGTGGCTGGGGCTGCAGATGATCAGGGCTGGCTGGGGGCTGCAGATGGTCAGGGCTGGCTGGGGGCTGCAGATGGTCAGGGGTGGCTGGGGCTGCAGATGATTAGGGGTGGCTGGGGGCTGCAGATAATCAGGGGTGTGTTGGGGGCTGCAGATGGTCAGGGGTGGCTTGGGCTGCAGATGATTAGGGGTGGCTGGGGGCTGCAGATAATCAGGGGTGTGTTGGGGGCTGCAGATGATCAGGGGTGTGTTGGGGGCTGCAGATGATCAGTAGTGGCTGGGGGCTGCAGATGATCAGGGGTGGCTGGGGGCTGCAGATGATCAGGGGTGTGTTGGGGACTGCAGATGATCAGGGGTGTGTTGGGGACTGCAGATGATCAGGGGTGTGTTGGGGGCTGCAGATGATCAGGAGTGGCTGGGGGCTGCAGATGATCAGGGGTGGCTGGGGGCTGCAGATGATCAGGGGTGTGTTGGGGACTGCAGATGATCAGGGGTGTGTTGGGGACTGCAGATGATCAGGGGTGGCTGGGGGCTGCAGATGATCAGGGGTGGCTGGGGGCTGCAGATGATCAGGGGTGTGTTGGGGACTGCAGATGATCAGGGGTGGCTGGGGGCTGCAGAAAGGCTTTAATGACATGTCTGAATCTCAAAGCGGCCGAATCAAACTGTTTAGACTCGCAGTCCGAATCCGCGCCCGGTGCAGACGAGACGCATGGCTCATCGCCACCAGCTGCTCCAAAAAGCCGCATTCTGTTTGTGTTGATGTGCCAGACCCAGCTCGTCAGCTTTCACAAAGAGCGCTGCGCCCTGCTGAGAAAGCATATTGAGGATCAGGCTGGCCAGATACAGACTGCTCCGGGCGGTGAGGTGAATCAAATAAGAGGCTTGATTTCTCCATCACTTTTTGCTGATCAGATTACATTTAGCTGACCATTTTTCCTGGTCCCTCTGACAATCTCCTGACAGAGCCGCCCCGAATCAGCACTGAGTCAGACCCACCCAGTCTCCTGACAGAGCCGCCCCGAATCAGCACTGAGTCAGGCCCACCCAGTCTCCTGACAGAGCCGCCCCGAATCAGCACAGAGTCAGGCCCACCCAGTCTCCTGACAGAGCCGCCCTGAATCAGCACAGAGTCAGGCCCACCCAGTCTCCTGACAGAGCCGCCCTGAATCAGCACAGAGTCAGGCCCACCCAGTCTCCTGACAGAGCCGCCCTGAATCAGCACAGAGTCAGGCCCACCCAGTCTCCTGACAGAGCCGCCCTGAATCAGCACAGAGTCAGGCCCAATCTAGACGGGCAATACTTTAGAGCGCACCAGTAGCTTCAGATTTGCATTTCCGGTAACCATCATCAAGTTAACCGGCATTATTTCAGAATCAGGAGGTTTCAATTGCCCTGGCCGAAGATCTAGTTGACGCTGGAATCGAAACATTTTTCTACCTGCCCATGCTGGTCAGGTGAGTCGCAACTTGCGCTACTCAAACCGCTGCGTCCATGGCCCAAGGCAGCCGCTGCGTTGGTTAAATTTCAGAAATCACTCGCTCCTAGCCGGAGCAGATTTTGTTTTCTTTTGTCACGAAGAGACTCGAATGAAGCTGGCTGAACTGCTGAATTTGCTGGCCAGCTACAACTCTAGCGAGGTTGGCAAGTGTACCGAGACTGGCATTGCCCAGTGCAATTTTATCATTCATTAATTATTACTGATTGCTCCCTGTCCGTTCACTTTCAGCCTGTGTTTCTCGGCAGCCCGCTGCGAGACGAAGGCTATTACATAGTGCATCATTTCAGCCAGTCCCGCCATCTGTATCCCTTCATCTACTGTGGTTTCGCCATGAGCAAGCGGCTGGTTGCCAGGTGAGTTGGCTGGCCACCTCCTACTGTTAGTAATATGTGCGCATTTTGGTCGCACTTGGCCACAACCTGCACTGCGTTGGTTTTGCAGCTTGGCGTCGCATTTTCGTGCTAATCAGGTGAAACTGGGCGAGTTTGAATTCCGGATTGATCCGGTGTACGAGGTGAGCTCAGCGTCTTGGGGTAGCCAGGCTGGGGTGGGCGCTCCGGCTGTCACACTGCTTGTCATTGCGTGCCTGGCATTGCAGCTGGCCTCTCTCATCAGCCTGGAGCTGCAGCTGGCTAACCTGACCGCCGTGTCTGCCATGTGCCCTCGGAGTGGCAATCTGACTGCCGCTTGCGTCACTTGGACTACCGATATGTTTCGCTTGCCTCACTGTGTGAGTAGTGCCTACCTAGATTGCTGTTCGGGTCACTATCCTTGAGGAATTCAGGCCGCCAGCCTCCCAAATCCTCAGGTTGGGGCGACAGCCTCCCAGATCCTCAGGTTGGGCCGGCATTCTCCCAGATCCTCAGGTTGGGCCGGCATTCTCCCAGATCCTCAAATGGAGCTCCCAGCCTCCCAGATCCTCAAATGGAGCTCCCAGCCTCCCAGATCCTCAAATGGAGCTCCCAGCCTCCCAGATCCTCAAATGGAGCTCCCAGCCTCCCAGATCCTCAAATGGAGCTCCCAGCCTCCCAGATCCTCAAATGGAGCTCCCAGCCTCCCAGATCCCCAGTTTAGGCCGCCAACGTCTCAATATCGATTTCATAAAATCCCTACGCGGCTAGCATAGCTCACTCTCGGCATCCCAGGCCGCCAACGACTCGGCAGTGTCCGCCCTGCTGTCTCGCACTCTGTTCGCCGTGAAGACTCACAAGGCCAATTTCGACGCGGTGCTTTCGGTAGTTCGCGACACCTGGGCCAAGCAGACGGCCCACATTGTGTACTACGCGGACGTGGAAGATCCCGAAATACCTACTGTCGCCTGCGGGGTGCCCAACACGGAGCGCGGGCATTGCGACAAGTTGAACAGAATTCTCCACCTGCTGGCTCAATCGCAGCGGCCTGCCAGGGCCGACAAGACAACTGGCGCTGCAGCTGACAGCAAAGCCGGTAGTGAGGAGTCAAGGTAGAATATCGCTGGCATTGCGCTGCTAAGTTAAAGCTAAGTTGGGCTGGTGCAGTGTGGGGCTGGTGCAGTGTGGGGCTGGTGCAGTGTGGGGCTGGTGCAGTGTGGGGCTGGTGCAGTGTGGGGGTCGTGCAGTGTGGGGCTGGTGCAGTGTGGGGCTGGTGCAGTGTGGGGCTGGTGCAGTGTGGGGCTGGTGCAGTGTGGGGCTGGTGCAGTGTGGGGGTCGTGCAGTGTGGGGCTGGTGCAGTGTGGGGCTGGTGCAGTGTGGGGCTGGTGCAGTGTGGGGGTCGTGCAGTGTGGGGCTGGTGCAGTGTGGGGCTGGTGCAGTGTGGGGCTGGTGCAGTGTGGGGGTCGTGCAGTGTGGGGCTGGTGCAGTATGGGGCTGGTGCAGTGCTGGTGCAGTGTGGGGCTGGTGCAGTGCTGGTGCAGTGCGGGGCTGGTGCAGTGCTGGTGCAGTATGGGGCTGGTGCAGTGCGGGGCTGGTGTGACGAAAAGCCTGGCAATCGAATTTCAGCGGCCAAGTTTTCGACTGGTTCGTGATCGCTGACGATGACACGCTGCTGTCGCCGAAGCGGCTGGCCCGCCTCCTCGCCTGCTACAGCGGCGATCCCGAGCGCGCGCTGGTAGTGGGGGAGAAGTACGGCTACCTGAGCGCCGACGGTCGCCATGGCTACGCCTATCCCACCGGCGGCAGCGGCTTCGCGCTGAACCGGGCCGCCCTGCTCCGCCTGGCCTCGCCGGACAGCGCCGGCGTCACTCGGTGCGGCTCGGCCGAGTCGCCGGACGACATGAGCCTGGGCGTCTGGCTGCGGGCGCTGTCCGTCCCCGTGCTGCACTCGCACCTGCTGCACCAGGCCCGCAGCTCGGAGTACCCGCCCGCGCTGCTCGCCGCCCAGCTGCCGGTGTCCTTTCACAAGCACCTGGACTCGGAGCCCAGGCTGGTGTACCGCCAGCTGCTCGCCGAGCCCGATGAGGCCGTCGTCCTTGGCGCTGCGCGCGACGAATTGTGAAACTGGCGTAGCATGGCGATTTGCATCTCATTGGGGATTTATTGGCATCTCATTGGGGATTCGGCATCTCATTGGGGATTTATTGGCATCTCATTGGGGATTCAGAATCTGATTGGGGATTTATTGGCATCTCATTGGGGATTCGGCATCTCATTGGGGATTTATTGGCATCTCATTGGGGATTTATTGGCATCTCATTGGGGATTCGGAATCTGATTGGGGATTTATTGGCATCTCATTGGGGATTCGGCATCTGATTGGGGATTTATTGGCATCTCATTGGGGATTCGGCATCTCATTGGGGATTCGGCATCTCATTGGGGATTTATTCGCATCTCATTGGGGATTCGGAATCTGATTGGGGATTTATTGGCATCTCATTGGGGATTCGGCATCTCATTGGGGATTTATTGGCATCTCATTGGGGATTCGGCATCTCATTGGGGATTCGGCATCTCATTGGGGATTTATTGGCATCTCATTGGGGATTTATTCGCATCTTATTGGGGATTCGGCATCTCATTGGGGATTCGGCATCTCATTGGGGATTTATTGGCATCTCATTGGGGATTTGGCATCTCAATTGGGATTTGGCATCCAATTTCAGGATATTACAGTACCAATCAGAAGTCATCGGGAAGCTTGGCAGCGAGCATTTTTGGAGTTGTTTTCTTACTCATAGGATAGCAGAGTGTCACATGCGCTCAGTAAAATTGTCATCTCGTTATTCTAGTCGCTTTGACTCAGTTTCGATTTTTTTGCGAACGCAAATCGGTCTAGCACTAATTGGTGAACCGCAGCCCATGGTGAAGGAGATTTTTATTCATGTTTTCATTCTTGTTATGATCGTTTCGAGCAAATATAAAAGCCATCCTTTAACGTTTTCGCGTCTCACGAGTTGAATGCTATGCAGCTGTTTTCTTATTAAATGAATTCCTTGGCGATAAATCCCCTTACTTTAGCAGAGCAACTGTTTTATTGTTCAGTCCGTTTGATTTGTGCCAATTCGCGTTGAATATTGCAGGCTTGCTTTTGTTATTTATTATTCTTATTTCTTATCCGGTTGAGTTGTAGTCTATAGTGGCTGGGGCGTCTGCCTCATGACCGAAAGGTCGTGGGTTCGAGCCCCGGCTCTACGAGACAATGTTTGCCTTTGAGCCAGGCACTTAATCCCGCTTTGCTTTAGCGTCCACCCAGCTAAGATGGGGTAGCAGTTTCAGCTGGGGAAATTTAGGCTGGTCTACTGCAGAGGCAGAGGGGACCCCGGCTCTGAAGGGGCGCTGTAGATTTTTAGCGGTGAAAATTTCAGCCGAAGCTAAATCACAGCCCTTATACGAGTACTAGCCTCCCACGGATCCACCCATGCAGCCCTCTTGCCTTGCGAGTTTTGCATTTCAAGTAAAAAGTAAAAATCTTTTTTATGACGCTACATTCTATACTGGATATGATTTAATACACTCGTACGCTCATATATGCAGTAAGTCTTCAAGTCAATTGACAATTGACTAAACCTGCGGCTTTTGTTAGCACGCTCTTTCACTAGCTAGAAATTTCACAACCTAGAAAATTTTAGCACTAGCTAATGCTAAAGCAGTTTTATACGTTGTGAAATTTCTAGCTTGTGAAGCGACCCTCACACCTTCGCCCGTACTCACAAGCGGCGTTTCGCTGGTAGTCATTTTTTCGGCAGTAAAATCCCTAACGGTGCTCAAATCGTGACAGTCATTTATAGTTATCCGTGATTTTAGAGCTTCGCATTCGCACCCCGCCAGATTGAAGGCATTGGGAAGAAGGGTTGGGGTGAATTTTCCATTTTCTCTATATCATACTCTACAACCGTGGATTGGGAGTTGGGTTATCTTGGATGAGTGTACACACAGAGATAGGAAGGAAAGAACTGTGCGTGCGAGGGTCCCGGTCTCCCTTTATCGACCAGGTTTTGTGCCTGATGGGCTTTTTCCATACCCCTCCCCCCGGTTTAGGGCCCTCTCTTCTTTTCCGTTTCATTCCTTCCTTCCCTGCAGAGCCGCACATGGGTGGCTGAATTCAGATTGCTTATCTTGACTGAGCGTACAAAGGGAGGAAAGGGCTGTGGGCCTTCTCTGTCTAATCGACCCTCTTCTACCCACCCAACCCACCAACCCACTCGGTGTTAAGGCTAAATTCTTACACTGGTGCCCAAAGCTTCTCTCTCTGTCCTCTTTCCTGACCTTAAACTTCACTTCCTCTGCTCTGGCATGCCCATTTCGTTAGTCGTATTGACAATGTAAGTAAGATTTATTTATTTGCACACATGTTCACAAAGTCGTCTTTCCCGAAAGACGCTTTATTATGCTGGACTTCTTAGTGGGTATGACTAGTTGAGCTGCTAATTCAGCTGGTGAAAGTGCACTTTCTTGGTCTTACAAAGCACTTAAACTTGAAGTCTAATGTCCCGCGGCTCACACTTCACATGGAGAGCATAACAATAAGTAAATAGACTGCTAATTTACGTTGACATTATAATTGTAAGAGATATTGTTATGGCAATATCTAAAATGATCTAAAATAGCAATTTCTAAAATTGATTTTTCGTAGACAAAATCGGCGCAAGTTTGCGACGTCTACTGAGTTTAATCCTACTTTACCTTCATCATCTCCAAATAAACTTCTTTAAGTTACCCTACCTCATGGCTTGTTGAATTGACTATTATTCATTTATCCAGCGTATAGAAGTCGCTACTAAGCACCTTGCAACAAACTTTTCTTCCTTTGAAACGTTGCTGTGCAATTCTTAATCTCCTTGTAGACAGCACAGGTAACACAGACACCTGCACTTGAGAATGCTACACCTCAAAAAGTGCTGTCCCAGCAACTCCATTGCAGCCAAGCTCAGTTCTTTTAACCACGCCTTGGACGGTCTCAAGCCCTGTTTGCGAAAGTGGGAGAGAAAGAACAGAGCTTTTTTAATGTTTTTAAGCCAGGATTTCGCATACGTTTACTTACGCAGGTTTGGTCTATCTAAAACCCTACTCTACTCTGTCTACTACTCACCCTACTCGTGTTGCTTTTGTAAAAAATGTTAATAAACCTTGACCCTGCCGATTGGAATTATTGCCTAGCTAAGCATTTTATTACGTGACTTGAAAGTTTTTCATACCATTTCGATACGAATCGTAAGACAATTTGTTGCCACACGCAGGTTTTTTCTTAATACTTTTATAAACTCTTAAATCCTAAAGAACTGCTTTCTTCCTCTATCTCACTTTCTCTACCCATCCCGTTCTCCCATAACCGTATTATTTCTTTCTCTTCTATCTCACTCTTCTCCGCATCGCCCTCTCTCGTAACTGTCTATTTGTCCCGTGTCTCTGTATGTGTCCTTAGTATTATTGCACCATAAAACTGAATCGTCCGCTCTCTTCGTCCAGTATCTCCGATTATATTCTATTGCCCCCTTCTATATTCCATCATATGCATATCTCTTTTCGTTTCCCTCCCTCCCAAACTTTCTTCCCTATTGTAGCCACATCAACCTATTTCCTTTTTTCCTTCCATTACTTAACAAGCAAGTTAGGGTTCGTTGTTTTAAACCATCAGCTATAGCAATTTCACGCATACTTTCAGCAGCGGTGAAAACTTGAATTTGTTGACAAGTCGTTGCCATGACGTTGCCCAGCCGAGTACCATGGGATCCAGAGGAAGACCGTTAGCCGTCGAATTTGCTTAAAGACATTTGATTGATTACACTACGTTTTTTGTACCTTTTGCGTCACTGTGTCATATTCAGTATAATTTTTTCTTGTGCTGGTCTGTATGTAAAATCTTCCTGGCGTGATCAAATATCAAAAGTGTAAATTTCGATCTGAACTTTGGGATTTATGAATATTGCTGTGCTTCTTAAATCTTCCTGGCGTGCTCTAACTATAATATGGCATACTGTTAAAGAAGCTCGGACCGTACATGTATCTAGCTATCCTTCTAATAAACTTTATTTAAAACATCCTATGGCTTTACACTCTTAAGACGACATGTTTCTTAACTTAATTACGTAAAATAAACTTACTACTGTATTCAGTTGACTACTTTAGAATATGCATCCGCTTCTGGCTTTCCGTTTTATTTCCTGCCTAACTGTCCCACAAGCTTCGTGAGTGCTTTTAATTTTAAGCCGAATGCCTATATTTTTGTTCTTATCTTTCGACAAAATTTCTTTGTAGTAGTATCCAATTCTGTTTCGAAAGTAAACGTACTTTTCTGCGTCATCAAAGTTATGTGTCAATAAATAAAATATTGCATAAATAACGATTCTTCTGGGTTTCAAGTAAACCTACCCAGCTACCCTAACCGGTTCGAATCCGATATTTATTTTTAGTTAGTCCTTTCTGACAACTTTCTGCTTTCTTCTTGAACCAACATACTGAAGCAGGTGAACCACACACGTGAATGTGCTTATTGCAATGCACGTAGCTGCGTATCTAAAAGTAAAAGTACACACACGAAAAAAATTAGGGGAATCTAACCTGCATGCATTCAGGCTGGGACTGGGGTGCGTCTGCACTCCAACTCAATTCCGCCGGTTTACGTCTAGTTCGGGCAGAGTGTGAGTCAGTCAGACAGTCCAGTAAGACGTGGGTTACAAACTGGCTATATAGCCAGCCCTTTCTTACTTATGGGGTTATATTAGCCAGGTTTATGATGTTGTTTATATAGGATATAAATGGCAGACCAAATGCTTACCTAGCTACCTAGCCTGCTCCAGCTGCTTCGTTCCCTCTGCAAGCCGCTCAAACATGCTGCGAAGTACATGTACGCAGTCTTGATTTCGTTTATACCATAATATTTCGTGTCTACAACGTCATATACAGATTCAATAGATGAACGAAACTCACGTCCAACGATTCATTTAGCAGGGTAAGTCTCGTTAAACCTTTATCTAAGTTAGGTAAATTACAGATTGTACAAACTAGGCCAACCAAATCATACTATTCCATTATTTACCCGAAGTAGATGCGAGCACTTAATCCCAGTTTGTCTTTCTAGATCCGCTTAATTATATAACAACTGGCTTAAAAGACGTGTGTCAGGGTTGGGGGTCTTGCAGCATTCGAACCTGGCAGGGATATTCTACATGTATACATGAATCATGGAAATTTTACATCGGGTAAGTGGCATAATATAGTCTATTCGTCTCAGTCATGATCCCATTCAATCATTTACAGCTGATAATGCATGCCTTGTAGAAAAACTCCTGACGACTAGAGAGCAAGTAGTAGAATGCGGATTTGCTATAAATTTTGCCTATAGCGATAAAGCTTCAATTGTTATGAATTTCCTGGGGGCACCCTTTATATGATAACACGCATGCAGCCTTTAATAGCATGGCACAGCTGCATGCAAAAAACTCTGCGCGGCCAATTACAAACCTTCTAGGCCTTCGGACATGACAGTTCTTACCGAGTAGCACGCGTTCTGCCTGCTCCAGGCAGATTAGTTGCCCATAGTTATCCCATTCAATCAATGATCCCATTCAATCAATCATTTACAGCTGATAATGCATGCCTTGTAGAAAAACTCCTGACGACTAGAGAGCAAGTAGTAGAATGCGGATTTGCTATAAATTTTGCCTATAGCGATAAAGCTTCAATTGTTATGAATTTCCTGGGGGCACCCTTTATATGATAACACGCATGCAGCCTTTAATAGCATGGCACAGCTGCATGCAAAAAACTCTGCGCGGCCAATTAGAAACCTCCAAGGCTTTCAGACATGACAGATCCTCCCGAGTGGCACACGTTCTGCCTGCTTAACCTCGACTTCCATGCGGATTGTCGACCACATGTGACAGAATGCTTTGTTAGTCAAGACTCATAAAGACTACATTAGCTAATTCCAGTTTGTCTTTCTAGATCCGCTTAATTATATAACAACTGGCTTAAAAGACGTGTGTCAGGGTTGGGGGTCTTGCAGCATTCGAACCTGGCAGGGATATTCTACATGTATACATGAATCATGGAAATTTTACATCGGGTAGGTGGCATAATATAGTCTATTCGTCTCAGTCATGATCCCATTCAATCATTTACAGCTGATAATGCATGCCTTGTAGAAAAACTCCTGACGACTAGAGAGCAAGTAGTAGAATGCGGATTTGCTATAAATTTTGCCTATAGCGATAAAGCTTCAATTGTTATGAATTTCCTAGGGGCACCCTTTATATGATAACACGCATGCAGCCTTTAATAGCATGGCACAGCTGCATGCAAAAAACTCTGCGCGGCCAATTACAAACCTTCTAGGCCTTCGGACATGACAGTTCTTACCGAGTAGCACGCGTTCTGCCTGCTCCAGGCAGATTAGTTGCATGCAGATTGTCAAGCACATGTGACAGAATGATTTGTTAGTCAAGAATCATAAAGACTACATTAGCTAATTCCAGTTTGTCTTTCTAGATCCGCTTAATTATATAACAACTGGCTTAAAAGACGTGTGTCAGGGTTGGGGGTCTTGCAGCATTCGAACCTGGCAGGGATATTCTACATGTATACATGAATCATGGAAATTTTACATCGGGTAGGTGGCATAATATAGTCTATTCGTCTCAGTCATGATCCCATTCAATCATTTACAGCTGATAATGCATGCCTTGTAGAAAAACTCCTGACGACTAGAGAGCAAGTAGTAGAATGCGGATTTGCTATAAATTTTGCCTATAGCGATAAAGCTTCAATTGTTATGAATTTCCTGGGGGCACCCTTTATATGATAACACGCATGCAGCCTTTAATAGCATGGCACAGCTGCATGCAAAAAACTCTGCGCGGCCAATTACAAACCTTCTAGGCCTTCGGACATGACAGTTCTTACCGAGTAGCACGCGTTCTGCCTGCTCCAGGCAGATTAGTTGCATGCAGATTGTCAAGCACATGTGACAGAATGATTTGTTAGTCAAGAATCATAAAGACTACATTAGCTAATTCCAGTTTGTCTTTCTAGATCCGCTTAATTATATAACAACTGGCTTAAAAGACGTGTGTCAGGGTTGGGGGTCTTGCAGCATTCGAACCTGGCAGGGATATTCTACATGTATACATGAATCATGGAAATTTTACATCGGGTAAGTGGCATAATATAGTCTATTCGTCTCAGTCATGATCCCATTCAATCATTTACAGCTGATAATGCATGCCTTGTAGAAAAACTCCTGACGACTAGAGAGCAAGTAGTAGAATGCGGATTTGCTATAAATTTTGCCTATAGCGATAAAGCTTCAATTGTTATGAATCCCCTGGGGGCACCCATTATATGAAACTTATATAAAATCAGGCCGGCTTTATTTAATAGCATGGCACAGCTAAAAAAACTCTGCGCGGCCAATTACAAACCTTCTAGGCCTTCGGACATGACAGTTCTTACCGAGTAGCACGCGTTCTGCCTGCTCCAGGCAGATTAGAAAAATCTTTCTGTCGTGATCTAATATCAAAAGTGTCAATTTTGATCCGAACTTCGGGATTTAAAAATATTTCCTTTGCACGTAAAATTTTTCTGTCGTGATCTAATATCAAAAGTGTCAATTTTGATCCGAACTTTGGGATTTAAAAATATATCCTTTGCACGTAAAATCTTTCTGTCGTGATCTAATATCAAAAGTGTCAATTTTGATCCGAACTTTGGGATTTAAAAATATATCCTTTGCACGTAAATTCTTTCTGTCGTGATCTAATATCAAAAGTGTCAGTTCTGATCCGAACTTTGGGATTTAAAAATATTTACAGAAGAAAACGAAATTCAGTAATATTTTGATTAAATGCACTACTTGAATTGTCAATTGTCATGTAACATTTGTTTAATAATGTTACAGTAATTTTTTGAAGTTTTTATTATGGTTGCACATTTACAACTTTCGATTATGTATCTGTGACAAATTTTTTTATGATTGTTCTCATAGCAACATCAACAAACAGTAAAATTCACGTCTGATTAAATTTTGCAGCGTTACACTGGAAATATAAAGCGGATCAGAACCAGTGTTGCCACTATCAATATCAAATAATTAATGGCTGGATGATGGAAAAATTGCAGGATGTTTACGGACGATTTTGAAGGGGTGTTTAAGGACGATTCTGATGGGTATATAATGACAATTCTGATGGGTATTTAGGGACGATTTAGAGTGATGTAAGGGACGATTTTGAGGGGTGTTTAAGAACGATTCTGATGGGTATTTAGTGACGATTTTGAGGGGTGTTTAAGGACGATTCTGATGGGTGTTTAATCGCTGGATGATGGAAAAATTGCAGGATGTTTAAGGACGATTTTGAAGGGTGTTTAAGGACGATTCTGATAGGTATTTAAGGACGATTCTGATGGGTGTTTTAGGACGATTCTGATGAGTGTTTAAGGACGATTTTGAGGGGTGTTTAAGGACGATTTTGAGGGATGTTTAAGGACGATTCTGATGGGTATTTAAGGATGATTTAGAGTGATGTTTAAGGACGATTCTGATGGGTATTTAAGGACGATTCTGATGGGTATTTAAGGACGATTCTGATGGGTATTTAAGGACTATTTTGATGGGTATATAATGACAATTCTGATGGGTATTTAGGGACGATTTAGAGTGATGTAAGGGACGATTTTGAGGGGTGTTTAAGAACGATTCTGATGGGTATTTAAGGACGATTCTGATGGGTATTTACTGACGATTTTGAGGGGTATTTAGGGACGATTTTGAGGGGTGTTTAAGGACGATTCTGATAGGTATTTAAGGACGATTCTGATGGGTATTTAGTGACGATTTTAAGGGGTATTTAGGGACGATTTTGAGGGGTGTTTAAGGACGATTTTGATGGGTGTTTAAGGACGATTTTGAGGGGTGTTTAAGGACGATTCTGATGGGTATTTAAGGACGATTCTGATGGGTATTTAGTGACGATTTTGAGGGGTATTTAAGGACGATTAAGGACGATAGATAGATAGATAGATAGATACATGGATAGATAGAAAGATAGATAGATAGATAGATAGATAGATAGATAGATAGATAGATAGATAGATAGATAGATAGATAGATACATGGATAGATAGATAGATAGATAGATAGATAGATAGATAGATAGATAGATAGATAGATAGATACATGGATAGATAGACAGATAGATAGATAGATACACAGACAGACGGATAGATCAATAGACAGACAGATAGATAGATGGATAGATAAATAGATAGATAGATAGATAGATAGATACATGGATAGATAGATAGATAGATAGATACATGGATAGATAGATACATAGATAGATAGATAGATACATGGATAGATAGATAGATAGATAGATAGATAGATAGATACATGGATAGATAGATAGATAGATAGATAGATACACAGACAGACGGATAGATCAATAGACAGACAGATAGATAAATGGATAGATAAATAGATAGATAGATACATGGATAGATAGACAGATAGATAGATAGATACACAGACAGACGGATAGATCAATAGACAGACAGATAGATAAATGGATAGATAAATAGATAGATAGATACATGGATAGATAGACAGATAGATAGATAGATACACAGACAGACGGATAGATCAATAGACAGATAGCTAGATAGTATGGGAAACTGAAGAATTTCCTACAGCCAAAAAGCCTAAGCCAGTTAAAAAGATTTAGATTTAGATTTTGAGGGGTATTTAAGGACGATTTTGAGGGGTGTTTAAGGACGATTTTGATGGGTGTTTAAGGACGATTCTGATGAGTGTTTAAGGACGAGTCTAACTAAACTAAAATCGCAGCAGTGGCAACACTGAATTCAGAACCATGAGATTTCTGATTGGGAACAGAATCGTGGAATTACTAAAAGAGGTTTAGAATCGAGGGATTCTGAATGGGGATCACGGATCAGATTTATAATTCATATAATTGCAGACTGGCGGTATCCGGCAGGTCAGGGATCAGCAGGTCGGGCGAGGCGGGGTCAGCGGGCCGCAGCCGACGCTTGGATGGCATCGACAAAGACGACGAAGCGGCGATCGCGCTGGAGCAGTCGGCCACAAGGGAAGCTGAATTCGCCAGTCTACAGATCCTTGATAACAATTGTGCCGAGGCACCAGGACGGATGGGGCCAGCGTTGTCGTGCCAAATCATCAAGAAGGAGTTGACGTTGCCAGTGCGCAGTGCCGGCTTGTACGGATCGGCCATGCACCTCGGCCCGGTGTCGACCTCGTTGCCGCACGCGATGAAGAACACGCTGGCCGTGGTGCCGCTGTTGGGCTTGAAGCCGGTGCAAACGGCAAGGCGGTAGGCGCCTTGAAATTGAATTGGGGCGCAAAGGTATAATTACGAGCTATTACTTCCCAACCGACAGAAAATATAAAAATTTCTGACCTCAACAGAATCGGGAACTAAAGCACATGGCATGGCCCTTCAGCTGGAGTCGTCGACTGTGCAGAAGCTCACTTGGACCTTCCAGGCCGTCGCCGTGATAGAGTGCCACTTTGGACGCCCGCTCGTAGCCGATCGTGACATCGGCCCGCATCAGGACAACATTCGTCGCGTTGACATGCTGCTCGAGCGAGTCTGTTAGCGTCCAGGTCCCGGCTTCAGCAAGACGGTCTCAGGCACCAGATAGTGGCATTTGAGTTGATCGAGCCGTAACTTTGATTATTCGGCACTTCCATTGACTGGCCGAACTTTGATTTTCATTTTTTATTGTGGGGTCCTTACAGCTGAAAATTGTTGCAAATTTTGATAGCCGCTTAATTTTGTTCTAGCTCATAACAAAAACTTGTGTGCTTTTAAAATCCTGAAGTTTAGTTTTCTAGGTTAGTGTTTGGTGTTGAGGATTGAGTTCAGATTGAGACTATGCAAAGAAATTAGTTGCAAGTGTGGTTTGGCTACTTGGGATTCTGCCAGCAGGGAGTGCAGCAGATTTATTTCTTATTGAGTGGGTGTAAGCTAGTCAAAATCCTAAATATTAGTTTCCCTAGCTGCATTATCAAAAATAAAACAAAAAGACACAAGTTTCCAAAACTAGCAGCAATTCAATTCAGTTCTTTTGCCGATCAATTCAGTTCAATTCAGTTCAATTCAATTCAGTTCTTTTGCCGATCAATTCAGTTCAATTCAGTTCAATTCAATTCAGTTCTTTTGCCGATCAATTCAGTTCAATTCAGTTCAATTCAATTCAGTTCTTTTGCCGATCAATTCATTCTGCCGATCATTTATAGAGGCAGCGCAGGCCGCTGCTGCGCAGGGCACGGATGCGCCTGCGCTGCCAGCCTGCCTGCCTCTGCTGCTGCTGTTGTTGTTGCTGCTGCTGTTGTTGCTGCTGCTGCAGCTGCTGCTGCTGCTGTTGTTGATTTTGCATCTGAAGTTTAAGGCATTGAGGGTGAAATTAATGAAATTTAAGAAAAATATACGCTGTTTAGATAAACGTATAAGTTATAAACGAAATTTTATGTAACAATAGGTAAGATATTAATATAATTAATACTATTAGGATTATTCAGACAACGCCAGTGAAACTTTTTTAAGAATTTTCCTTCTTACTTATTTACAGAAGCATTTTGAAGATGCATGTTAAGCATGGCGCCTTCTGAACAAAATAAAGTATTTTCGATACATATCGGCAAACCTATTCCTAAATTTTACTTCCCATTAAAAATTGGAAAAATTCGTTGCGACGAGGTGGTAGAAACTACCAAAGCTGATAAGGAAGAATACATTCCACAAGTGACTATTAAGTAAATCGGCGTCAGCCACAAATCGGCGTCAGGAAGACGCAACACCCAACCTAGGTTCCCTAATTTCTATTGGTCCGTTGTGACCGCAACTGAAACAAGGCGAATAAATAAATTTCTTTTGTATCCAGGTACTTAAAGGGCAAACCAAAGCCGAACTAGAGCATAGTGATACCACCACAATAACTTCAAAGCCTGCAGAAACCTAAGAATACACAGAGGTAACTCATATCAAGAATATCAAGTTGTGATTTTAATTTCCTACAGCCCAACTAGCACTAGGGCATCTGCTACATTCGAACTGATGGGGCACCCAGCAGTTAATGGAAGTAATATACTCCTTGAAGAGAAAATTATCAAATTGTGATAGTGGTCTGATCGTAGTTCTAAAGGTAGACAGCAGATTGATAGATAAATAGACAGATAGACACGTGGAAAGACAGATAGGCAGACAGACAGATAGATAGATAGATAGATAGATAGATAGATAGATAGATAGATAGACAGACAGATAGATAGATAGATAGATACACAGACAGACGGATAGATCAATAGACAGACAGATAGATAGATGGATAGATAAATAGATAGATAGATACATGGATAGATAGACAGATAGATAGATAGATACACAGACACACGGATAGATCAATAGACAGACATATAGACAGATAGATAGATAGATAGATAATTAGATTAAGTTGATAGACAGACATTAGATGGATAGATACATAGATACGTAGATAGATGGATAGATCAATAGACAGATAGATAGATAGCATGGGAAACTGAAGAATTTCCTACAGCCAAAAAACCTAAGCCAGTTAAAAAGATTGAGATTCTAAGATAGCCGGTTCTGTATTCTATAACACGTAGATTGGTAAGCTGCTTTTGCATCAATAACAATTCAGTTGGCTTAATTTTCTACAGCCCAAAATGTCTCAACCAGTTAAACAGATTTCGCCACAAATAAAACTTGAAACACAATTTTATTGGAGCTTATGAATCTGCGTGATAGAAATAGTATAGGCACTGACTAAAAGAAATTTTTTGGCCAAAAAAAATCTAAAATTTTGATTACTAATCTATACCTAATGATATATAAATATACTGCCATTATATCTAATTGAAAATATTGCAACGTTTTGTAATTAGAATCTTTATATAGCACGAAATCAGCCGATGAAGCTTCGCAAATTTCCTAAAGCTAAGAGGATCACTTTACCTGTTACGTTATTCCTACTCGTACCAGACAAGAGCTAAGTTAGCTAACCTCAGAATTAACCAGAGCGGTGGCGCGCGAAACAGTATTTATTGGCTTTAATTCAATTTCAAGGAGGAGTGGTTGGAGGGGTATTCACTAGTTGTGAAACCTAAAGTCATTTTCACCCCTCTGTTTACGCGAAGTCAAATGTTGGGGGATGACTCTGAATGTACATTTGGAGACGAACGGACTTTAATGAATAATCCAATTTACTAAGAAATGAGTCACACAGTAGCCTTTTAAATATTTACTTTACTAGTTCCTTCATAGCATCATGAACTAACACTCAACGCCTTTTCTATCCCGTGTCAATTATTATTAGCTATTATTAGTAACAATTATTTAACTGACTATAACTATTGTTAGTAGTTATTAACTGTGCTTTTTGGGCCTTCGTGAGTTATATTTCGATGTGCGGGATGAATGCCTTAACGAAATTTAATTGGGTTTGCTGCAAAAGATGCCAAATTTGTCTGGGATTATTGTGCATCAATTAGTAATATGTAATTAATACTGAAATTGTATTGTACATAATTTTCGAATCGCCCATAATCAGAAATCAGAATTAGGTGAGAACGAATGAGACTTAATGATACTGGCTTTAATGTCTGCTATTTTGAAGAATCAAGGGGATGGGACATTAGAATCGGCAGTTTTTTATCAATACAAAAAATTCGATTCACCTAGTTTTTTATCTACTCGTCTGCCTATTCTGATTAATATACGTATTACTCTGTCCATCCACTTTAATTAATTATTAGATGTTTTTAACTGCTCTACGAGGTTGCTTAGCTGCTCTGGAATATTTCCGTTGGGTAATAAATGATTCGAAGACATAAAATCTGAGCGTCATAGCCTGATCTACCGGTCGTCAGATTTAATTATTTTGATTTACTAAATACAAGTACCTACTAGATCTCACCTGTCTTTTTTCTCTTGACCGACTTATCTATCTATCTATCTGTCTATCTATGTAGCCATCTACCAATCTATCTATCTATCTATCTGTCTATCTATCTATCTATCTATCCATACTATCTATCTATCTACCTATCTATCTATCTATCTATGTAGCCATCTACCAATCTATCTATCTATCTATCTATCTGTCTATCTATCTATCTATCTATCTATCTATCCATACTATCCATCTATCTACCTATCTATTTATCTATCTATGTAGCCATTTACCAATCTATCTATCTATCTATCTATCTATCGATCTATTTATCTATCTATCTACCTATAAATTTATCAATCAATCTATCTATCTACCTATCTATCTATCTATCTATGTAGCCATCTACCAATCTATCTATCTGTCTATCTATCTATCTATCTATCTATCCATACTATCTATGTATCTATCTATCTATCTATCTATCTATCTATCTATCTATCTATCTATCTATCGATCTATGCATCTATCTATCTTTCTATCTACCTATGAATTTATCAATCAATCAATCTAATTATCTATCTATCTATCTATCCATCTATTTTTATCGATCACTCTAATTATCTATCAAGTATATTGATCAGGCTAGAATTGAATTTAAATAGCTAGAATTTCACAACCTAGAAAATTTTGAGACTGTAAATTGCTGAAGCAGTTTTCTAGGTTTTGAAATTTCTCGATAGTGAAATTTCTAGCTAGTGAAAGAGCGTGTGCTAACATTTCCTAGGTTTTGAAATGGCTAGATTTTGAAGCGACCTGTATTCATTTATCTAGTAGGGAATGTGACTGTTGAAACACAATCAATTAATTTTTGAATACATTTTTTAATACACATTTTTAATACACACTACGTGATTGATAAAAAAAATGACTTACCACTGCCTGCTACTGCCGCCGCTGCCGCTACTGCCGGCACCCAGGCGCCCGCCTCCTCCGCCACGCCTGCCGCGCCCGCCGCCGCGGCCTCCTCCAGGCCAGTGCCGAGGATCGATGTTGCTAAAATTGTGCGAAAAAAATATTTCAGTGTCTTCATTTGTTACATTAAATTGCTGTCTGCAAAAGATACAACAATAAACTTACCCCCGGCAGTAGGCCTGGAGCAGGAAGCCACGGATGGTGTCCCGCTAAAATTAAAAGACTGGAATTAAAATAACATGTCACACTTATTAAATTTGTTAAAATAATATGTGATTGTTGCTTGAGTGTAAGACTGTTTGCATAGAAAACAATAGGAAGACTCAGACAGTGTCAGACAGTTCTTGAAGTTTTCCCATAGTTTCTATGCAACAGCAAATTACACAAAGGTCACTAACTTACGTGAAGTGTTGATTTATTTATGCATGATGTATTTAACTGCTGACTATGGTTCAATAATTATAGAAAAAGCTTCAAGGAATTGTAGAATTCTTTTATAAGCACTTTTTGCCTAGAAACTTGGCGATCTTTTTTTGGAAAAATACTTTAGTTAAAAACTGCCAAAACCATAACGCTTGATTGTTTACTGAGTTGCAAAAGGATGATAGAGTGATTTGGTATATGTGCAGTTTAAATAGCATCTATTTTGACTTTAATTAAAATAAGAATTGCCCTTCAATATTTTTATTTATGTAAAAATTACTTACAATTATTTTTAACGTAAACGTACACAAAATCTTTACAATTTCAGCAATGACTAAGAAAAAACAGAACAAGAACAAGGGCAAGAAGCCCGCTGCTGCTCCGGCACCCCCGCCGCCACGGCCCCCGCCTCCACCGCCGCCCCCTCCTACCCGCCCTACAACTCGCCGCTCTTATGCGGCGGTTGTAGCCGCCGCACCCCCACCCCCTGTCCCGCCCCCGTTACCCGCCGCACCGCCTCCACCCGCCGCAGGCACACCCCGTCCCGCCCCTCGGCCTCCTCCATCACCCCCTCTCCCCCCCCAGCCTGCTGCGCGACCAGGCCCACCCGCACCCCGGCCCGGTCTTAATGCCCTCCTCCCCGACCCACCCCTTCCCCGTCGCCTGCCTGCCGAGCCCAACGATCCCGGCGACGCTCTTCAGGCCTTCCACTTGCGCCCCCCCACGCATCGCGGAGGCGCCAAGTGGAGGGCCTGGAAGCGGAACGTAAGTGTTTTTTTAATTATGTACAAAACATATTTTTAATGTACATTGACATATTCTTTTGTGATTTTCATCTTAATTTTGTGTAAGAAAGACTTTTGTAAACTTTAACATTAACTACTCTCAATCACTCTATACAGCATGCAGTACAGGAATATATATGTTGTTCACTTAATTACATAGTACTACAATATATAATTTTTAATACTTATACAAACATGTCTATAGTTTTTTAAATCAACAGTTATGTTGTAGAGAATTTTATTGTTTTTTAATAAGTTCTTTCTTTGAGTCTGCCTATTTAAATATAAAACTATAATTAAATAATTAAAGTTACTTTTCTTATCGGAAGAATGCTTGTTCTTAATATACAGCAAAGCATAAAAAGTAGTGATATCAAGCATTTCAAATTTACAAGACTAAGTATAGTAATAGATAGTACAATGATTATTTACAAACTTAAATTGTTTTCTATACAAATATGCAACTATATTTACAGTATATCTTGTTATTAAAATATAAATATTGTATAAATAAGTTCATAATCTTTTACAAGCACCTATGTTGTACAAAAAGACTTGTTTTAGAAAATAATTTAGTGGAGCAAATATAAGTTCTTTCTCTCCCACTTTTGCATAGCGGGCTTGAGACCGTCAATGGCGTGGTTAAAAGAACTTTTGTTGTTCCAAACTCACTATAATAATGATCTAGAGATCCATTATTTAATGGTGTATTTTGTTTCACAGCACTTTTTAAATCAGGCAAATGCGTGATCGAGCTTCCCAAATGTTAACCAGACTCTACGAATTGGCTACTGTCGATCAAATGCCTCCTCTGGTGCGTCTTCCACACACAGTTGTCGTCGACGAACTGAATCAACTTCATGATATGTATAACAACAACGAGCCGGCGCCCATGACAAAACTACCTTGCTCACCATACTGTCTATCACACAGCTGTGACTGCGGGGCTCCTAAAGCATCAGAGTTTTGTCCCCGAGATAGCAGGCCAGTTAAACCTAATAATGGTTGTCATGCTGTCAAAGCGACGGTTCCAGCAAAAATTGGTCGCCATCCCATCCGTGTCGTTTTTCCACAAAAGGTACCACTACGTATTTCACATAAATTGATTATTCGTAGACAAAATCCGCGCAAGTTTGCGACGTCTACTGAGTTTGATCCTACTTTACCTTCATCATCTCCAAATAAACTTCTTTAAGTTACCCTACCTCATGGCTTGTTGAATTGACTATTATTCATTCATCCAGCGTATAGAAGTCGCTACTAAGCACCTTGCAACAAACATTTCTTCCTTTGAAACGTTGCTGTGCAATTCTTAATCTCCTTGTAGCCAGCACAGGTAACACAGACACCTGCACTTGAGAAGGCTACATCTCAAAAAGTGCTGTGCCAGCAACTCCATTGCAGCCAAGCTCAGTTCTTTTAACCACGCCTTGGACGGTCTCAAGCCCTGATTGCGAAAGTGGGAGAGAAAGAACAGAGCTTTTTTAATGTTTTTAAGCCAGGATTTCGCATACGTTTACTTACGCAGGTTTGGTCTATCTAAAACCCTACTCTACTCTGTCTACTACTCACCCTACTCGTGTTGCTTTTGTAAAAAATGTTAATAAACATTGACCCTGCCAATTTGAATTATTGCCTAGCTAAGCATTTTATTATGTGACTTGAAATTTTTTCATACCATTTCGATACGAATCGTAAAACATTTTGTTGCCACACGCAGGTTTTTTCTTAATACTTTTATAAACTCTTAAATCCTAAAGAACTGCTTTCTTCCTCTATCTCACTTTCTCTACCCATCCCGTTCTCCCATAACCGTATTATTTCTTTCTCTTCTATCTCACTCTTCTCCGCATCGCCCTCTCTCGTAACTGTCTCTTTGTCCCGTGTCTCTGTATGTGTCCTTAGTATTATTGCACCATAAAACTGAATCGTCCGCTCTCTTCGTCCAGTATCTCCGATTATATTCTATTGCCCCCTTCTATATTCCATCATATGCATATCTCTCTTCGTTTCCCTCCCTCCCAAACTTTCTTCCCTATTGTACCCACATCAGCCTCTTTCCTTTTTCCCTTCCATTACTTAACAAGCAAGTTAGGGTTCGTTGTTTTAAACCATCAGCTATAGCAATTTCACGCATACTTTCAGCAGCGGTGAAAACTTGAATTTGTTGACAAGTCGTTGCCATGACGTTGCCCAGCCGAGTACCATGGGATCCATAGGATGACCGTTAGCCGTCGAATTTGCTTAAAGACATTTGATTGATTAGACTACGTTTTTTGTACCTTTTGCGTCACTGTGTCATATTCTGTATAATTTTTTCTTGTGCTGGTCTGTATGTAAAATCTTCCTGGCGTGATCAAATATCAAAAGTGTTAATTTCGATCCGAACTTTGGGATTTATGAATATTGCTGTGCTTCTTAAATCTTCCTGGCGTGCTCTAACTATAATATGGCATACTGTTAAAGAAGCTCGGACCGTACATGTATCTAGCTATCCTTCTAATAAACTTTATTTAAAACATCCTATGGCTTTACACTCTTAAGACGACATGTTTCTTAACTTAATTACGTAATCTAAACTTACTACTGTATTCAGTTGACTACTTTAGAATATGCATCCGCTTCTGGCTTTCCGTTTTATTTCCTGTCCAACTGTCCCACAAGCTTCGTGAATGCTTTTAATTTTAAGCCGAATGCCTATATGTTTGTTCTTATCTTTCGACAAAATTTCTTTGTAGTATTATCCAATTCTGTTTCGAAAGTAAATGTACTTTTCTGCGTTATCGAAGTAACGTGTCAATAAATAAAATATTGCACAAATAACGATTCTTCTGGGTTTCAAGTAAACCTACCCAGCTACCCTAACCGGTTCGAATCCGATATTTATTTTTAGTTAGTCCTTTCTGACAACTTTCTGCTTTCTTCTTGAACCAACATACTGAAGCAGGTGAACCACACACGTGAATGTGCTTATTGCAATGCACGTAGCTGCGTATCTAAAAGTAAAAGTACACACACGGAAAATTATGGGAATCTAACCTGCATGCATTCAGGCTGGGACTGGGGTGCGTCTGCACTCCAACTTAATTCCGCCGGTTTACGTCTAGTTCGGGCAGAGTGTGAGTCAGTCAGACAGTCCAGTAAGACGTGGGTTACAAACTGGCTATATAGCCAGCCCTTTCTTTCCTATGGGGTTATATTAGCCAGGTTTATGATGTTGTTTATAGGATATAAATGGCAGACCAAATGCTTACCTAGCTACCTAGCCTGCTCCAGCTGCTTCGTTCCCTATGCAAGCCGCTCAAACATGCTGCGAAGTACATGTACGCAGTCTTGATTTCGTTTATACCATAATATTTCGTGTCTACAACGTCATATACAGATTCAATAGATGAACGAAACTCACGTCCGACGATTCATTTAGCAGGGTAAGTCTCGTTAAACCTTTATCTGAGTAAGGTAAATTACAGATTGTACAAACTAGGCCAACCAAATCATACTATTCCATTATTTACCTGAAGTAGATGCGAGCACTTAATCCCAGTTTGTCTTTCTAGATCCGCTTAAAAGACGTGTGTCAGGGTTGGGGGTCTTGCAGCATTCGAACCTGGCAGGGATGTCCTACATGTATATATGAATCATGGAAATTTTACATCGGGTAAATGGCATAATATAGTCTATTCGTCACAGTCATGATCCGATTCAATCATTTACAGCTGATAATGCATGTCTTGTAGAAAAACTCCTGACGACTAGAGAGCAGGTAGTAGAATGCGGATTTGCTATAAATTTTGCCTATAGCGATAAAGCTTCAATTGTTATGAATCCCCTGGGGGCACCCATTATATGAACTTATATGAAATCAGGCCGGCTTTATTTAATAGCATGGCACAGCTAAAAAACTCTGCGCGGCCAATTACAAACCTTCTAGGCTTTCGGACATGACAGTTCTTACCGAGTAGCACGCGTTCTGCCTGCTCCAGGCAGATTAGAAAAATCTTTCTGTCGTGATCTAATATCAAAAGTGTCAATTTTGATCCGAACTTTGGGATTTTAATATATTTCCTTTGCACGTAAAATCTTTCTGTCGTGATCTAATATCAGAAGTGTCAATTTTGATCCGAACTTTTGGATTTCAATACATTTCCTTTGCACGAAAAATGTTTCTGTCGTGATCTAATATCAAAAGTGTCAATTTTGATCCGAACTTTGGGATTTTAATATATTTCCTTTGCACGTAAAATCTTTCTGTCGTGATCTAATATCAGAAGTGTCAATTTTGATCCGAACTTTTGGATTTCAATACATTTCCTTTGCACGAAAAATGTTTCTGTCGTGATCTAATATCAGAAGTGTCAATTTTGATCCGAACTTTGGGATTTTAATATATTTCCTTTGCACGTAAAATCTTTCTGTCGTGATCTAATATCAAAAGTGTCAATTTTGATCCGAACTTTTGGATTTCAATACATTTCCTTTGCACGAAAAATGTTTCTGTCGTGATCTAATATCAAAAGTGTCAATTTTGATCCGAACTTTGGGATTTTAATATATTTTCTCTGCACGTAAAATCTTTCTGTCGTGATCTAATATCAGAAGTGTCAATTCTGATCCGAACTTTGGGATTTTAATATATTTCCTCTGCACCTAAAATCTTTCTGTCGTGATCTAATATCAAAAGTGTCAATTTTGATCCGAACTTTGGGATTTAAATATATTTCCTTTGCACGTAAAATCTTTCTGTCGAGAACTAATATCAAAATTGTCAATTCTGATCCGAACTTTGGGATTTGAAAATATTTACAGAAGAAAACGAAATTCAGTACGAAATTCAGTAATATTTTGATCAAATGCACTACTTGAATTGTCAATTGTCATGTAACATTTGTTTACAGTAATGTTACAGTAATTTTTTGAAGTTTTTATTATGGTTGCACATTTGCAACTTTCGATTATGTATCTGTGAGAAATGTTTTTATGATTATTCTCATAGCAACATCAACAAACAGTAAAATTCACGTCTGATTAAATTTTGCAGCGTTACACTGGAAATATAAAGAGGATCAGAACCAGTGTTGCCACTATCAATATCAAATAAATAATCGCTGGATGATGGAAAAATTGCAGGATGTTTAAGGACGATTTTGATGGGTATTTAGTGACGATTTTGAGGGGTATTAAAGGACGATTCTGGTGGGTGTTTAATCGCCGGATGATGGAAAAATTGCAGGATGTTTAAGGACGATTTTGAAGGGTGTTTAAGGACGATTCTGATGGGTGTTTTAGGAGAATTCTGATGAGTGTTTAAGGACGATTTTGAGGGGTGTTTAAGGACGATTCTGATGGGTATTTAAGGACGATTGTGATGGGTATTTAAGGACGATTCTGTTGGGTATTTGAGGACGATTTTGATGGGTATATAAGGACGATTCTGATGGGTATTTAGGGACGATTTAGAGTGATGTACGGGACGATTTTGAGGGGTGTTTAAGGACGATTCTGATGGGTATTAAGGCACGATTGTGATAGGTATTTAGTGACGATTTTGAGGGGTATTTGGGGACGATTTTGAGGGGTGTTTAAGGACGATTCTGATGGGTATTTAAGGACGATTCTGTTGGGTATTTAAGGACGATTTTGATGGGTATTTAAGAACGATTCTGATGGGTATTTAAGAACGATTCTGATGGGTATTTAAGGACGATTCTGTTGGGTATTTAAGGACGATTTTGATGGGTATATAAGGACGATTTTGATGGGTGTTTAAGGACGATTTTGATGGGTGTTTAAGGACAATTCTGATGAGTGTTCAAGGACGAATCTAACTAAACTAAAATCGCAGCAGTGGCAACACTGAATTCAGAACCATGAGATTTCTGATTGGGATCAGAATCGTGGAATTACTAAAAGAGGTTTAGAATCGAGGGATTCTGAATGGGGATCACGGATCAGATTTATAATTCATATAATTGCAGACTGGCGGTATCCGGCAGGTCAGGGATCAGCAGGTCGGGCGAGGCGGGGTCAGCGGGCCGCAGCCGACGCTTGGATGGCATCGACAAAGACGACGAAGCGGCGATCGCGCTAGAGCAGTCGGCCACAAGGGAAGCTGAATTCGCCAGTCTACAGATCCTTGATAACAATTGTGCTGAGGTATCAGGACGGATGGGGCCAGCGTTGTCGTGCCAAATCATCAGGAAGGAGTTGACGTTGCCAGTGCGCAGTGCCGGCTTGTACGGATCGGCCATGCACCTCGGCCCGGTGTCGACCTCGTTGCCGCACGCGATGAAGAACACGCTGGCCGTGGTGCCCATAGTGACCACAGAGTATTTGTCAAATAATAGCGCAGGTTTAAAAAATTAGCGCAGTAACTAATTAGGATAATTAAGTGCACTAATTGCAAAAGTGCCTACATAAAACTTACAGCTTAAAATGAAGCGTGCATTCGTTTCTCAGACATGTGTAAAAAACGGCGCAGAACACGGCGCAAAGTCAACAAACAATAACTTGGAACAATATAAACTAATTGTTAACTAAATCGCAACAAACTAAAATATTAAAGTCCGTCGACTATATCATTTAGCACCAGCTGCTAAGGCTAACTAAATACTTATTGTGTTGTCCGCTTCTTCTTCCGACAGAATCAGCAGAAGAAGCAGCCGAATTTTTCAGCGGGTTAATAGTAAATAAAGTTAAGATATTAGCATATAAAAATCAAAACCCGACCAAAAAAACACATAATAATATCAATAAAAGTAGTTTCGAAGCACCAAGTTTCGTTCAGAAAGATTAGTTTCAGAGGTTTGTAACTTATTTCCTCGACTTCTTATTTCGATTTGCGGATCCAGGCTCTTTGCACTGCCTCTGGCGTTTGCGCAGCTGCTCATCTCTAGAATCAGCAGTGCGAAGCAGCTCTTGTGCTGTCTTCCGCAAGTCGTCAATAGCTCGCTGCTCTGCAGCAGCATTGGCCGCATCCAGCCTCTGCTTCTCCTGCTGGCTCTGCTGCTGCTCCAGCTGATGTTGTAGCCTGGTCATTTCCAGGCTTCGCTGCTTTGATCGGGCACGCTCTTCAGACTTAGCACGGGCATCAAACCCAAGCTGCAACACAGATCGGCTCATTTCAAAAGTGCTTGGACTGTCACCGAAGGCCTTCAGCCACGACTTTATCGACAATAGGCAGTCAAGCGTGAAGTCAGAGAGCTGATTCCTCTGCTTAGTAAGATTGTTAGCAATCCACTTTATAGCACGCTCACTGTCTGCATTACCGTGAGGGAGGCTACAAGCGGAACGGCCCAGACGAGAAAGCAGTGGAAACCTATCAGTCGGCAGGATTGCCCAAAACTTTTCCGGCTCTGTAACACCAGAAAGCTCCGTGATTTCTGTGAGACGATTCTGTTGGGTATTTAAGGACGATTTTGATGGGTATATAAGGACGATTTTGATGGGTGTTTAAGGACGATTTTGATGGGTGTTTAAGGACAATTCTGATGAGTGTTCAAGGACGAATCTAACTAAACTAAAATCGCAGCAGTGGCAACACTGAATTCAGAACCATGAGATTTCTGATTGGGATCAGAATCGTGGAATTACTAAAAGAGGTTTAGAATCGAGGGATTCTGAATGGGGATCACGGATCAGATTTATAATTCATATAATTGCAGACTGGCGGTATCCGGCAGGTCAGGGATCAGCAGGTCGGGCGAGGCGGGGTCAGCGGGCCGCAGCCGACGCTTGGATGGCATCGACAAAGACGACGAAGCGGCGATCGCGCTAGAGCAGTCGGCCACAAGGGAAGCTGAATTCGCCAGTCTACAGATCCTTGATAACAATTGTGCTGAGGTATCAGGACGGATGGGGCCAGCGTTGTCGTGCCAAATCATCAGGAAGGAGTTGACGTTGCCAGTGCGCAGTGCCGGCTTGTACGGATCGGCCATGCACCTCGGCCCGGTGTCGACCTCGTTGCCGCACGCGATGAAGAACACGCTGGCCGTGGTGCCGCTGTTGGGCTTGAAGCCGGTGCAAACGGCAAGGCGGTAGGCGCCTTGAAATTGAATCGGGGCGCAAAGGTAAAATTACGAGCTATTACTTCCCAACCGACAGAAAATATAAAAATTTCTAACCTCATTAGAATCGGGAACTAAAGCACATGGCATGGCCCTTCAGCTGGAGTCGTCGACTGTGCAGAAGCTCACTTGGACCTTCCAGGCCGTCGCCGTGATAGAGTGCCTCTTTGGACGCCCGCTCGTAGCCGATCGTGACATCGGCCCGCATCAGGACAACATTCGTCGCGTTGACATGCTGCTCGAGCGGGTCTGTTAGCGTCCAGGGTCGGTTTCAGCAAGACGGTCTCAGGCACCAGATAGTGGCATTTGAGTTGATGGGGCCGGTTTTTGTAACTTTGAATATTCGGCACTCCTATAGACTGGCCGAACTTTGATTTTCATTTTTTATTGTAGGGCCTTTACAGCTAAAAATTGTTGCAAATTTTGATTGCCACTTAATTTTTTCAAGCTCATAAAAAACTTGTGTGCTTTTAAAATCCTGAAGTTCAGTTTTCTAGGTTAGTGTTTGGCGTGGAGGATGGAGTTCAGATTGAGACTGTGCAAAGAAATTAGTTATTAGTGTGATTTGGCTACCTGGGATTCTGCCTAACAGGGAGTGCAGCAGGCTTATTTTTCATGGAGAGGGTGTTAGCCTCGTCAAACCCAAAAACTTGGTTTTCTTAGCTGCATTATCAAAAATAAAATAAGATACGAGACAAGTTTCCAAAATCAGCAGCTTGTTCTATTGTCAGCAGCTTGTTCTATTCGATCAGCAGCTTGTTCTATTCGATTTCATCAATTTCACTTCATTCTCATGTAGTGAGAATTTCACTTCATTCTCATGAACAATTTTCAACATAGATACATTTCAACGTATTTTTCAATTTTCAACGTAGATACATTTTCAACATTTTCATTTGAAGAGGCAGCGCAGGCCGCTGTAGCGCAGGGCACGAATGCGCCTGCGCTGCCTCTCACTCTGCCGCTGCTGCTGCTGCTGTTGCGGCTGCTGCTGCTGTTGCGGCTGCTGCTGCTGTTGTTGCTGCTGCTGCAGCAGCTGCTGCTGCTGTTGTTGTTTTTGCATCTGAAGTTTAAGGCATTGAGGGTGAAATTAATGAAATTTTAGAAAAATATACGCTGTTTAGATGAACATATAAGTTATAAACGAAATTTTGTGTAATGTTAGGTAAGATATTAATATTAATAATACTATTAGGATTATTCAGACTACGCCAGTGAAATTTTTTAAAGAATTTTCCTTCTTACTTATATACAGAAGCATTTTGAAGATGCATGTTAAGCATGGCGCCTTCTGAACAAAATAGAGTATTTTCGATACATATCGGCAAACCTATTCCTAAATTTTACTTCCCATTAAAAATTGGAAAAATTCGTTGCGACGAGGTGGTAGAAACTACCAAAGCTGATAAGGAAGAATACATTCCACAAGTGACTATTTAGTTAATCGGCGTCAGCGACAAATCGGCGTCAGGAAGACGCAACAGCCAACCTAGGTTCCCTAATTTCTATTGGTCCGTTGTGACCGCAACTGAAACAAGGCGAATAAATAAATTTCTTTTGTATCCAGGTACCTAAAGGGCAAACCGAAGCCGAACTAGAGCATAGTGATACCACTACAGTAACTTCAAAGCCTGCAGAAACCTAAGAATAGACAGAGGTAACTCATCTCAAGAATATCAAGTTGTGATTTTAATTTCCTACAGCCCAACTAGCACTAGGGCATCTGCTACATTCGAACTAAATACTGGGGCACCCAGCAGTTGATGCAAGTAATATACTCCTTGAAGAGAAACTTATCAAATTGTGATAGTGGTCTGATCGTAGTTCTAAAGGTAGACAGACAGATTGATAGATGGATAGATAGATAGATAGATAGATAGATACATGGATAGATAGATAGATAGATAGATAAATAGATAGATAGATAGATAGATACATAGATAGATAGATAGATAGATAGATAGATAGATAGATAGATAGATAGATAGATAGATACATGGATAGATAGACAGATAGATAGATAGATACACAGACAGACGGATAGATCAATAGACAGACAGATAGATAGATGGATAGATAAATAGATAGATAGATAGATAGATACATGGATAATTAGACAGATAGATAGATAGATACACAGACAGACGTATAGATCAATAGACAGACAGATAGATAGATGGATAGATAAATAGATAGATAGATACATGGATAGATAGACAGATAGATAGATAGATACACAAACAGACGGATAGATCAATAGACAGACATATAGACAGATAGATAGATAGATAGATAATTAGATTAAGTAGATAGACAGACATTAGATGGATAGATACATAGATACGTAGATAGATGGATAGATCAATAGACAGATAGATAGATAGCATGGGAAACTGAAGAATTTCCTACAGCCAAAAAACCTAAGCCAGTTAAAAAGATTGAGATTCTAAGATAGCCGGTTCTGTATTCTATAACACGTAGATTGGTAAGCTGCTTTTGCATCAATAACAATTCAGTTGGCTTAATTTTCTACAGCCCAAAATGTCTCAACCAGTTAAAAAGATTTCGCCACAAATAAAACTTGAAACACAATTTTATAGCAGCTTATGAATCTGCGTGATAGAAATAGTATAGGCACTGACTAAAAGAAATTTTGTGGCCAAAAAAATCTAAAATTTTGATTACTTATCTATACCTAATGATATATAAATATACTGCCATTATATCTAATTGAAAATATTGCAACGTTTTGTAAATAGAATCTTTATATAGCACGAAATCAGCCGATGAAGCTTCGCAAATTTCCTAAACCTAAGAGGATCACTTTACCTGTTACGTTATTCCTACTCGTACAAGACAAGAGCTAAGTTAGCTAACCTCAGAATTAACCAGAGCGGTGGCGCGCGAAACAGTATTTATTGGCTTTAATTCAATTTCAAGGAGGAGTGGTTGGAGGGGTATTCATTAGTTGTGAAACCTAAAGTCATTTTCACCCCTCTGTTTACGCGAAGTCAAATGTTGGGGGATGACTCTGAATGTACATTTGGAGACGAACGGACTTTAATGAATAATCCAATTTACTAAGAAATGAGTCACACAGTAGCCTTTTAAATATTTACTTTACTAGTTCCTTCATAGCATCATGAACTAACACTCAACGCCTTTTCTATCCCGTGTCAATTATTATTAGCTATTATTAGTTACAATTATTTAACTGACTATAACTATTGTTAGTAGTTATTAACTGTGCTTTTTGGGCCTTCGTGAGTTATATTTCGATGTGCGGGATGAATGCCTTAACGAAATTTAATTGGGTTTGCTGCAAAAGATGCCAAATTTGTCTGGGATTATTGTGCATCAATTAGTAATTTGTAATTAATACTGAAATTGTATTGTACATAATTTTCGAATCGCCCATAATCAGAAATCAGAATTAGGTGAGAACGAATGAGACTTAATGATACTGGCTTTAATGTCTGCTATTTTGAAGAATCAAGGGGATGGGACATTAGAATCGGCAGTTTTTTATCAATACAAAAAATTCGATTCACCTAGTTTTTTATCTACTCGTCTGCCTATTCTGATTAATATACGTATTACTCTGTCCATCCACTTTAATTAATTATTAGATGTTTTTAACTGCTCTACGAGGTTGCTTAGCTGCTCTGGAATATTTCCGTTGGGTAATAAATGATTCGAAGACATAAAATCTGAGCGTCATAGCCTGATCTACCGGTCGTCAGATTTAATTATTTTGATTTACTAAATACAAGTACCTACTAGATCTCACCTGTCTTTTTTCTCTTGACCGACTTATCTATCTATCTATCTGTCTATCTATGTAGCCATCTACCAATCTATCTATCTATCTATCTGTCTATCTATCTATCTATCTATCCATACTATCTATCTATCTACCTATCTATCTATCTATCTATGTAGCCATCTACCAATCTATCTATCTATCTATCTATCTATCTATCTATCCATACTATCTATCTATCTATCTATCTATCTATCTATCTATATATCTTTCTTTCTATCTACCGATAAATTTATCAATCTATCTATCAATCTATCCATCTACCTATCTATCTATCGATCTATGCATTTATCTATCTATCTTTCTATCTACCTATAAATTTATCAATCAATCAATCTATCTATCTATCTATCTATCTATCTATCCATACTATCTATCTATCTATCTATCTATCTATCTATCTATATATCTTTCTTTCTATCTACCGATAAATTTATCAATCTATCTATCAATCTATCCATCTACCTATCTATCTATCGATCTATGCATTTATCTATCTATCTTTCTATCTACCGATAAATTTATCAATCAATCAATCTATCTATCTATCTATTTATCTATCTATCCATCTATTTTTATTGATCACTCTAATTATCTATCAAGTATATTTATCAGGCTAGAATTGAATTTAAATAGCAAGAATTTCACAACCTAGAAAATAATGAGACTGTAAATTGCTGAAGCAGTTTTCTAGGTTTTGAACTTTCTTGATAGTGAAATTTCTAGCTAGCGAAAGAGCGTGTGCTAACATTTCCTATGTTTTGAAATGACTAGATTTTGAAGCGACCTGTATTAATTTATCTAGTAGGGAATCTGACTGTTAAAACGGAATCGATCAACTCCGTGACATTTTTAATACACACTACGTGATAGATTAAAAAAATGACTTACCACTGTCTACCACCGCCGCTGCTGCCGCCGCTGCTGCCGCCGCTGCTGCTGCCGGCGCCCAGGCCGCCAAGGCGCCCGCCTCCTCCGCCGCGCCCGCCGCCCCGTCCGCGGCCTCCTCCAGGCCAGTGCCGAGGATCGATGTTGCTAAAATTGTGCGAAAAATAATATTTCAGTGTCTTCATTTGTTACATTAAATTGCTGTCTGCAAAAGATAAAACGACAAACTTACCCCCGGCAGTAGGCCTGGAGCTGCAGCAGCAGAATCTTCTGCTGCTGCAGCAGGAAGCCACGGATGGTGTCCCGCTAAAATGAAAAAACTGGAATCAAAATAACATGTCACACTTATTAAATTTGTTATGTACATAATTAAAAAAACACTTACGTTCCGCTTCCAGGCCCTCCACTTGGCGCCTCCGCGATGCGTGGGGGGGCGCAAGTGGAAGGCCTGAAGAGCGTCGCCGGGATCGGCGGGCTCGGCAGGCGGGCGACGGGGAAGGGGTGGGTCGGGGAGGAGGGCATTAAGACCGGGCCGGGGTGCGGGTGGGCCTGGTCGCGCAGCAGGCTGGGGGGGGAGAGGGGGTGATGGAGGAGGCCGAGGGGCGGGACGGGGTGTGCCTGCGGCGGGTGGAGGCGGTGCGGCGGGTAACGGGGGCGGGACAGGGGGTGGGGGTGCGGCGGCTACAACCGCCGCATAAGAGCGGCGAGTTGTAGGGCGGGTAGGAGGGGGCGGCGGTGGAGGCGGGGGCCGTGGCGGCGGGGGTGCCGGAGCAGCAGCGGGCTTCTTGCCCTTTTTGCTTTTGTTTTTCTTAGTCATTGCTGAAATTGTAAAGATTTTGTGTACGTTTACGTTAAAAATAATTGTAAGTAATTTTTACATAAATAAAAATATTGAAGGGCAATTCTTATTTTAATTAAAGTCAAAATAGATGCTATTTAAACTGCACATATACCAAATCACTCTATCATCCTTTTGCAACTCAGTAAACAATCAAGCGTTATGGTTTTGGCAGTTTTTAACTAAAGTATTTTTCCAAAAAAAGATCGCCAAGTTTCTAGGCAAAAAGTGCTTATAAAAGAATTCTACAATTCCTTGAAGCTTTTTCTATAATTATTGAACCATAGTCAGCAGTTAAATACATCATGCATAAATAAATCAACACTTCACGTAAGTTAGTGACCTTTGTGTAATTTGCTGTTGCATAGAAACTATGGGAAAACTTCAAGAACTGTCTGACACTGTCTGAGTCTTCTTATTGTTTTCTATGCAAACAGTCTTACACTCAAGCAACAATCACATATTATTTTAACATATTTTTAATGTACATTGACATATTCTTTTGTGATTTTCATCTTAATTTTGTGTAAGAAAGACTTTTGTAAGCTTTAACATTAACTACTCTCAATCACTCTATACAGCATGCAGTACAGGAATATATATGTTGTTCACTTAATTACATAGTACTACAATATATAATTTTTAATACTTATACAAACATGTCTATAGTTTTTTAAATGAACAGTTATGTTGTAGAGAATTTTATTGTTTTTTAATAATTTCTTTCTTTGAGTCTGCCTATTTAAATATAAAACTATAATTAAATAATTAAAGTTACTTTTCTTATCGGAAGAATGCTTGTTCTTAATATACAGCAAAGCATAAAAAGTAGTGATATCAAGCATTTCAAATTTACAAGACTAAGTATAGTAATAGATAGTACAATGATTATTTACAAACTTAAATTGTTTTCTATACAAATATGCAACTATATTTACAGTATATCTTGTTATTAAAATATAAATATTGTATAAATAAGTTCATAATCTTTTACAAGCACCTATGTTGTACAAAAAGACTTGTTTTAGAAAATAATTTAGTGGAACAAATATAAGTTCTTTCTCTCCCACTTTTGCATAGCGGGCTTGAGACCGTCAATGGCGTGGTTAAAAGAACTTTTGTTGTTCCAAACTCACTATAATAATGATCTAGAGATCCATTATTTAATGGTGTATTTTGTTTCACAGCACTTTTTCAAGAGTGGAAAGTGATGGCACTTTGGATAAGTGCATTATTTTCATAAAGCCTGAAGAGGCTACACAGCACAGAAAATCATTGTGCAAGTGTTAGGCTTAGAAAAGAAGAAAATAGCCTTTTTCTGAATGAATAAAGAGTTCACAGATCGTTTTCATCAGATTGCACCTCTTCAATAACAACACTCAACCTGTGAGGCTGACCTTGAACAGTGGAAGGTACAAGTTGTGGCATGAATCCTGCATCTGATGAAGGTAATGCATAAGTTACCTGATTTTGCAGGACAGCTGCTGGATAAATTGGAAATTGATAGTTTTGCAGCATTGGCAAACTTTGAGCCTGAACCCCAAGAAAAGCTGGGCTTGAAAATTGCTGAGGATTTTGCTGATAAGTATAGCCACCAGGCTGCAGGTTTATACCTGATTCTTGACAAGCTTGTAGTAGCAAGTCATGATTTGCACTGGGTCTTTCTGTACATCTTTCATCAGTAATACTTACATTGTTATCATTGTTGCTAGATGCACGAGCAAATAGACTTATCTGTGGGATGATTGGCTCTGCTTGATTGGTACCTTGAGGCATTTCTTCATCAGAGTCACCATGCTCTTCATCAGGAACCCCAAAATCGCTCTCATCTTGATTACCTGATTGATCATTAGTCACTGCATTAGGCAGCTCATTTAAAGCCACATCAATAGAATTATTATCCAAGTCAGGATTTGGGTTAGCAGCTAGGAATTCAGCATGGGACCAGAATTTTACCTCTCCTCCACACTCAGCAATTTCTGTGAAAGCTGCTACACACTGGTTAAGATTTAAATTATGTGGAGAACATAATTTTGGCTGAAATATTCCGGGTCCTTTCTGTTGACCCGTGTTGTTCTGATCAGACACAATTAATGACCAAGGAATTTGAGTAGTGAAGCCTGCTTTTTCAAAAGCTGTCTTAGCCATTTCACTAAGCTTTTTACGCATAAAGCCTACACCTTTTTGAATAAATTCATCAAAGCCAAAGTTCACTATTGGCTCAATAGTTGCTTCAGCAATTTCCTTGGCATTGGCAATATCCTCTTGCTTTTTTACTATTGCCTTTGAAAGTTCACCACATTTTTCTGACAAAGTCTTTGCAAAAGCCTCATCAGTAGGTATATCTGGTGAAACAGAGTATTGTGGCTTATCATTCTTATTTATACGAATCAATACATAAGTTTCCTTTCTTTTGTCAAGTTCTTTAAGAATTGATTGTAATGGAAGAACTCTTTTTTTAAAATGCTTTTTTAAACGTTCTCTCAATGCAGGGTCTCTAATTTCTTGTCTATATCTTAGTCGAAGAGCCGGGGTCCAGTCTAAAATAAATTTTAGTGATCAAATATTAGATTTATCTGCGAATAATTACAAAAAACTTTTTTAAAGTGAATATATTCTTCTGTTTGACCATGAATTTTTAGCAAAATTTGTACATTTTTATTAATTCTTGATTTTATTTAAAAAGTAAGGTATCTTCTATCTTTTTCTATTTTATTTTAACACAGTACATCAGCCCTGTAATATTTTCAGTAACTTCCATGCAAACTCACATTATTATAATGCAAGTTGTTTGAAGCATCTTATATAGCTAACAATGTTTTACAATAGCCTCATTATATTCAACTTAACTATAATCATAGTCAATCAGAATGTAACATATAAAATTTATGCACTAAGACAGACACAACCAATAATGCCATTTATTGCAGTTTAAGCAATTTTTCTTTCACTAACATATATGTTTGAATGTCTTGCAGCCCTTTTATAATAGTTACTAAATATATATCTCCATCATATTTGTTTCTAAAGGAACTTTTACAATAACTTAAAATGGCAGAATTGGTAATAAAAAAGAAAAATACATTAATGTACCCATTATGCTACAATTTGCAATTACTTACTTCCACATACTTGATCTTTTAGCCAAAGATTTGCAATAGTCAAAACCATCTGAAAGTTTATTTATTAAATATGCAACTATTAATTTAAGCCTTTTGAAAGATTTGTTTTTTAGCTTTTTAAAGGTAAAGTTTAGTAAAACATCTTAACTTTTAATATAGTAAAGTTAAATGCAATCAAGTGCTGCTTGTTTAAATTAAAAATACAAAGCCATACATAGTTCTTATCTGATGTAAAAGTTTTATGTGGGTATGGTCATGAATAGTTAAAAATATGAAGAATTGTTACATGTATCCTAACTCGTAAATCTGCAAATTTATATTGCTAAGAGATTTGACAACAGCATTGTTGTTGCACGTTGCACGTTTTACATTTACGATAAATTTTGGTCTACTTCTAAGAAAATTAAAATTTTAAATTGCTCTAAGAACGATAATTTTTATTTGTGGAAACAAATTTGAAACGGTTATATAATTTAGAGGAGTAAATACTAACTTAACTTAACTTCAATATTAAGGCACTTATTGTTTGATTCGGATCAATATTATTCATGAATTGGTTATCTTACCCATTTTTATACTTATTTTCTTTATTTCTAAGAAACTGATAAATTTAAATACAGTGCTTTACAAGGCCTTTATGACGTAGATAAACAATACTTCTTTCTAAGAAATTTGAACAAAATCAAATAAAAATGTTTGCTTATTTTTGACATTTAGTCTGCTAGCTATATGATCATATTGAGCGTATAAAATGAGAAACTGAAGGTTATGCTGCAGAATGCTAATATCGTTTGGCTGTTAGCGTTAAAAAGTAGTATTTAATACACTCTATCCTTATATAAGTTTGCTGCAAAACTGACAGATTATAGATTCATAGATTAATGAGCTGCATTTGTGTATGCTACAAGAGCCACTGAATTATTGCTACAGAACGTAGGAAATACCAAAAAACAACCATTTTAGCTGGTTGTTTTTGACAAATATACTCTTAACAATTGATCAAACTATACGCTTTATTGAAACGCTAAATACAGGAGCTTCAGCTTGTAAATTACGCTTGGCTAATATAAAAAAGCGGGCTTGTTAGAGCATGTACCGAATTGTCTTACCTCTTTAGTTTCAAGTTGGTACTTTTTAGTAAAAAGTAAAAAGACTACTCTTATGAGTCTAGTAATCTAGTAAAACTAGTTGGTATGAATGAATGTTTAAATGTTATTGATAGTAGTTAAAGCACTCTGCTTTACTGCGATCGATTAATTACAATTGGTAATAAAGTAAAACGCAGTGGAAGCAGAGCTTCAGTTTTTTGCAGTTGGGAATTTGGGAACAAAGACGTTTCATTATGTATACCATATTTATTAGGGTCAGGGGAGGACAAAGACTGTCCCTGGATGAACCCATACAGTGTAATGAATCACCCCATTTCGTGAGGACAAATGAGACGCTTGGAGGAGGGGTGGATAGGGGAAAACAGTGAGCTATGGCCCGCTAGCAGAGCTCACCTCACCGTGAGCTATGCCCCGCTAGCGGTCTATTTTTTTCGTGAGGTGAGGTCTGCTAGACCCCTGCCAATAGGTGCTAATCGACCCTCTTCTACCCACACAACCCACCAACCCACTCGGTGTTAAGGCTAAATTCTTACACTGGTGCCCAAAGCTTCTCTCTCTGTCCTCTTTCCTGACCTTAAACTTCACTTCCTCTGCTCTGGCATGCCCATTTCGCTAGTCGTATTGACAATGTAAGTAAGATTTATTTATTTGCACACGTTCACAAAGTCGTCTTTCCCGAAAGACGCTTTATTATGCTGGACTTCTTAGTGGGTATGACTAGTTGAGCTGCTAATTCAGCTGGTGAAAGTGCACTTTCTTGGTCTTACAAAGCACTTAAACTTGAAGTCTAATGTCCCGCGGCTCACACTTCACATGGAGAGCATAACAATAAGTAAATAGACTGCTAATTTACGTTGACATTATAATTGTAAGAGATATTGTTATGGCAATATCTAAAATGATCTAAAATAGCAATTTCTAAAATTGATTTTTCGTAGACAAAATCGGCGCAAGTTTGCGACGTCTACTGAGTTTAATCCTACTTTACCTTCATCATCTCCAAATAAACTTCTTTAAGTTACCCTACCTCATGGCTTGTTGAATTGACTATTATTCATTTATCCAGCGTATAGAAGTCGCTACTAAGCACCTTGCAACAAACTTTTCTTCCTTTGAAACGTTGCTGTGCAATTCTTAATCTCCTTGTAGACAGCACAGGTAACACAGACACCTGCACTTGAGAATGCTACACCTCAAAAAGTGCTGTCCCAGCAACTCCATTGCAGCCAAGCTCAGTTCTTTTAACCACGCCTTGGACGGTCTCAAGCCCTGTTTGCGAAAGTGGGAAAGAAAGAACAGAGCTTTTTTAATGTTTTTAAGCCAGGATTTCGCATACGTTTACTTACGCAGCTTTGGTCTATCTAAAACCCTACTCTACTCTGTCTACTACTCACCCTACTCGTGTTGCTTTTGTAAAAAATGTTAATAAACCTTGACCCTGTCAATTTGAATTATTGCCTAGCTAAGCATTTTATTATGTGCTTGAAATTTTTTCATACCATTTCGATACGAATCGTAAGACAATTTGTAGCCACACGCAGGTTTTTCTTAATACTTTTTTAAACTCTTAAATCCTAAAGAACTGCTTTCTTCCTCTATCTCACTTTCTCTACCCATCCCGTTCTCCCATAACCGTATTATTTCTTTCTCTTCTATCTCACTCTTCTCTGCATCGCCCTCTCTCGTAACTGTCTCTTTGTCCCGTGTCTCTGTATGTGTCCTTAGTATTATTGCACCATAAAACTGAATCGTCCGCTCTCTTCGTCCAGTATCTCCGATTATATTCTATTGCCCCCTTCTATATTCCATCATATGCATATCTCTCTTCGTTTCCCTCCCTCCCAAACTTTCTTCCCTATTGTACCCACATCAGCCTCTTTCCTTTTTCCCTTCCATTACTTAACAAGCAAGTTAGGGTTCGTTGTTTTAAACCATCAGCTATAGCAATTTCACGCATACTTTCAGCAGCGGTGAAAACTTGAATTTGTTGACAAGTCGTTGCCATGACGTTGCCCAGCCGAGTACCATGGGATCCAGAGGAAGACCGTTAGCCATCGAATTTACTTACAGACATTTGATTGATTAGACTGCGTTTTTTGTACCTTTTGCGTCACTGTGTCATATTCTGCATAATTTTTTCTTGTGCTGGTCTGTATGCAAAATCTTCCTGGCGTGATCAAATGTCAGAAGTGTAAATTTTGATCCGAACTTTGGGATTTATGAATATTGCTGTGCTTCTTAAATCTTCCTGGCGTGCTCTAACTATAATATGGCATACTGTTAAAGAAGCTCGGACCGTACATGTATCTAGCTATCCTTCTAATAAACTTTATTTAAAACATCCTATGGCTTTACACTCTTAAGACGACATGTTTCTTAACTTAATTACGTAATCTAAACTTACTACTGTATTCAGTTGAATACTTTAGAATATGCATCCGCTTCTGGCTTTCCGTTTTATTTCCTGTCCAACTGTCCCACAAGCTTCGTGAATGCTTTTAATTTTAAGCCGAATGCCTATATTTTTGTTCTTAGATCAATAGATGAACGAAATTCACGTCCGACGATTCATTTAGCAGGGTAAGTCTCGTTAAACCTTTATCTGAGTAAGCTAAATTACAGATTGTACAAACTAGGCCAACCAAATCATACTATTCCATTATTTACCTGAAGTAGATGCGAGCACTTAATCCCAGTTTGTCTTTCTAGATCCGCTTAAAAGACGTGTGTCAGGGTTGGGGGTCTTGCAGCATTCGAACCTGGCAGGGATGTCCTACATGTATATATGAATCATGGAAATTTTACATCGGGTAGGTGGCATAATATAGTCTATTCGTCTCAGTCATGATCCCATTCAATCATTTACAGCTGATAATGCATGCCTTGTAGAAAAACTCCTGACGACTAGAGAGCAAGTAGTAGAATGCGGATTTGCTATAAATTTTGCCTATAGCGATAAAGCT
Organism: Macrostomum cliftonense; assembly: GCA_950096795.1. Lineage (NCBI taxonomy): Eukaryota > Metazoa > Platyhelminthes > Macrostomidae > Macrostomum > Macrostomum cliftonense. Next base: position 102,745 of record CATNEM010000201.1, read on the forward strand.
TCAATTGTTATGAATTCCCTGGGGGCACCCATTATATGAACTTATATGAAATCAGGCCGGCTTTATTTAATAGCATGGCACAGCTAAAAAACTCTGCGCGGCCAATTACAAACATTCTAGGCTTTCGGACATGACAGTTCTTACCGAGTAGCACGCGTTCTGCCTGCTCCAGGAAGATTAGTTGCATGCAGATTGTCAAGCACATGTGACAGAATGATTTGTTAGTCAAGACTCATAAAGACTACATCAGCTAATTCCAGTTTGTCTTTCTAGATCTGCTTAATTATATAACAACTGGCTTAAAAGACGTGTGTCAGGGTTGGGGGTCTTGCAGCATTCGAACCTGGCAGGGATATTCTACATGTATATATGAATCATGGAAATTTTACATCGGGTAAATGGCATAATATAGTCTATTCGTCACAGTCATGATCCCATTCAATCATTTACAGCTGATAATGCATGCCTTGTAGAAAAACTCCTGACGACTAGAGAGCAAGTAGTAGAATGCGGATTTGCTATAAATTTTGCCTATAGCGATAAAGCTTCAATTGTTATGAATCCCCTGGGGGCACCCATTATATAAAAATTATATGAAATCAGGCCGGCTTTATTTAATAGCATGGCACAGCTAAAAAACTCTGCGCGGCCAATTACAAACCTTCTAGGCTTTCGGACATGACAGTTCTTACCGAGTAGCACGCGTTCTGCCTGCTCCAGGCAGATTAGAAAAATCTTTCTGTCCTGATCTAATATCAAAAGTGTCAATTTTGATCCGAACTTTGGGATTTTAATATATTTTCTCTGCACGTAAAATCTTTCTGTCCTGATCTAATATCAAAAGTGTCAATTTTGATCCGAACTTTGTGATTTTAATATATTTCCTCTGCACGTAAAATCTTTCTGTCGTGATCCAATATCAAAAGTGTCAATTTTGATCCGAACTTTTGGATTTAAAAGTATTTCCTCTGCACGTAAAATCTTTGTGTCCTGATCTAATATCAAAAGTGTCAATTTTGATCCGAACTTTGGGATTTTAATATATTTCCTCTGCACGTAAAATCTTTCTGTCGTGATCTAATATCAAAAGTGTCAATTTTGATCCGAACTTTGGGATTTAAAAGTATTTCCTCTGCACGTAAAATCTTTCTGTCCTGATCTAATATCAAAAGTGTAAATATTGATGAAAACTCGGAGTTTCCTGGATTTTACTACATCTAAGCTATAAAAATTAAAAGCGACACTATTTTAATGCTTCATTATTTAAACTTACGAATTACTGCACACCCTTGTAAGGCCAAACAGAAGAAAACGAAATTCAGTAATATTTTGATCAAATGCACTACTTGAAACTCTAATTGTCATGTAACATTTGTTTAATAATGTTATAGTAATTTTCTGAAGTTTTTATTATGGTTACACATTTACAACTTTCGATTATGTATCTGTGAGAAATTTTTGTATGATTGTTCTCATAGCAACATCAACAAACAGTAAAATTCACGTCTGATTAAACTTTGCAGCGTTACACTGGAAATATAAAGAGGATCAGATTCTGATGGGTATTTAAGGACGATTCTGATGAGTGTTTAAGGACGATTTTAAGGGGTGTTTAAGGACGATTTTGAGGGGTGTTTAAGGACGATTCTGATGGGTATTTAAGGAAGATTCCGATGAGTGTTTAAGGACGATTTTGAGGGGTATTTAAGGACGATTCTGATGGGTGTTTTAGGACGATTCTGATGGGTATTTAGGAACGATTTTGAGGGGTGTTTAGGGACGATTCTGATGGGTATTTAAGGACGATTCTGATGGGCATTTAGTGACGATTCTGTTATGTTTAAGGACGATTCTGATGGGTATTTAAGGAAGATTCTGATGGGTGTTTAGGAACGATTTTGAGGGGTGTTTAAGGACGATTCTGATGGGTGTATAGGAACGATTTTGAGGGGTGTTTAAGGACGATTCTGATGGGTGTTTAAGGACGATTCTGATGGGTATTTAAGGACGATTCTGATGGGTATTTAGTGACGATTCTGAGGGGTGTTTAAGGACGATTCTGATGGGTATTTAAGGACGATTCTGAGGGATGTTTGAGGACGATTCTGATGGGTATTTAGGGACGATTTTGATGGGTGTTTAAGGACGATTTTGATGGGTGTTTAAGGACAATTCTGATGAGTGTTCAAGGACGAATCTAACTAAACTAAAATCGCAGCAGTGGCAACACTGAATTCAGAACCATGAGATTTCTGATTGGGATCAGAATCGTGGAATTACCGAAAGAGGTTTAGAATCGAGGGATTCTGAATGGGGATCACGGATCAGATTTATAATTCATATAATTGCAGACTGGCGGTATCCGGCAGGTCAGGGATCAGCAGGTCAGGCGAGGCGGGGTCAGCGGGCCGCAGCCGACGCTTGGATGGCATCGACAAAGACGACGAAGCGGCGATCGCGCTGGAGCAGTCGGCCACAAGGGAAGCTGAATTCGCCAGTCTACAGATCCTTGATAACAATTGTGCTGAGGCACCAGGACGGATGGGGCCAGCGTTGTCGTGCCAAATCATCAGGAAGGAGTTGACGTTGCCAGTGCGCAGTTCCGGCTTGTACGGATCGGCCATGCACCTCGGCCCGGTGTCGACCTCGTTGCCGCACGCGATGAAGAACACGCTGGCCGTGGTGCCGCTGTTGGGCTTGAAGCCGGTGCAAACGGCAAGGCGGTAGGCGCCTTGAAATTGAATCGGGGCGCAAAGGTAAAATTACGAGCTATTACTTCCCAACCGACAGAAGATATAAGAATTTCTGACCTCAACAGAATCGGGAACTAAAGCACATGGCACGGCCCTTTAGCTGGAGTCGTCGACTGTGCAGAAGCTCACTTGGACCTTCCAGGCCGTCGCCGTGATAGAGTGCCACTTTGGACGCCCGCTCGTAGCCGATCGTGACATCGGCCCGCATCAGGACAACATTCGTCGCGTTGACATGCTGCTCGAGCGAGTCTGTTAGCGTCCAGGTCCCGGCTTCAGCAAGACGGTCTCGGGCACCAGATACTGGCATTTGAGTTGATGGGGCCGGTTTTTGTAACTTTGATTATTCGGCACTTCAATAGAACAGCCGAACTTTGATTTGATTTAAGTTTTTATTTTAGTACCTTTACAGCTGAAAATTGTTGCAAATTTTGATAGCCGCTTAATTTTGTTCTAGCTCATAACAAAAACTTGTATGCTTTTAAAATACTGAAGTTTAGTTTTCTAGGTTAGTGTTTGGTGTTGAGGATGTAGTTCAGATTGAGACTATGCAAAGAAATAAGTTGCAAGTGTGGTTTGGCTACTTGGGATTCTGCCAACAGAGAGTGCAGCAGATTTATTTCTTATTGAGTTGGTGTAAGCTTGTCAAAATCCTAAAAATTGGTTTCTTTAGCTGCAGTATCAAAAATTAATAAATCAAAAGACATTTTTCCTAAATCAGCAGCCGTTCTATTTTTATTCTACTGTCAATGCCTTAACTCTTTCACTTTTCACGATTTCACTCTCAATGTATCAGGGCTTTCAAATCAAATCAAATCCTTCATTCTCTCTTCACTCTTCAAATTCTTCTGAATCTCTTGGACCTTTGGACCGGATCAAATCAAATCCTTCATTCTCTCTTCACTCTTCAAATTCTTCTGAATCTCTATGCTTCATTTATAGAGGCAGCGCAGGCCGCTGCTGCGCAGGGCACGAATGCGCCTGCGCTGCCAGCCTGCCTGCCTCTGCTGCTGCTGCTGTTGTTGCTGCTGCTGCTGTTGTTGTTGTTGCTGCTGCTGCTGTTGTTGTTGCAGCTGCTGCAGCTGCTGCTGTTGTTGTTTTTGCATCTGAAGTTTAAGGCATTGAGGGTGAAATTAATGAAATTTTAGAAAAATATACGCTGTTTAGATGAACATATAAGTTATAAACGAAATTTTATGTAATATTGTGTAAGATATTAATATTATTAATACTATTAGGATTATTCAGACTACGCCAGTGAAAATTTTTTAAGAAATTTCCTTTTGACTTATTTACAGAAGCATTTTGAAGATGCATGTTAAGCATGGCGCCTTCTGAACAAAATAAAGTATTTTCGATACATATCGGCAAACCTATTCCTAAATTTTACTTCCCAGTAAAAATTGGAAAAATTCGTTGCGACGAGGTGGTAGAAGCTACCAAAGCTGATAAGGAAGAATACATTCCACAAGTGACTATTTAGTTAATCGGCGTCAGCGACAAATCGGCGTCAGGAAGACGCAACAGCCAACCTAGGTTCCCTAATTTCTATTGGTCCGTTGTGACCGCAACTGAAACAAGGCGAATAAATAAATTTCTTTTGTATCCAGGTACCTAAAGGGCAAACCGAAGCCGAACTAGAGCATAGTGATACCACTACAGTAACTTCAAAGCCTGCAGAAACCTAAGAATAGACAGAGGTAACTCATATCAAGAATATCAAGTTGTGATATTAATTTCCTACAGCCCAACTAGCACTAGGGCATCTGCTACATTCGAACTAAATACTGGGGCACCCAGCAGTTGATGCAAGTAATATACTCCTTGAAGAGAAACTTATCAAATTGTGATAGTGGTCTGATCGTAGTTCTAAAGGTAGACAGCAGATTGATAGATAAATAGACAGATAGACACGTGGAAAGACAGATAGGCAGACAGACAGATAGATAGATAGATAGATAGATAGATAGATAGATAGATAGATAGACAGACAGATAGATAGATAGATAGATACACAGACAGACGGATAGATCAATAGACAGACAGATAGATAGATGGATAGATAAATAGATAGATAGATACATGGATAGATAGACAGATAGATAGATAGATACAAAGACACACGGATAGATCAATAGACAGACATATAGACAGATAGATAGATAGATAGATAATTAGATTAAGTTGATAGACAGACATTAGATGGATAGATACATAGATACGTAGATAGATGGATAGATCAATAGACAGATAGATAGATAGCAAGGGAAACTGAAGAATTTCCTACAGCCAAAAAACCTAAGCCAGTTAAAAAGATTGAGATTCTAAGATAGCCGGTTCTGTATTCTATAACACGTAGATTGGTAAGCTGCTTTTGCATCAATAACAATTCAGTTGGCTTAATTTTCTACAGCCCAAAATGTCTCAACCAGTTAAACAGATTTCGCCACAAATAAAACTTGAAACACAATTTTATTGGAGCTTATGAATCTGCGTGATAGAAATAGTATAGGCACTGACTAAAAGAAATTTTTTGGCCAAAAAAAATCTAAAATTTTGATTACTAATCTATACCTAATGATATATAAATATACTGCCATTATATCTAATTGAAAATATTGCAACGTTTTGTAATTAGAATCTTTATATAGCACGAAATCAGCCGATGAAGCTTCGCAAATTTCCTAAAGCTAAGAGGATCACTTTACCTGTTACGTTATTCCTACTCGTACCAGACAAGAGCTAAGTTAGCTAACCTCAGAATTAACCAGAGCGGTGGCGCGCGAAACAGTATTTATTGGCTTTAATTCAATTTCAAGGAGGAGTGGTTGGAGGGGTATTCACTAGTTGTGAAACCTAAAGTCATTTTCACCCCTCTGTTTACGCGAAGTCAAATGTTGGGGGATGACTCTGAATGTACATTTGGAGACGAACGGACTTTAATGAATAATCCAATTTACTAAGAAATGAGTCACACAGTAGCCTTTTAAATATTTACTTTACTAGTTCCTTCATAGCATCATGAACTAACACTCAACGCCTTTTCTATCCCGTGTCAATTATTATTAGCTATTATTAGTAACAATTATTTAACTGACTATAACTATTGTTAGTAGTTATTAACTGTGCTTTTTGGGCCTTCGTGAGTTATATTTCGATGTGCGGGATGAATGCCTTAACGAAATTTAATTGGGTTTGCTGCAAAAGATGCCAAATTTGTCTGGGATTATTGTGCATCAATTAGTAATTTGTAATTAATACTGAAATTGTATTGTACATAATTTTCGAATCGCCCATAATCAGAAATCAGAATTAGGTGAGAACGAATGAGACTTAATGATACTGGCTTTAATGTCTGCTATTTTGAAGAATCAAGGGGATGGGACATTAGAATCGGCAGTTTTTTATCAATACAAAAAATTCGATTCACCTAGTTTTTTATCTACTCGTCTGCCTATTCTGATTAATATACGTATTACTCTGTCCATCCACTTTAATTAATTATTAGATGTTTTTAACTGCTCTACGAGGTTGCTTAGCTGCTCTGGAATATTTCCGTTGGGTAATAAATGATTCGAAGACATAAAATCTGAGCGTCATAGCCTGATCTACCGGTCGTCAGATTTAATTATTTTGATTTACTAAATACAAGTACCTACTAGATCTCACCTGTCTTTTTTCTCTTGACCGACTTATCTATCTATCTATCTGTCTATCTATGTAGCCATCTACCAATCTATCTATCTATCTATCTGTCTATCTATCTATCTATCTATCTATCCATACTATCTATCTATCTACCTACCTAACTATCTATCTATGTAGCCATCTACCAATCTATCTATCTATCTATCTATCTGTCTATCTATCTATCTATCTATCTATCTATCCATACTATCCATCTATCTACCTATCTATTTATCTATCTATGTAGCCATTTACCAATCTATCTATCTATCTATCTATCTATCGATCTATTTATCTATCTATCTACCTATAAATTTATCAATCAATCTATCTATCTACCTATCTATCTATCTATCTATGTAGCCATCTACCAATCTATCTATCTGTCTATCTATCTATCTATCTATCTATCCATACTATCTATGTATCTATCTATCTATCTATCTATCTATCTATCTATCTATCTATCTATCTATCGATCTATGCATCTATCTATCTTTCTATCTACCTATGAATTTATCAATCAATCAATCTAATTATCTATCTATCTATCTATCCATCTATTTTTATCGATCACTCTAATTATCTATCAAGTATATTGATCAGGCTAGAATTGAATTTAAATAGCTAGAATTTCACAACCTAGAAAATTTTGAGACTGTAAATTGCTGAAGCAGTTTTCTAGGTTTTGAAATTTCTCGATAGTGAAATTTCTAGCTAGTGAAAGAGCGTGTGCTAACATTTCCTAGGTTTTGAAATGGCTAGATTTTGAAGCGACCTGTATTCATTTATCTAGTAGGGAATGTGACTGTTGAAACACAATCAATTAATTTTTGAATACATTTTTTAATACACATTTTTAATACACACTACGTGATTGATAAAAAAAATGACTTACCACTGCCTGCTACTGCCGCCGCTGCCGCTACTGCCGGCACCCAGGCGCCCGCCTCCTCCGCCACGCCTGCCGCGCCCGCCGCCGCGGCCTCCTCCAGGCCAGTGCCGAGGATCGATGTTGCTAAAATTGTGCGAAAAAAATATTTCAGTGTCTTCATTTGTTACATTAAATTGCTGTCTGCAAAAGATACAACAATAAACTTACCCCCGGCAGTAGGCCTGGAGCAGGAAGCCACGGATGGTGTCCCGCTAAAATTAAAAGACTGGAATTAAAATAACATGTCACACTTATTAAATTTGTTAAAATAATATGTGATTGTTGCTTGAGTGTAAGACTGTTTGCATAGAAAACAATAGGAAGACTCAGACAGTGTCAGACAGTTCTTGAAGTTTTCCCATAGTTTCTATGCAACAGCAAATTACACAAAGGTCACTAACTTACGTGAAGTGTTGATTTATTTATGCATGATGTATTTAACTGCTGACTATGGTTCAATAATTATAGAAAAAGCTTCAAGGAATTGTAGAATTCTTTTATAAGCACTTTTTGCCTAGAAACTTGGCGATCTTTTTTTGGAAAAATACTTTAGTTAAAAACTGCCAAAACCATAACGCTTGATTGTTTACTGAGTTGCAAAAGGATGATAGAGTGATTTGGTATATGTGCAGTTTAAATAGCATCTATTTTGACTTTAATTAAAATAAGAATTGCCCTTCAATATTTTTATTTATGTAAAAATTACTTACAATTATTTTTAACGTAAACGTACACAAAATCTTTACAATTTCAGCAATGACTAAGAAAAAACAGAACAAGAACAAGGGCAAGAAGCCCGCTGCTGCTCCGGCACCCCCGCCGCCACGGCCCCCGCCTTCACCGCCGCCCCCTCCTACCCGCCCTACAACTCGCCGCTCTTATGCGGCGGTTGTAGCCGCCGCACCCCCACCCCCTGTCCCGCCCCCGTTACCCGCCGCACCGCCTCCACCCGCCGCAGGCACACCCCGTCCCGCCCCTCGGCCTCCTCCATCACCCCCTCTCCCCCCCCAGCCTGCTGCGCGACCAGGCCCACCCGCACCCCGGCCCGGTCTTAATGCCCTCCTCCCCGACCCACCCCTTCCCCGTCGCCTGCCTGCCGAGCCCAACGATCCCGGCGACGCTCTTCAGGCCTTCCACTTGCGCCCCCCCACGCATCGCGGAGGCGCCAAGTGGAGGGCCTGGAAGCGGAACGTAAGTGTTTTTTTAATTATGTACAAAACATATTTTTAATGTACATTGACATATTCTTTTGTGATTTTCATCTTAATTTTGTGTAAGAAAGACTTTTGTAAACTTTAACATTAACTACTCTCAATCACTCTATACAGCATGCAGTACAGGAATATATATGTTGTTCACTTAATTACATAGTACTACAATATATAATTTTTAATACTTATACAAACATGTCTATAGTTTTTTAAATGAACAGTTATGTTGTAGAGAATTTTATTGTTTTTTAATAAGTTCTTTCTTTGAGTCTGCCTATTTAAATATAAAACTATAATTAAATAATTAAAGTTACTTTTCTTATCGGAAGAATGCTTGTTCTTAATATACAGCAAAGCATAAAAAGTAGTGATATCAAGCATTTCAAATTTACAAGACTAAGTATAGTAATAGATAGTACAATGATTATTTACAAACTTAAATTGTTTTCTATACAAATATGCAACTATATTTACAGTATATCTTGTTATTAAAATATAAATATTGTATAAATAAGTTCATAATCTTTTACAAGCACCTATGTTGTACAAAAAGACTTGTTTTAGAAAATAATTTAGTGGAGCAAATATAAGTTCTTTCTCTCCCACTTTTGCATAGCGGGCTTGAGACCGTCAATGGCGTGGTTAAAAGAACTTTTGTTGTTCCAAACTCACTATAATAATGATCTAGAGATCCATTATTTAATGGTGTATTTTGTTTCACAGCACTTTTTAAATCAGGCAAATGCGTGATCGAGCTTCCCAAATGTTAACCAGACTCTACGAATTGGCTACTGTCGATCAAATGCCTCCTCTGGTGCGTCTTCCACACACAGTTGTCGTCGACGAACTGAATCAACTTCATGATATGTATAACAACAACGAGCCGGCGCCCATGACAAAACTACCTTGCTCACCATACTGTCTATCACACAGCTGTGACTGCGGGGCTCCTAAAGCATCAGAGTTTTGTCCCCGAGATAGCAGGCCAGTTAAACCTAATAATGGTTGTCATGCTGTCAAAGCGACGGTTCCAGCAAAAATTGGTCGCCATCCCATCCGTGTCGTTTTTCCACAAAAGGTACCACTACGTATTTCACATAAATTGATTATTCGTAGACAAAATCCGCGCAAGTTTGCGACGTCTACTGAGTTTGATCCTACTTTACCTTCATCATCTCCAAATAAACTTCTTTAAGTTACCCTACCTCATGGCTTGTTGAATTGACTATTATTCATTCATCCAGCGTATAGAAGTCGCTACTAAGCACCTTGCAACAAACATTTCTTCCCTTGAAACGTTGCTGTGCAATTCTTAATCTCCTTGTAGCCAGCACAGGTAACACAGACACCTGCACTTGAGAAGGCTACATCTCAAAAAGTGCTGTGCCAGCAACTCCATTGCAGCCAAGCTCAGTTCTTTTAACCACGCCTTGGACGGTCTCAAGCCCTGATTGCGAAAGTGGGAGAGAAAGAACAGAGCTTTTTTAATGTTTTTAAGCCAGGATTTCGCATACGTTTACTTACGCAGGTTTGGTCTATCTAAAACCCTACTCTACTCTGTCTACTACTCACCCTACTCGTGTTGCTTTTGTAAAAAATGTTAATAAACATTGACCCTGCCAATTTGAATTATTGCCTAGCTAAGCATTTTATTATGTGACTTGAAATTTTTTCATACCATTTCGATACGAATCGTAAAACATTTTGTTGCCACACGCAGGTTTTTTCTTAATACTTTTATAAACTCTTAAATCCTAAAGAACTGCTTTCTTCCTCTATCTCACTTTCTCTACCCATCCCGTTCTCCCATAACCGTATTATTTCTTTCTCTTCTATCTCACTCTTCTCCGCATCGCCCTCTCTCGTAACTGTCTATTTGTCCCGTGTCTCTGTATGTGTCCTTAGTATTATTGCACCATAAAACTGAATCGTCCGCTCTCTTCGTCCAGTATCTCCGATTATATTCTATTGCCCCCTTCTATATTCCATCATATGCATATCTCTCTTCGTTTCCCTCCCTCCCAAACTTTCTTCCCTATTGTACCCACATCAGCCTCTTTCCTTTTTCCCTTCCATTACTTAACAAGCAAGTTAGGGTTCGTTGTTTTAAACCATCAGCTATAGCAATTTCACGCATACTTTCAGCAGCGGTGAAAACTTGAATTTGTTGACAAGTCGTTGCCATGACGTTGCCCAGCCGAGTACCATGGGATCCATAGGATGACCGTTAGCCGTCGAATTTGCTTAAAGACATTTGATTGATTAGACTACGTTTTTTGTACCTTTTGCGTCACTGTGTCATATTCTGTATAATTTTTTCTTGTGCTGGTCTGTATGTAAAATCTTCCTGGCGTGATCAAATATCAAAAGTGTTAATTTCGATCCGAACTTTGGGATTTATGAATATTGCTGTGCTTCTTAAATCTTCCTGGCGTGCTCTAACTATAATATGGCATACTGTTAAAGAAGCTCGGACCGTACATGTATCTAGCTATCCTTCTAATAAACTTTATTTAAAACATCCTATGGCTTTACACTCTTAAGACGACATGTTTCTTAACTTAATTACGTAATCTAAACTTACTACTGTATTCAGTTGAATACTTTAGAATATGCATCCGCTTCTGGCTTTCCGTTTTATTTCCTGTCCAACTGTCCCACAAGCTTCGTGAATGCTTTTAATTTTAAGCCGAATGCCTATATGTTTGTTCTTATCTTTCGACAAAATTTCTTTGTAGTATTATCCAATTCTGTTTCGAAAGTAAATGTACTTTTCTGCGTTATCGAAGTAACGTGTCAATAAATAAAATATTGCACAAATAACGATTCTTCTGGGTTTCAAGTAAACCTACCCAGCTACCCTAACCGGTTCGAATCCGATATTTATTTTTAGTTAGTCCTTTCTGACAACTTTCTGCTTTCTTCTTGAACCAACATACTGAAGCAGGTGAACCACACACGTGAATGTGCTTATTGCAATGCACGTAGCTGCGTATCTAAAAGTAAAAGTACACACACGGAAAATTATGGGAATCTAACCTGCATGCATTCAGGCTGGGACTGGGGTGCGTCTGCACTCCAACTTAATTCCGCCGGTTTACGTCTAGTTCGGGCAGAGTGTGAGTCAGTCAGACAGTCCAGTAAGACGTGGGTTACAAACTGGCTATATAGCCAGCCCTTTCTTTCCTATGGGGTTATATTAGCCAGGTTTATGATGTTGTTTATAGGATATAAATGGCAGACCAAATGCTTACCTAGCTACCTAGCCTGCTCCAGCTGCTTCGTTCCCTATGCAAGCCGCTCAAACATGCTGCGAAGTACATGTACGCAGTCTTGATTTCGTTTATACCATAATATTTCGTGTCTACAACGTCATATACAGATTCAATAGATGAACGAAACTCACGTCCGACGATTCATTTAGCAGGGTAAGTCTCGTTAAACCTTTATCTGAGTAAGGTAAATTACAGATTGTACAAACTAGGCCAACCAAATCATACTATTCCATTATTTACCTGAAGTAGATGCGAGCACTTAATCCCAGTTTGTCTTTCTAGATCCGCTTAAAAGACGTGTGTCAGGGTTGGGGGTCTTGCAGCATTCGAACCTGGCAGGGATGTCCTACATGTATATATGAATCATGGAAATTTTACATCGGGTAAATGGCATAATATAGTCTATTCGTCACAGTCATGATCCGATTCAATCATTTACAGCTGATAATGCATGTCTTGTAGAAAAACTCCTGACGACTAGAGAGCAGGTAGTAGAATGCGGATTTGCTATAAATTTTGCCTATAGCGATAAAGCTTCAATTGTTATGAATCCCCTGGGGGCACCCATTATATGAACTTATATGAAATCAGGCCGGCTTTATTTAATAGCATGGCACAGCTAAAAAACTCTGCGCGGCCAATTACAAACCTTCTAGGCTTTCGGACATGACAGTTCTTACCGAGTAGCACGCGTTCTGCCTGCTCCAGGCAGATTAGAAAAATCTTTCTGTCGTGATCTAATATCAAAAGTGTCAATTTTGATCCGAACTTTGGGATTTTAATATATTTTCTCTGCACGTAAAATCTTTCTGTCGTGATCTAATATCAGAAGTGTCAATTCTGATCCGAACTTTGGGATTTTAATATATTTCCTCTGCACCTAAAATCTTTCTGTCGTGATCTAATATCAAAAGTGTCAATTTTGATCCGAACTTTGGGATTTAAATATATTTCCTTTGCACGTAAAATCTTTCTGTCGTGATCTAATATCAAAAGTGTCAATTCTGATCCGAACTTTCGGATTTTAATATATTTTCTCTGCACGTAAAATCTTTCTGTCGAGAACTAATATCAAAATTGTCAATTCTGATCCGAACTTTGGGATTTGAAAATATTTACAGAAGAAAACGAAATTCAGTACGAAATTCAGTAATATTTTGATCAAATGCACTACTTGAATTGATTATTGTCATGTAACATTTGTTTACAGTAATGTTACAGTAATTTTTTGAAGTTTTTATTATGGTTGCACATTTACAACTTTCGATTATGTATCTGTGAGAAATGTTTTTATGATTATTCTCATAGCAACATCAACAAACAGTAAAATTCACGTCTGATTAAATTTTGCAGCGTTACACTGGAAATATAAAGAGGATCAGAACCAGTGTTGCCACTATCAATATCAAATAAATAATCGCTGGATGATGGAAAAATTGCAGGATGTTTAAGGACGATTTTGATGGGTATTTAGTGACGATTTTGAGGGGTATTAAAGGACGATTCTGGTGGGTGTTTAATCGCCGGATGATGGAAAAATTGCAGGATGTTTAAGGACGATTTTGAAGGGTGTTTAAGGACGATTCTGATGGGTGTTTTAGGAGAATTCTAATGAGTGTTTAAGGACGATTTTGAGGGGTGTTTAAGGACGATTCTGATGGGTATTTAAGGACGATTGTGATGGGTATTTAAGGACGATTCTGTTGGGTATTTGAGGACGATTTTGATGGGTATATAAGGACGATTCTGATGGGTATTTAGGGACGATTTAGAGTGATGTACGGGACGATTTTGAGGGGTGTTTAAGGACGATTCTGATGGGTATTAAGGCACGATTGTGATAGGTATTTAGTGACGATTTTGAGGGGTATTTGGGGACGATTTTGAGGGGTGTTTAAGGACGATTCTGATGGGTATTTAAGGACGATTCTGTTGGGTATTTAAGGACGATTTTGATGGGTATTTAAGAACGATTCTGATGGGTATTTAAGAACGATTCTGATGGGTATTTAAGGACGATTCTGTTGGGTATTTAAGGACGATTTTGATGGGTATATAAGGACGATTTTGATGGGTGTTTAAGGACGATTTTGATGGGTGTTTAAGGACAATTCTGATGAGTGTTCAAGGACGAATCTAACTAAACTAAAATCGCAGCAGTGGCAACACTGAATTCAGAACCATGAGATTTCTGATTGGGATCAGAATCGTGGAATTACTAAAAGAGGTTTAGAATCGAGGGATTCTGAATGGGGATCACGGATCAGATTTATAATTCATATAATTGCAGACTGGCGGTATCCGGCAGGTCAGGGATCAGCAGGTCGGGCGAGGCGGGGTCAGCGGGCCGCAGCCGACGCTTGGATGGCATCGACAAAGACGACGAAGCGGCGATCGCGCTAGAGCAGTCGGCCACAAGGGAAGCTGAATTCGCCAGTCTACAGATCCTTGATAACAATTGTGCTGAGGTATCAGGACGGATGGGGCCAGCGTTGTCGTGCCAAATCATCAGGAAGGAGTTGACGTTGCCAGTGCGCAGTGCCGGCTTGTACGGATCGGCCATGCACCTCGGCCCGGTGTCGACCTCGTTGCCGCACGCGATGAAGAACACGCTGGCCGTGGTGCCGCTGTTGGGCTTGAAGCCGGTGCAAACGGCAAGGCGGTAGGCGCCTTGAAATTGAATCGGGGCGCAAAGGTAAAATTACGAGCTATTACTTCCCAACCGACAGAAAATATAAAAATTTCTAACCTCATTAGAATCGGGAACTAAAGCACATGGCATGGCCCTTCAGCTGGAGTCGTCGACTGTGCAGAAGCTCACTTGGACCTTCCAGGCCGTCGCCGTGATAGAGTGCCTCTTTGGACGCCCGCTCGTAGCCGATCGTGACATCGGCCCGCATCAGGACAACATTCGTCGCGTTGACATGCTGCTCGAGCGGGTCTGTTAGCGTCCAGGGTCGGTTTCAGCAAGACGGTCTCAGGCACCAGATAGTGGCATTTGAGTTGATGGGGCCGGTTTTTGTAACTTTGAATATTCGGCACTCCTATAGACTGGCCGAACTTTGATTTTCATTTTTTATTGTAGGGCCTTTACAGCTAAAAATTGTTGCAAATTTTGATTGCCACTTAATTTTTTCAAGCTCATAAAAAACTTGTGTGCTTTTAAAATCCTGAAGTTCAGTTTTCTAGGTTAGTGTTTGGCGTGGAGGATGGAGTTCAGATTGAGACTGTGCAAAGAAATTAGTTATTAGTGTGATTTGGCTACCTGGGATTCTGCCTAACAGGGAGTGCAGCAGGCTTATTTTTCATGGAGAGGGTGTTAGCCTCGTCAAACCCAAAAACTTGGTTTTCTTAGCTGCATTATCAAAAATAAAATAAGATACGAGACAAGTTTCCAAAATCAGCAGCTTGTTCTATTGTCAGCAGCTTGTTCTATTCGATCAGCAGCTTGTTCTATTCGATTTCATCAATTTCACTTCATTCTCATGTAGTGAGAATTTCACTTCATTCTCATGAACAATTTTCAACATAGATACATTTCAACGTATTTTTCAATTTTCAACGTAGATACATTTTCAACATTTTCATTTGAAGAGGCAGCGCAGGCCGCTGTAGCGCAGGGCACGAATGCGCCTGCGCTGCCTCTCACTCTGCCGCTGCTGCTGCTGCTGTTGCGGCTGCTGCTGCTGTTGCGGCTGCTGCTGCTGTTGTTGCTGCTGCTGCAGCTGCTGCTGCTGCTGTTGTTGTTTTTGCATCTGAAGTTTAAGGCATTGAGGGTGAAATTAATGAAATTTTAGAAAAATATACGCTGTTTAGATGAACATATAAGTTATAAACGAAATTTTGTGTAATGTTAGGTAAGATATTAATATTAATAATACTATTAGGATTATTCAGACTACGCCAGTGAAATTTTTTAAAGAATTTTCCTTCTTACTTATATACAGAAGCATTTTGAAGATGCATGTTAAGCATGGCGCCTTCTGAACAAAATAGAGTATTTTCGATACATATCGGCAAACCTATTCCTAAATTTTACTTCCCATTAAAAATTGGAAAAATTCGTTGCGACGAGGTGGTAGAAACTACCAAAGCTGATAAGGAAGAATACATTCCACAAGTGACTATTTAGTTAATCGGCGTCAGCGACAAATCGGCGTCAGGAAGACGCAACAGCCAACCTAGGTTCCCTAATTTCTATTGGTCCGTTGTGACCGCAACTGAAACAAGGCGAATAAATAAATTTCTTTTGTATCCAGGTACCTAAAGGGCAAACCGAAGCCGAACTAGAGCATAGTGATACCACTACAGTAACTTCAAAGCCTGCAGAAACCTAAGAATAGACAGAGGTAACTCATCTCAAGAATATCAAGTTGTGATTTTAATTTCCTACAGCCCAACTAGCACTAGGGCATCTGCTACATTCGAACTAAATACTGGGGCACCCAGCAGTTGATGCAAGTAATATACTCCTTGAAGAGAAACTTATCAAATTGTGATAGTGGTCTGATCGTAGTTCTAAAGGTAGACAGACAGATTGATAGATGGATAGATAGATAGATAGATAGATAGATACATGGATAGATAGATAGATAGATAGATAAATAGATAGATAGATAGATAGATACATAGATAGATAGATAGATAGATAGATAGATAGATAGATAGATAGATACATGGATAGATAGACAGATAGATAGATAGATACACAGACAGACGGATAGATCAATAGACAGACAGATAGATAGATGGATAGATAAATAGATAGATAGATAGATAGATACATGGATAATTAGACAGATAGATAGATAGATACACAGACAGACGTATAGATCAATAGACAGACAGATAGATAGATGGATAGATAAATAGATAGATAGATACATGGATAGATAGACAGATAGATAGATAGATACACAAACAGACGGATAGATCAATAGACAGACATATAGACAGATAGATAGATAGATAGATAATTAGATTAAGTAGATAGACAGACATTAGATGGATAGATACATAGATACGTAGATAGATGGATAGATCAATAGACAGATAGATAGATAGCATGGGAAACTGAAGAATTTCCTACAGCCAAAAAACCTAAGCCAGTTAAAAAGATTGAGATTCTAAGATAGCCGGTTCTGTATTCTATAACACGTAGATTGGTAAGCTGCTTTTGCATCAATAACAATTCAGTTGGCTTAATTTTCTACAGCCCAAAATGTCTCAACCAGTTAAAAAGATTTCGCCACAAATAAAACTTGAAACACAATTTTATAGCAGCTTATGAATCTGCGTGATAGAAATAGTATAGGCACTGACTAAAAGAAATTTTGTGGCCAAAAAAATCTAAAATTTTGATTACTAATCTATACCTAATGATATATAAATATACTGCCATTATATCTAATTGAAAATATTGCAACGTTTTGTAAATAGAATCTTTATATAGCACGAAATCAGCCGATGAAGCTTCGCAAATTTCCTAAAGCTAAGAGGATCACTTTACCTGTTACGTTATTCCTACTCGTACCAGACAAGAGCTAAGTTAGCTAACCTCAGAATTAACCAGAGCGGTGGCGCGCGAAACAGTATTTATTGGCTTTAATTCAATTTCAAGGAGGAGTGGTTGGAGGGGTATTCATTAGTTGTGAAACCTAAAGTCATTTTCACCCCTCTGTTTACGCGAAGTCAAATGTTGGGGGATGACTCTGAATGTACATTTGGAGACGAACGGACTTTAATGAATAATCCAATTTACTAAGAAATGAGTCACACAGTAGCCTTTTAAATATTTACTTTACTAGTTCCTTCATAGCATCATGAACTAACACTCAACGCCTTTTCTATCCCGTGTCAATTATTATTAGCTATTATTAGTAACAATTATTTAACTGACTATAACTATTGTTAGTAGTTATTAACTGTGCTTTTTGGGCCTTCGTGAGTTATATTTCGATGTGCGGGATGAATGCCTTAACGAAATTTAATTGGGTTTGCTGCAAAAGATGCCAAATTTGTCTGGGATTATTGTGCATCAATTAGTAATATTGTAATTAATACTGAAATTGTATTGTACATAATTTTCGAATCGCCCATAATCAGAAATCAGAATTAGGTGAGAACGAATGAGACTTAATGATACTGGCTTTAATGTCTGCTATTTTGAAGAATCAAGGGGATGGGACATTAGAATCGGCAGTTTTTTATCAATACAAAAAATTCGATTCACCTAGTTTTTTATCTACTCGTCTGCCTATTCTGATTAATATACGTATTACTCTGTCCATCCACTTTAATTAATTATTAGATGTTTTTAACTGCTCTACGAGGTTGCTTAGCTGCTCTGGAATATTTCCGTTGGGTAATAAATGATTCGAAGACATAAAATCTGAGCGTCATAGCCTGATCTACCGGTCGTCAGATTTAATTATTTTGATTTACTAAATACAAGTACCTACTAGATCTCACCTGTCTTTTTTCTCTTGACCGACTTATCTATCTATCTATCTGTCTATCTATGTAGCCATCTACCAATCTATCTATCTATCTATCTGTCTATCTATCTATCTATCTATCCATACTATCTATCTATCTACCTATCTATCTATCTATCTATGTAGCCATCTACCAATCTATCTATCTATCTATCTATCTATCTATCCATACTATCTATCTATCTATCTATCTATCTATCTATATATCTTTCTTTCTATCTACCGATAAATTTATCAATCTATCTATCAATCTATCCATCTACCTATCTATCTATCGATCTATGCATTTATCTATCTATCTTTCTATCTACCTATAAATTTATCAATCAATCAATCTATCTATCTATCTATCTATCTATCTATCCATACTATCTATCTATCTATCTATCTATCTATCTATCTATATATCTTTCTTTCTATCTACCGATAAATTTATCAATCTATCTATCAATCTATCCATCTACCTATCTATCTATCGATCTATGCATTTATCTATCTATCTTTCTATCTACCGATAAATTTATCAATCAATCAATCTATCTATCTATCTATTTATCTATCTATCCATCTATTTTTATTGATCACTCTAATTATCTATCAAGTATATTTATCAGGCTAGAATTGAATTTAAATAGCAAGAATTTCACAACCTAGAAAATAATGAGACTGTAAATTGCTGAAGCAGTTTTCTAGGTTTTGAACTTTCTTGATAGTGAAATTTCTAGCTAGCGAAAGAGCGTGTGCTAACATTTCCTATGTTTTGAAATGACTAGATTTTGAAGCGACCTGTATTAATTTATCTAGTAGGGAATCTGACTGTTAAAACGGAATCGATCAACTCCGTGACATTTTTAATACACACTACGTGATAGATTAAAAAAATGACTTACCACTGTCTACCACCGCCGCTGCTGCCGCCGCTGCTGCCGCCGCTGCTGCTGCCGGCGCCCAGGCCGCCAAGGCGCCCGCCTCCTCCGCCGCGCCCGCCGCCCCGTCCGCGGCCTCCTCCAGGCCAGTGCCGAGGATCGATGTTGCTAAAATTGTGCGAAAAATAATATTTCAGTGTCTTCATTTGTTACATTAAATTGCTGTCTGCAAAAGATAAAACGACAAACTTACCCCCGGCAGTAGGCCTGGAGCTGCAGCAGCAGAATCTTCTGCTGCTGCAGCAGGAAGCCACGGATGGTGTCCCGCTAAAATGAAAAAACTGGAATCAAAATAACATGTCACACTTATTAAATTTGTTATGTACATAATTAAAAAAACACTTACGTTCCGCTTCCAGGCCCTCCACTTGGCGCCTCCGCGATGCGTGGGGGGGCGCAAGTGGAAGGCCTGAAGAGCGTCGCCGGGATCGGCGGGCTCGGCAGGCGGGCGACGGGGAAGGGGTGGGTCGGGGAGGAGGGCATTAAGACCGGGCCGGGGTGCGGGTGGGCCTGGTCGCGCAGCAGGCTGGGGGGGGAGAGGGGGTGATGGAGGAGGCCGAGGGGCGGGACGGGGTGTGCCTGCGGCGGGTGGAGGCGGTGCGGCGGGTAACGGGGGCGGGACAGGGGGTGGGGGTGCGGCGGCTACAACCGCCGCATAAGAGCGGCGAGTTGTAGGGCGGGTAGGAGGGGGCGGCGGTGGAGGCGGGGGCCGTGGCGGCGGGGGTGCCGGAGCAGCAGCGGGCTTCTTGCCCTTGTTCTTGTTCTGTTTTTTCTTAGTCATTGCTGAAATTGTAAAGATTTTGTGTACGTTTACGTTAAAAATAATTGTAAGTAATTTTTACATAAATAAAAATATTGAAGGGCAATTCTTATTTTAATTAAAGTCAAAATAGATGCTATTTAAACTGCACATATACCAAATCACTCTATCATCCTTTTGCAACTCAGTAAACAATCAAGCGTTATGGTTTTGGCAGTTTTTAACTAAAGTATTTTTCCAAAAAAAGATCGCCAAGTTTCTAGGCAAAAAGTGCTTATAAAAGAATTCTACAATTCCTTGAAGCTTTTTCTATAATTATTGAACCATAGTCAGCAGTTAAATACATCATGCATAAATAAATCAACACTTCACGTAAGTTAGTGACCTTTGTGTAATTTGCTGTTGCATAGAAACTATGGGAAAACTTCAAGAACTGTCTGACACTGTCTGAGTCTTCTTATTGTTTTCTATGCAAACAGTCTTACACTCAAGCAACAATCACATATTATTTTAACATATTTTTAATGTACATTGACATATTCTTTTGTGATTTTCATCTTAATTTTGTGTAAGAAAGACTTTTGTAAGCTTTAACATTAACTACTCTCAATCACTCTATACAGCATGCAGTACAGGAATATATATGTTGTTCACTTAATTACATAGTACTACAATATATAATTTTTAATACTTATACAAACATGTCTATAGTTTTTTAAATGAACAGTTATGTTGTAGAGAATTTTATTGTTTTTTAATAATTTCTTTCTTTGAGTCTGCCTATTTAAATATAAAACTATAATTAAATAATTAAAGTTACTTTTCTTATCGGAAGAATGCTTGTTCTTAATATACAGCAAAGCATAAAAAGTAGTGATATCAAGCATTTCAAATTTACAAGACTAAGTATAGTAATAGATAGTACAATGATTATTTACAAACTTAAATTGTTTTCTATACAAATATGCAACTATATTTACAGTATATCTTGTTATTAAAATATAAATATTGTATAAATAAGTTCATAATCTTTTACAAGCACCTATGTTGTACAAAAAGACTTGTTTTAGAAAATAATTTAGTGGAACAAATATAAGTTCTTTCTCTCCCACTTTTGCATAGCGGGCTTGAGACCGTCAATGGCGTGGTTAAAAGAACTTTTGTTGTTCCAAACTCACTATAATAATGATCTAGAGATCCATTATTTAATGGTGTATTTTGTTTCACAGCACTTTTTCAAGAGTGGAAAGTGATGGCACTTTGGATAAGTGCATTATTTTCATAAAGCCTGAAGAGGCTACACAGCACAGAAAATCATTGTGCAAGTGTTAGGCTTAGAAAAGAAGAAAATAGCCTTTTTCTGAATGAATAAAGAGTTCACAGATCGTTTTCATCAGATTGCACCTCTTCAATAACAACACTCAACCTGTGAGGCTGACCTTGAACAGTGGAAGGTACAAGTTGTGGCATGAATCCTGCATCTGATGAAGGTAATGCATAAGTTACCTGATTTTGCAGGACAGCTGCTGGATAAATTGGAAATTGATAGTTTTGCAGCATTGGCAAACTTTGAGCCTGAACCCCAAGAAAAGCTGGGCTTGAAAATTGCTGAGGATTTTGCTGATAAGTATAGCCACCAGGCTGCAGGTTTATACCTGATTCTTGACAAGCTTGTAGTAGCAAGTCATGATTTGCACTGGGTCTTTCTGTACATCTTTCATCAGTAATACTTACATTGTTATCATTGTTGCTAGATGCACGAGCAAATAGACTTATCTGTGGGATGATTGGCTCTGCTTGATTGGTACCTTGAGGCATTTCTTCATCAGAGTCACCATGCTCTTCATCAGGAACCCCAAAATCGCTCTCATCTTGATTACCTGATTGATCATTAGTCACTGCATTAGGCAGCTCATTTAAAGCCACATCAATAGAATTATTATCCAAGTCAGGATTTGGGTTAGCAGCTAGGAATTCAGCATGGGACCAGAATTTTACCTCTCCTCCACACTCAGCAATTTCTGTGAAAGCTGCTACACACTGGTTAAGATTTAAATTATGTGGAGAACATAATTTTGGCTGAAATATTCCGGGTCCTTTCTGTTGACCCGTGTTGTTCTGATCAGACACAATTAATGACCAAGGAATTTGAGTAGTGAAGCCTGCTTTTTCAAAAGCTGTCTTAGCCATTTCACTAAGCTTTTTACGCATAAAGCCTACACCTTTTTGAATAAATTCATCAAAGCCAAAGTTCACTATTGGCTCAATAGTTGCTTCAGCAATTTCCTTGGCATTGGCAATATCCTCTTGCTTTTTTACTATTGCCTTTGAAAGTTCACCACATTTTTCTGACAAAGTCTTTGCAAAAGCCTCATCAGTAGGTATATCTGGTGAAACAGAGTATTGTGGCTTATCATTCTTATTTATACGAATCAATACATAAGTTTCCTTTCTTTTGTCAAGTTCTTTAAGAATTGATTGTAATGGAAGAACTCTTTTTTTAAAATGCTTTTTTAAACGTTCTCTCAATGCAGGGTCTCTAATTTCTTGTCTATATCTTAGTCGAAGAGCCGGGGTCCAGTCTAAAATAAATTTTAGTGATCAAATATTAGATTTATCTGCGAATAATTACAAAAAACTTTTTTTAAAGTGAATATATTCTTCTGTTTGACTATGAATTTTTAGCAAAATTTGTACATTTTTATTAATTCTTGATTTTATTTAAAAAGTAAGGTATCTTCTATCTTTTTCTATTTTATTTTAACACAGTACATCAGCCCTGTAATATTTTCAGTAACTTCCATGCAAACTCACATTATTATAATGCAAGTTGTTTGAAGCATCTTATATAGCTAACAATGTTTTACAATAGCCTCATTATATTCAACTTAACTATAATCATAGTCAATCAGAATGTAACATATAAAATTTATGCACTAAGACAGACACAACCAATAATGCCATTTATTGCAGTTTAAGCAATTTTTCTTTCACTAACATATATGTTTGAATGTCTTGCAGCCCTTTTATAATAGTTACTAAATATATATCTCCATCATATTTGTTTCTAAAGGAACTTTTACAATAACTTAAAATGGCAGAATTGGTAATAAAAAAGAAAAATACATTAATGTACCCATTATGCTACAATTTGCAATTACTTACTTCCACATACTTGATCTTTTAGCCAAAGATTTGCAATAGTCAAAACCATCTGAAAGTTTATTTATTAAATATGCAACTATTAATTTAAGCCTTTTGAAAGATTTGTTTTTTAGCTTTTTAAAGGTAAAGTTTAGTAAAACATCTTAACTTTTAATATAGTAAAGTTAAATGCAATCAAGTGCTGCTTGTTTAAATTAAAAATACAAAGCCATACATAGTTCTTATCTGATGTAAAAGTTTTATGTGGGTATGGTCATGCATAGTTAAAAATATGAAGAATTGTTACATGTATCCTAACTCGTAAATCTGCAAATTTATATTGCTAAGAGATTTGACAACAGCATTGTTGTTGCACGTTGCACGTTTTACATTTACGATAAATTTTGGTCTACTTCTAAGAAAATTAAAATTTTAAATTGCTCTAAGAACGATAATTTTTATTTGTGGAAACAAATTTGAAACGGTTATATAATTTAGAGGAGTAAATACTAACTTAACTTAACTTCAATATTAAGGCACTTATTGTTTGATTCGGATCAATATTATTCATGAATTGGTTATCTTACCCATTTTTATACTTATTTTCTTTATTTCTAAGAAACTGATAAATTTAAATACAGTGCTTTACAAGGCCTTTATGACGTAGATAAACAATACTTCTTTCTAAGAAATTTGAACAAAATCAAATAAAAATGTTTGCTTATTTTTGACATTTAGTCTGCTAGCTATATGATCATATTGAGCGTATAAAATGAGAAACTGAAGGTTATGCTGCAGAATGCTAATATCGTTTGGCTGTTAGCGTTAAAAAGTAGTATTTAATACACTCTATCCTTATATAAGTTTGCTGCAAAACTGACAGATTATAGATTCATAGATTAATGAGCTGCATTTGTGTATGCTACAAGAGCCACTGAATTATTGCTACAGAACGTAGGAAATACCAAAAAACAACCATTTTAGCTGGTTGTTTTTGACAAATATACTCTTAACAATTGATCAAACTATACGCTTTATTGAAACGCTAAATACAGGAGCTTCAGCTTGTAAATTACGCTTGGCTAATATAAAAAAGCGGGCTTGTTAGAGCATGTACCGAATTGTCTTACCTCTTTAGTTTCAAGTTGGTACTTTTTAGTAAAAAGTAAAAAGACTACTCTTATGAGTCTAGTAATCTAGTAAAACTAGTTGGTATGAATGAATGTTTAAATGTTATTGATAGTAGTTAAAGCACTCTGCTTTACTGCGATCGATTAATTACAATTGGTAATAAAGTAAAACGCAGTGGAAGCAGAGCTTCAGTTTTTTGCAGTTGGGAATTTGGGAACAAAGACGTTTCATTATGTATACCATATTTATTAGGGTCAGGGGAGGACAAAGACTGTCCCTGGATGAACCCATACAGTGTAATGAATCACCCCATTTCGTGAGGACAAATGAGACGCTTGGAGGAGGGGTGGATAGGGGAAAACAGTGAGCTATGGCCCGCTAGCAGAGCTCACCTCACCGTGAGCTATGCCCCGCTAGCGGTCTATTTTTTTCGTGAGGTGAGGTCTGCTAGACCCCTGCCAATAGGTGCTAATCGACCCTCTTCTACCCACACAACCCACCAACCCACTCGGTGTTAAGGCTAAATTCTTACACTGGTGCCCAAAGCTTCTCTCTCTGTCCTCTTTCCTGACCTTAAACTTCACTTCCTCTGCTCTGGCATGCCCATTTCGCTAGTCGTATTGACAATGTAAGTAAGATTTATTTATTTGCACACGTTCACAAAGTCGTCTTTCCCGAAAGACGCTTTATTATGCTGGACTTCTTAGTGGGTATGACTAGTTGAGCTGCTAATTCAGCTGGTGAAAGTGCACTTTCTTGGTCTTACAAAGCACTTAAACTTGAAGTCTAATGTCCCGCGGCTCACACTTCACATGGAGAGCATAACAATAAGTAAATAGACTGCTAATTTACGTTGACATTATAATTGTAAGAGATATTGTTATGGCAATATCTAAAATGATCTAAAATAGCAATTTCTAAAATTGATTTTTCGTAGACAAAATCGGCGCAAGTTTGCGACGTCTACTGAGTTTAATCCTACTTTACCTTCATCATCTCCAAATAAACTTCTTTAAGTTACCCTACCTCATGGCTTGTTGAATTGACTATTATTCATTTATCCAGCGTATAGAAGTCGCTACTAAGCACCTTGCAACAAACTTTTCTTCCTTTGAAACGTTGCTGTGCAATTCTTAATCTCCTTGTAGACAGCACAGGTAACACAGACACCTGCACTTGAGAATGCTACACCTCAAAAAGTGCTGTCCCAGCAACTCCATTGCAGCCAAGCTCAGTTCTTTTAACCACGCCTTGGACGGTCTCAAGCCCTGTTTGCGAAAGTGGGAAAGAAAGAACAGAGCTTTTTTAATGTTTTTAAGCCAGGATTTCGCATACGTTTACTTACGCAGGTTTGGTCTATCTAAAACCCTACTCTACTCTGTCTACTACTCACCCTACTCGTGTTGCTTTTGTAAAAAATGTTAATAAACCTTGACCCTGTCAATTTGAATTATTGCCTAGCTAAGCATTTTATTATGTGCTTGAAATTTTTTCATACCATTTCGATACGAATCGTAAGACAATTTGTAGCCACACGCAGGTTTTTCTTAATACTTTTTTAAACTCTTAAATCCTAAAGAACTGCTTTCTTCCTCTATCTCACTTTCTCTACCCATCCCGTTCTCCCATAACCGTATTATTTCTTTCTCTTCTATCTCACTCTTCTCTGCATCGCCCTCTCTCGTAACTGTCTCTTTGTCCCGTGTCTCTGTATGTGTCCTTAGTATTATTGCACCATAAAACTGAATCGTCCGCTCTCTTCGTCCAGTATCTCCGATTATATTCTATTGCCCCCTTCTATATTCCATCATATGCATATCTCTCTTCGTTTCCCTCCCTCCCAAACTTTCTTCCCTATTGTACCCACATCAGCCTCTTTCCTTTTTCCCTTCCATTACTTAACAAGCAAGTTAGGGTTCGTTGTTTTAAACCATCAGCTATAGCAATTTCACGCATACTTTCAGCAGCGGTGAAAACTTGAATTTGTTGACAAGTCGTTGCCATGACGTTGCCCAGCCGAGTACCATGGGATCCAGAGGAAGACCGTTAGCCATCGAATTTACTTACAGACATTTGATTGATTAGACTGCGTTTTTTGTACCTTTTGCGTCACTGTGTCATATTCTGTATAATTTTTTCTTGTGCTGGTCTGTATGCAAAATCTTCCTGGCGTGATCAAATGTCAGAAGTGTAAATTTTGATCCGAACTTTGGGATTTATGAATATTGCTGTGCTTCTTAAATCTTCCTGGCGTGCTCTAACTATAATATGGCATACTGTTAAAGAAGCTCGGACCGTACATGTATCTAGCTATCCTTCTAATAAACTTTATTTAAAACATCCTATGGCTTTACACTCTTAAGACGACATGTTTCTTAACTTAATTACGTAATCTAAACTTACTACTGTATTCAGTTGACTACTTTAGAATATGCATCCGCTTCTGGCTTTCCGTTTTTATTTCCTGTCTAACTATCACACAAGCTTCGTGAGTGCATTTAATTTTAAGCCGAATGCCTATATTTTTGTTCTTATCTTTCGACAAAATTTCTTTGTAGTAGTATCCAATTCTGTTTCGAAAGTAAACGTACTTTTCTGCGTCATCGAAGTTATGTGTCAATAAATAAAATATTGCACAAATAACGATTCTTCTGGGTTACAAGTAAACCTACCCAGCAACCCTAACCGGTTCGAATCCGATATTTATTTTTAGTTAATCCCTTCTGACAACTTTCTGACGACTTTTTGTGCTCAGTCAGTGGACAAGACGCGCGGCATTCGTGGAGCTTGAGCTTTGAACCAACATACTGAAGCAGGTGAACCACACACGTGAATGTGCTTTTTGCAATGCACGTAGCTGTGTATCTAAAAGTAAAAGTACACACACGGAAAATTATGGGAATCTAACCTGCATGCATTCAGGTTGGGACTGGGGTGCATCTGCACTCCAACTCAATTCCGCCGGTTTACGTCTCGTTCGGGTAGGGTGTGAGTCATTCAGACAGTCCAGTAAGACGTGGGTTACAAACTGGCTATCGAGCCAGCCCTATCTTACCTATGGGGTTATCTTAGCCTAGTTTATGATGCTGTTTACAGGATATAAATGGCAGACCAAATGCTTACCTAGCTACATGTACATGTAATTAAGTGCTAGCCTGCTTCAGCTGCTTCGTTCCCTCTGCAAGCCGCTCAAACATGCCTCAAGGTACATGTACGCAGTCTTGATTTCCTTTACTATAATATTTCGTGTCTACAACGTCATATGCAGATTCAATAGATGAGCGAAATTCACGTCCGACGATTCATTTAGCAGGGTAAGTCTCGTTAAACCTTTATCTGAGTAAGGTAAATTACAGATTGTACAAACTAGGCCAACCAAATCATACTATTCCATTATTTACCTGAAGTAGATGCGAGCACTTAATCCCAGTTTGTCTTTCTAGATCCGCTTAATTATAACAACTTGCTTATAAGATGTGTGTCAGGGTTGGGGGTCTTGCAGCATTCGAACCTGGCAGGGATATCCTACATGTATATATGAATCATGGAAATTTTACATCGGGTAAATGGCATAATATAGTCTATTCGTCACAGTCAGGATCCCATTCAATCATTTACAGCTGATAATGCATGTCTTGTAGAAAAACTCCTGACGACTAGAGAGCAGGTAGTAGAATGCGGATTTGCTATAAATTTTGCCTATAGCGATAAAGCTTCAATTGTTATGAATCCCCTGGGGGGCACCCATTATATGAAACTTATATGAAATCATGCCGCCTTAATTTAATAGCATGGCACAGCTAAAAAACTCTGCGCGGCCAATTACAAACCTTCAAGGCTTTCGGACATGACAGATCTTACAGAGTGAAAAAAGTCAGAGGTTGGCAGAGCGAAAAAATCTTAGAGCAGGCCAGAGCCTGGCTCCGTCTATAAATATATTTACTTTCCAATAAATTTAACCAATCAGCCGCAACCTCTGAGCGCGCACGCGCCGAGAGTACGCACAAGCCCGATTACATCAGAGAGAGAGAGAGACAGCCCCCTCAAACTCCCACACCGCACTGCAAGCGAAACGCAGTCGCCACACAGAGTAGCACGCGTTCTGCCTGCTCCAGGCAGATTAGTTCCGTGAAGGCAAAATCTTCCTGTCGTGATCTAACATCAAAAGTGTAAATTTTGATCCGAACTTCGGGATTTAAGAATATACCGTGAAGGCAAAATCTTTCTGTCGTGATCTAATATCAAAAGTGTAAATTTTGATCCGAACTTTGAGATTTAAGAATATTCAGTCATATTTTGATCAAGTGCAGTACTTGTAACTTTGATTGTCATGTGAAATTTGTTTAATAATGTTATAGTAATTTTCTGAAGATTTTATTATGGTTGCACATTTACAACTTTCGATTATGTATCTGTGAGAAATTTTTTTACGATTGTTCGCATAGCAACATCAACAATAAAAAATTACACGTCTGATTAAATTTTGCAGACTGGCGGTATCCGGCAGGTCAGGGATCAGCAGGTCCGGCGAGGCGGCGAGTAGGCCCATCAGAGCGGACCAGGCGGCCGCCGCTCACTGGTGGCTCTGGTGCTCCAATTGCAGACTGGCGATATCCGACGGGTCAGGGATCAGCGGGTCTGGTGAGGCGGGGTAAGCGGGCTGCGGCCGACGCTTGGATGGCATCGACAAAGACGAAGCGGCGATCGCGCTGGAGCAGTCGGCCACAAGGGAAGCTGAATTCGCCAGTCTGCAGATCCTTGATTTTGCTGAGGTACCAGGACGGATGGGGCCAGCGTTGTCGTGCCAAATCCGGAGGGTGAGCAGCTGGCCGAGGCTGTGCGGGTAGGTCATCAGGAAGGAGTTGACGTCGCCAGTGCGCAGTGCCGGCATGTACGGATCGGCCAGGCGCCTCGGCCCGGTGTCGACCTCGTGCCGCACGCGATGAAGAACACGCTGGCCGTGGTGCCGCTGTTGGGCTTGAAGCCGGTGCAGACGTCAAGGCGGTAGGCGAACCCATCGGTAGGGACCGAGCTGACCTAGAAAGCGAGGGATCGGTCGGTGAAGGTTATCTGGCGTGACTTTCTTATCCGTGATAGGCTCACATCAGCGTACAAAGTGCCTCAATGTACTCAAAGAGAAAGAGGAGTAGTAGCCTAGAAGCTAAGTGAGAGGCCTTATGACTGGAAGGTCGTGGGTTCGAGCCTCAGCTCTAGGAGACAATTTGGCGAATAAGCAAGGCACTTGATCCAACATTGCTTCAGTCCACCCATGTGACATCGAGTACCAGTTTGAGCTGGATAAAATTATGGTGTCTGTTGCGGCCTGCGGAGCGCACTCAATTAGTGAGTTAAGTTGTGTTTTAAGTCTTGGTCCTAGTAGCCACAGATAATCCGTAGCCTAGTACTAGACTACGAAGAAGACGCTCCCGTAGCGGCCCCGTTAACCAATCAGATAAGTTTCAAAGAATTAATAAGAAGTCTCTCCGCGCGTCATTGTAGAGTTCCCTGACTTGAAAGAAAGTCAGACGACTAAGAATCCCGTGCACGAAGAGGAAATTCAAGAAGATATTCCGTATACGAAGACAAGAAGACAAGGAAGTATTCCGGAGCCTAGACGAAGAAGAAGCAAGAAGAAGAAACTCAAAGACGAAAGAGACAAGAGGATCCGCCTGTAAGTCGAACTATCGATGTTCCCAGACTAGAGCATCTGGAAGGATAAGTTTGAGTGTCTGAACGTAGGAAACCAACTCTCTCTCTCTCATCACTCTTTCTCTAAACCTTTCTACTTTCCCTACGGTTCAGAACCAAATTTATTACTGGTGATCTCGCCCAGGCCAGGCAGATCCACACACAAAAAAAAAAATTTTTTTTCGCCTACGTTGCGATAATAAAGTTTGAAATTTTGAAAAAGTTTTAGAACAGCAGCCGCATAGTTAAACTCCAAACGTTGACCCCAACGTGACCTCGTTCTTAGTTTGAACAACTAATCCACTCCAACTTAAAAAGGAACCGCTGATCAAATAACACAAAGAGTTAAAACCGCTGACAGCCAAGAAGCCAACAGAGCAAACACAAAGACAGAGGGACGGTTGTAAAGCAAGCAAACACCCTCCCACCCACCCCACACTCTACGTGTGAAGAACCACACTGGAAAACCCCTTGGATATCGATCCAGATCTTGAACTTCCTCCGTTTCCAATCAACAATATGGCACGTAGAAATCCGTCAGTACACCGAGACATTAAGGAAACGGTTGGAATGTATTCAATGGACAAAGATTTCGCCACCTTTATCGACCATTTCGACCTTGTATGTCGAGAATATGGATTACAAAACCCAGAAAAGGCACTTTTGCTACCGCCACTACTGCAAGGCACAGCAAGAGAGATATATGGAAAACTTGAGGCTGCCACACAGCAAAATTACCCAGCACTTGTCACGCAATTGCGTTCACAATTCGCCCGATGTGGAACCAACCGCTCAGTCTTGCTACACAAACTCCACAATCGAAAGATGCAATCCACGGAATCATTTCTCTCGTTCGTGGATGACATCCGGAAAATTGTTAAAGCCCTGCATCAACCAGCACCAGCCCCAGCCGCAGCTGCCGCCGCGGCAGCTCAACCAATTGGACCAGCAGAACTCGCTGCCCGAGAAAGACAACGTCGTGCCGACCAAGAGCAAAGTCTCATCTTACACGTCATTAATAATGCACAACCTTCCTTGAGAGATCGTCTTCTCCGAGAAACTATTGAAACAGAAGAACAACTACTTCGTCTTGGAATGCAATGGGAAGCAAGCGCACCATTGATCACCTCATCCAATAAGGATACCACACAACTAGCAGATCAATTGAGCAAACTAATGCAACAACATCATACTGCTCTAGTTACTCAACTACAACCCAGACAACAAGGACAGAGAAATAATTGCTACCAATGCGGTCGCTATGGACACATCGCCAGAGACTGCAGATCGAGAGGCTCTTACAACAACAGACCAAATTACCAACCACGTCCTATGTATCGACCACCTCAATATCAAAACAGAAACGGAAATCGACAGCAACAATATGCATCAAATGATAACCCAAACAACGCCGTAGTTCCATACAGACAACAAAGAAAAGCTCCTCCTCCGCCTCGTCAACCTACCCAAACACGGAGACAATACACCAACGCCATTGAACCTGAGTTCACAGTAGATGAACTAGTACCAAGCTTCTCAGTGGAAACCCTTGAGGTTCTACAGCAACAAAAACTGTCGGACCTACAATCCGAGGATCCCTACGACGTACTGCCTTTTGGAGATCCTTACGATCTTCCACCGGCATCGCATGAGATTAACACCATCTACGAAAACCTTCCTCCACAACCAGTTGAACAAACTCAAACTCAAGAACAAGCCACGAATACTGACCGCATCGACAACATCAAAGACAAAACAACACAGACAGACGAGATTGATGACAACTATGTGCTCATGAAAACTGATTTTGAAAATGAATACGAAAACATGGATGATATTGCAATGGCCACTCCTCCAAACGCGCCTGAACTTCGCCCAATTGAAGAACCTCCGCCGTCACAAAAGAAGAGAAAGCGACTATCACTATTAAAATGTTTAGCTCTGCCGTTATTTTTCTTCCTCTGCATCACACCAATCCAAATGGCAACGGTTCCGATGATCTGCCCTACTGATGCCAACATCCAACCAATAATCTACAAGATTCCAACGGAAGTCAAATACAGCTACTTTAAAACAAATCAAACAAAACCACTTCCTCTGAGCATCAACATGTACAAAGCAAATCTCAAGAAACACCGACAAAACGCCATCATCTGCTTCAGAGAGCTGGACGAAATTGATAAAATATGGCTTGTACAATGGAACAGAATACGCTACTGGCAGACAGCTCAGCCAGTCTCTAGAGAAGAATGCCTGCAATGGAATCAAACGTTGTTCTCAAAGGATGGAGAACTTCGGAAACAAGGATCTATTGCTGGAAGCACTCAACTTTTTCAAACACACAACAGAGCACATGGACGCTATGTGCACATTCAGGCATCTCACTATCCGAAATACCAGGTCTATAACAGTTATCTAATCAGGAACGTGCCATTCTACCACAATCCATTCGACATAATGGAATCTCTCAAGATCCCAATGGATCAATGTAAATATGCAGAAGGAAGTTGTAGAACTCAAATTTACAATAAAGAACAAGCGCAAAATCTACCATTGGAGAACAACCCATTTCACGATTATCGAAATCAGATCGAATGGAGATCTCACTCCCAATACCAGGAAAACAAAAGAACGAGACAATACAACATCGTCTGGCAAGTTTTACCACAAAGTGACTGCAAATTCCAAAAATATCACACTGTGCAAGGACAACTGTTGTCCAACACATTTCTTGCAAACACCGCAGACTTAGCACTCACGTTTCCAAAACGACCAAAATACCTACAACTGAAATGTAAAGACACGTACAAACAACTTGTGCTGTCAGACCAGGAAATCCCGATCGAACTACTTACAATGAGTAATACCACATTCCTACAAGTTGTTAATGGAACGTACCAACCAGAAATACCCTCCCAACGCACAAGACGAGACATCAACAAACCTTCGCTTGTGTCAGCTCAGCTACTCTCTGCAAAACTAACAGCTATGGAACACAAATTACACAAAGAATTAAACTACCTACATCGATCAATGGTACAATTAACCTGTCGAATGCACGAAACCAGTTTAAACTATGCACGACAAAATTACTATGTTAACCCAACAACAACCTTCCGAAAAATTACGGGACTCCAAGATGTACTAGCAATCCCTGTCTACGGACATCTACTAATTTATAAGTGTACACCAATTCAGCACTTTATCATATCGTCATCAAACGTGTCAAACACCTGCTATGACAAACCAAGGATTGAAGCATACTACAATGGAAAGAGAATCAGAGGATTCCTAGACACTGTACACAATATTATCGTTGGAACAGCCATCCCAAGACCATGCACCGAAGCAACAAACTATTTCAACGTCAACGGAGTACTCCATAAAATCACACCAACAGGAGAACTCTCCAACATCACGAGTCCACAATTGATTGTCGACGAAACTTACGAAATGTCAGACCTACAACTCAAGATCAACAAAACGATCTACAAACCATTCGGCGACATTAAACTAGATGAAATCACGCCAGGATGGACTATCAATGATTTCTTACAAGCTTTCATCGCCCAAAGACAGGTCCTAACCAAATTATTCACGGAAAGAAGAGAAGAAACAAACCAACCAACAACATTTTACGGTTTCAATATGAATGGAGCTATTCAATCATTCTGGTCCAACAGTTTCATAGACCTACTCCATGGACGCGGAAGTCTATATCAAGGATTCATCTTTGGAAGCGCCTGTTTCGTGTGGATCCAACTCTTCCTCATGATTTGCATTACCGCAGTTCGATGCGCCTACAGAGCATGTCCACAAGGACCATATGTTTTTGCCATTGGACACGAAAGAAAGACCCAAGAGGAACAAATAGAAGAAACACCACTTCAAGAACCACAGCAATTACTGCCACAACCGTCAGCTCCCCCTAGAAACACGTTGTACCCGAAAATTCACCAACCAGTCACTGCAACACAAGTTATCACACCACCACCACCGCCGTCACCATTAAACACAAAATGGCCTGAAAATTACGTTTGTACATTACAATCCAACATCGGACGAGCCTTAGCGCAAGTACAAGTGAATCACTTGCCCTGCAAAGCATTACTCGATTCAGGAAGCTCCATCACAGTCATGACACGACGTCTTTGCGATAAACTCAAACTAGCCATGCGACCTGCCTCTATTGCCGTCGCCGGCGCAGGCGGACACGCCTTGAACATCCTTGGACTCACCAACATAACACTGAAAATTGCGAACAAACAACTACCAGTTCAAACGTACGTCATCGACCACCTACCGAATCAAGACCTCATCATTGGCATCGATACATTCAGACAGTTAAATCTTCCATTAACCTTTGACTTCAACAAACAAACATTTCGATTAGACAACACAGAACATCCGCTGGTCAATCAAATACACCTACAACCAAAAGTACATCTGAAACATGAGACAACAATTCAAGCTGCCAGTACATGCTGGATTAAAGCTCAAATTCCAGGCGAACAAAATCTGGAAGAGGCTATGATCTTTGAACCAAGAAAACGACTTTTATCATCACTAGAGATTTTCATACCGACAGCCCTAGTACTCATCAATAATGACAACACGATCCCAATACAGATCATTAATCCAAACCAATACCCAGTCAAAATTTACTCAAACACTTGCTTAGGACATTTAAGCACACAAGCCTCAGTAATGTTAATTCAAACTACCAACACGCCGAAACTAACAAAAGAACAATTCTTGGAGAAAATTGACCTATCACACAGCCCAATCACCGAAGAACAAAAGAATCATGTTAGAGATTTAGTCTGGAAATATAATGATGTATTCTGTCATGGAGATTACGACATCGGATGTGCTAGAGATATCAAGCAACGTATCGAACTACTACCTCACCAAGAGCCTATTCAATGTAAGCCATACCCAATTGCCAAGCATCTACAGCATCACTTCGACGAAATTATTAACAAAATGCTGAAAGCCGGAATCATCAAACGAACCGTTTCCGCGTACTCATCCCCATGCCTGCTTGTCGAAAAGAAGGAAACAAACGAACGACGACTTGTCTGCGACTTTAGACTACTAAACAAATACATCCCAACGGATCAACAAAGCCTACCCAAAATCTCGGAATTACTTGCACGGCTAAACACAGCAACCTTATTCACCGTCCTGGACCTCCGACATGGATTTTGGCAGATAGAATTGGAAGAAGAATCGAAACAATACACTGCCTTCAAGACCTACAAAGGAGAAGTCTTTGCGTACCAAAGAAGCCCCATGGGAATATCCAACTCACCAGCAACAATGAGTAGACTAACTGCATATATGCTAGCAGGATGTACAAACCTACTACACTATGTCGACGACATCCTTGCATATGGAGACGACTTTAATCAACTCTTAAAAACAATGGAACAGGCCTTTTTCCTATTACGAAAACAAGGATTGAAATTACAACCGACAAAGTGCAAGTTCGTTCGAGATTCAGTTCGCTACCTAGGACACAAAGTCACGGCACAAGGAATTTCTCCAGATATCGATAATGTATCGAAAGTCAAGAAATTTCCGAAACCAACATCTATCACAAAACTTCAATCATTCCTAGGACTTGCCCAATACTTCAGGAAGTTCCTACCAAACTTCGCAAAAGTGGCTAAACCACTATACGATTTGCTCAAGATACCAAAATGGAATGATAACAATTGGAAAGAAGAACAACAATCAAGCTTCGAAAAAATCAAAACCCTCCTCACGGATGACGCATTGCTACAACCCAGATTTCCACAAACCTTTCATCATCGAAACTGACGCCTCAGGAACGGGACTTGGCGCAGTACTGTTACAGAAAACCGATGACAAAAAAGAA
Organism: Macrostomum cliftonense; assembly: GCA_950096795.1. NCBI lineage: Eukaryota > Metazoa > Platyhelminthes > Macrostomidae > Macrostomum > Macrostomum cliftonense. Next base: position 138,632 of record CATNEM010000201.1, read on the forward strand.
AAACCCGTCGCGTATATCAGCCGAGCGCTACGACCAAACGAATCAAAGTGGTCTGCTACGGAAAGAGAACTATTAGCAATTGTTTTCGCATTAAGTCAGTTCCATTATTATATCTACGGATCTCCATTATCTACAACCGTTCGTACAGACCATGCACCACTGACACATATTGTCAAAACCAAAGGACAAACGAACAACAGACTAATCCGTATGGTTTTAAAGATCCAAGACTACAACTTCAAATTAGTCTACAAACCTGGACCACAAAACAAAGTGGCAGACGCATTATCAAGGTCACACGAAATCAACGCAATCCACCCTATTCCAACGATGAAAGACTTAATAGAAGAACAAAAAGATAACTTCTATAAAGCCGCACAAAAAATGGAAAATGTCACATTTTATGAATTATCCAGAGATGAAAAGAAGTTTCTACACAAGCAAAAACAACAACTAACCTTCAGAGATGAAACACTATACTTAATTCAAAACGGGCGAGCAAAACTCTACATACCATACAGCTATCGAGAGGCCATTCTGCATGAACTTCACGACAGCCCATTAGCAGGTCATCTATCCGCAAAGAAAACAATCCACAGAGTACAACAATTTCATTTTTGGCCAACTATGAACAAAGACATCAAACAATATTGCCTCAAGTGCCACTCGTGTGCGTCCACAAAATCTGGCAGACGACAAAAACCAGAGCTACAGTCTATTCCCAAAGTGGGTACATGGGAAACGGTATCGATTGACATCACTGGTCCATTACCACCTGCAAAATATCAGTCAACAAACTATACCTATATACTAACTGCACTCGATGTATTCTCAAAGTTCGCGGTGGCCATTCCAATACCGGACATCACAGCAGCCACAATTGCCATGGCCTTTTTCAATGACATAATCTGCAAATTTGGAACGCCAAAAACCATCACCTCCGACAACGGAACGCAATTTACATCACAACTGTTCCAACAAGCGGCACAAATGCTAAATATCACACAGATCCTAACATCCACATACAACCCTAAAGCTAATATGGTTGAAAGATTTCACCGAAACCTCCACGAAATGCTTACGCACTTTGTATACAAACAACCTGAGGACTGGAACATCTACCTACAATCAGTGACAATGGCCTACAACAGCGCGGTGCACAGTTCAACAGAAAACACACCCTTCTTTCTCATGTTTGGACGAGACTTCCAACCACCTAACTTACTAGTAAATCAACTATTACCATCGCAATACACAGAAACGCCATCCACACTACAAAAGTTCACGACACAATTACATTTGGCATGGAACATTGCTAAACACAACATGGACAATCAACCACGACAACCACCCAACGGAAAAAACACCAAAGGTCTCCAAGTAGGAGACATAGTCTACCTCCATTATCCACCGCAACAAACACACAAACATGCCTTCAAATATAAAGGCCCATTTAGACTTACTCGACTAATATCACCTACGACAGCCAGACTAGCAAACATACAAGACCCACATCAACCACAATTCTACGTACACATTCACCGCCTGAAACGAATAACAACCGACACAACCTTCCTACCGGACATGAACAACCCTGACCACACGAGACGAACTTCAAAACATGTAGCAACAGCCCATATGGCAACGCAGACAAGTGAACCGGAACATCATCATGAATATAACCTACGACCACGACAATCAATCGTATAAATTAACACAATAATCAATGCTTCTCATTTCAGACCGCACAACAACACTGACATGGCAAGCAACGCTACCATGCAATATACGTGCCCCATTTGCCTTGATGAATTTTGTCGACCATTACCTAAAATATGTATAAATAACCATGGTGTCTGCGGTTCTTGTCTAAGTCATGCACATCATTCTCAACCGTTCAATTCTTGTCCTCTGTGTAGAGGTTCACTCAAACAATGTATGTCATGCTACTCATGGAGAACGGTTCCCTTTTGTAATAATACTCACTTCCTTTGCTTTCAGTGCATCAAACGTTTCGCCAAAAGAGGTATTAACGGATGTTCTCATTGCCTCACACTTGCCAATGTAAAAATGCAAGTTAAACTTACCCGTATCCCAACTGAAGAAAGCTTATGCTTATTCCCCCTCACAGCTTCATTCCTCCCAAGCTCGGAAATCTACCGAAGACTATCTAACTGGCCCTTCCCTCGCCGCACTGTTATTGTACGCCGACAATTACTTACTTATGCCCATATTCATGCTCCCCGCTTACGCCAATTCAATGTTCCATACATGACATTTTTACTCCAAAGTCACCTACATTTCCTTGGTTCTGGTCCCAATCATCTTCTGTGTACATTATTGCCATATTTAATACTCGGCAATGAACCAATTGATTTGCTTATCCCCATGTTGCCACCACATGAACAATAAGGCAACCGATACCCCGCAGGCCGAAGAATGTATTATATGCATCACCGAGACAGCGGATCTCCGGACCTATTGTAAATACGGCCATCAATTCTGTGCGCAGTGTATCGACGACCCACGGATCAGCAGCTGTCCCATGTGTCGGGACCCAAGAATTGGCTGCATAATATGCAACAAACAGCCGCACTTACAGTTGTGCAACGATCGGCACTGGGCCTGCATGTCCTGTGTAAACAGCTTCGCCCTACGCGATATCACACAATGCCCAATGTGCCTCCAGGGCTTCAACAACCTAGTCAAAACGCTCGTCGACAGTGTTCCAGCGGACCCTCGGCTCAGCATTTACCATCCTGAAACAAGAGATACACTGGCACTGTCACAAGCCATTAGGACATGGCCTGTACCACAACAATTGCGTATGCTAACGGTGTCGGAAAATCGAAATAAATCAACACATACAAATTACTAATTATGCTACCTAAATTAAATGTTCGATATAAAATTGAAACTCGGGACGAGTTTTTCGTAAAAAGGGGAGATATTGTAGAGATGTATAAATAATGGTATAAAATGCGTTAACTCTACTGAATAAGGTTATCTAGTAGTATAACTAGAAATAGCGATATTTCCATATATGGTGTATGACTCATCGATGACTCACGGTTGTTTCTATTTTTAGAAGAACCGGTTTGGCGACAGCTGTTCCAAGTGTAAACAGCTGTCGGGGTCATCTAAGGACACGCCCTATGTTCCCAATGTAAAAATCTCTTTTATTTGCTTAAAGTAAACAACCGTGACCTCGGGAAAAGGGGACCGGTTTGAGAACCGGTTTAAACCGGTTTGGTCAGAAAATTGCCTATAAATACAAGCCGAATCTGCGCTCCAAAATCTTCACCTTTGCCTCGTGCAATCGTCCGGAGCCGCCTACCGTACATCCCACCGAGGATCATTTCAACTGACGTCAGTAAGTTACTGTTAATTGTGTTTGTGATTTATTTAATAGAGAGACTAAGTTTGGAGCGCACTCAATTAGTGAGTTAAGTTGTGTTTTAAGTCTTGGTCCTAGTAGCCACAGATAATCCGTAGCCTAGTACTAGACTACGAAGAAGACGCTCCCGTAGCGGCCCCGTTAACCAATCAGATAAGTTTCAAAGAATTAATAAGAAGTCTCTCCGCGCGTCATTGTAGAGTTCCCTGACTTGAAAGAAAGTCAGACGACTAAGAATCCCGTGCACGAAGAGGAAATTCAAGAAGATATTCCGTATACGAAGACAAGAAGACAAGGAAGTATTCCGGAGCCTAGACGAAGAAGAAGCAAGAAGAAGAAACTCAAAGACGAAAGAGACAAGAGGATCCGCCTGTAAGTCGAACTATCGATGTTCCCAGACTAGAGCATCTGGAAGGATAAGTTTGAGTGTCTGAACGTAGGAAACCAACTCTCTCTCTCTCATCACTCTTTCTCTAAACCTTTCTACTTTCCCTACGGTTCAGAACCAAATTTATTAGACTGGCCGAACTTTGATTATCATTTTTTAGTCCCTTTACAGCTGAAAATTTTTGCAAATTTTGATAGCCGCTTAATTTTTTTCTAGCTCATAACAAAAACTTGTATGCTTTTAAAATCCTGAAGTTTAGTCTTCTAGGTTAGTGTTTGGTGTTGAGGATTGAGTTCAGATTGAGACTATGCACAGAAATTAGTTGCAAGTGGGATTTGGCTACCTGGGATTCTGCCAACAGGGAGTGCAGCAGATTTATTTCTTATTGAGTAAGCTTGTCAAAATCCTTTGTTTCCTTAGCTGCAGTATGAAAAATAATACAAAGCAAAAGAAATATTTTCATAAATCAGCAGCCATTTTATTTCAGACAATTCTGTCATCTTCCTTCTTCATTCATTCTTTTCAAATCAGCAGCCATTTCACTTCAGAAATTCAGTCATCTTCATTCTTCATTTATTCTTCATTCTTCATTTATAGAGGCAGCGCAGGCCGCTGCTGCACAGAGCACGAATGCGCATGCGCTAACTCTTGTCACCCTCCTGTTGTTGTTGTTGTTGCGGCTGCTGCAGCTGCTGTTGCTGTTTTTGCTGCTGTTGTTGTTGCGGCTGCTGCAGCTGCTGTTGCTGTTTTTGCTGCTGTTGTTGGTACTGCAGCTACTGCTGCTGTTGTTGGTACTGCAGCTACTGCTGCTGTTGTTGGTACTGCAGCTACTGCTGCTGTTTTTGTTGGTGTGGCATCCGAATTTTAAGGCATTGAGAGTAAGATGAAATTTACGAGTAAGAAAAATATACGCTTTTTAGACGAACATATAAATTATAAACGAAATTTTATGTAATATTAGGTAACATTAATTTTAATAATACTATTAGGATTATTCAGACTACGCCAGGGAAAACTTTTCAAGAATTTTCCTTCTTATTTATTTACAGAAGCATTTTCAAGATGCATGTTAAGCCTGGCGCCTTCTGAACAAAATAACGTATTTTTAATACATATCGGCAAACGGATTCCTAAATTTTACTTCCTATTAAAAAGTGGAAAAAGTTGCGAAGAGGTGGTAGAAACTTCCAAAGCTGGTAAGGAAGAACACATTCCACAAGTGACTATTAATCGGCGTCAGCGACAAATCGGCGTCAGGAAGACACAACACCCAACCTAGGTTCCCTAATTTCTATCGGTCCGTTGTGACCGCAACTGAAACAATTAGAATAAATAAAATTCTTTTGTATTCAGGTACCTGAAGAGCAAACCGAAGCCGAACTAGAGCTCTACAGTAACTTCAAAGCCTGACAACCAGACAGATAGATAGATAATTAGATATATAGATAGACAGATAGATATATAGATATATAGACAGATAAAAAATAGATAAATTGATTCATTGATGGATAGATAAATGGAATGATAGATAGATATTTATTTGCACAACACCCAACCTAGGTTCCCTAATTTCTATTGGTTCGTTGTGACCGCAACTAAAACAAGTAGAATAAATTAATTTTTTTTGTATTATTTGTAGTAACTTCAAAGCCTGCAGAAACCTAAGAATAGAGAGGAGTATTTCATAAGAAGAATATCACACTACCACATCCGCTACTTTCGAACTAATTACTGGGGCACCCAGCAGTTAATGGAAGTAATATACTCCTTAAAGAGAAACTAGGAACTTATCAAACTGTGATAGTAGTCTGATCGTAGTTTCAAAGGCAGACAGATAGATCAATAGATAGATAGAAAGATAGATAGATAGATAGATAGATAGATAGATTGATAAATTGGTCGATAGACAGACAGATAGATAGATAGACCGATAGACAGACAGATAGATTGATAGATAGATATATACATAGATACATAGTTGGATAGATCGATAGCATTGGAAACTGAAGAATTTCCTACAGCAAAAAAACCTAAACCAGTTAAAAAGATTAAGATTCCAAGTTAGCTGGTATTCTATAACACGCAGATTTTTAAGCTACCTTTGCATCAATAAGAATTGAGTAGGCATAATTTTCTACAGCCCAAAATATCTTACTAGTTGAAAATATTATATTTCGCCACCAATAAAACTTGAAACACAATTTTATAGCAGCTTATGAATATGCGTGATAGAAATAGTATAGGCATTGACTAAAACAAATTTTTTGGCCAAAAAATCTAAAATTTTGATTACTAATCTATACCTAATGATAAATAAATATACTGCCATTATATCTAATTGAAAATATTGCAACGTTTTGTAAATAGAATCTTTATATCGCACGAAATCAGCCGATGAAGCTTTGCAAATTTCCTAAAGCTAAGAGGATCACTTTATCTGTTACGTTTTTCCTACAAATACAAGATAAGACCTAAGTTAGCTAACCTGAGAATTAACCAGAGCGGTGGCACGCGAAACAGTATTTAATTTAAAAGGAGATGTGGGTGAAGGATTTTCACTAGGTGTGAAACTGTCTAGACTAAGACTCACCCCTCTCTTAACGCGCAGTCAAAGTTCGGGGGATGAGATGTACATTGGGAGACGCACAGACTTTATTAATTAATCCAATTTACAATGAGTCACACAGTAGTAGCCTTCTAAATATTTACTTCCTTCATAGCGTCATGTATTAACAGTTCCTTTTTCTATCCCGTCTATTAACTTACTATTAACTATTGACTAACTAGTTATTAACTGTACTTGTTTGTCCTTCGTGAGCTATATTTAGATGCACAGGATGAATGCCTTAACGAAATTTAATTGGGTTTGCTGCAAAAGATGCCAAATTTGTCTGGGATTATTGTGCATCAATTAGTAATATGTAATTAATACTGAAATTGTATTGCACATAATTTTCGAATCGCCCATAATCAGAAATCAGAATTAGGTGAGAACGAATGAGACTTAATTATACTGGCATTAATGTCTGCTATTTTGAAGAATCAAGGGGATGGGACATTAGAATTGGCAGTTTTTTATCAATACAAAAAATTCAATCCACTTAGTTTTTTATCTACTCGTCTGCCTATTTTGAATTATATACTTATTGCTCTGTCCATCCAATTTAATTAATTATTAGATGTTTTTAACTGCTCTACGAGGTTGCTTAGCTGCTCTGGAAGATTTTCGTTTAGTAATGAATGATTGGAAGATATAAAATCTGAGCATCATAGCCTGATCTACCGGTCGTCAGATTTAATTATTTTGATTTACTAAATACAAGTACGCACTATATCTCGCCTGTCTTTTTTGTGAAGATACTGAAGAAATATTGAAGATCAAGGCAATTGTTTGTTATTGACAATTCGACATTTAACATCAGACTGACGTCACTAAATGGTAATGTAGCGACCGGATTCATAAGCTTCATTACTGACTATGCTACCAGTGCCTTTCAGGAGAGGTGCAAATACAATGTTTAATTAAATCTCATTATACGAAGAATGACAAACAAAAAGTTGTCAAAGTTATCAAAAGCACACTGTCAAAGTTGCAATACACATGCTTTTTCTTAATTTTTTATTTAAGAAGTCCACTTTTCAAAGTTGTGGCACCATTCATTCACGATAGAGAATAAAGATGGTGGAGTAAGGCGCTAAGGTGTTCACTTCAATTTTAGGGTAACTGTAAATAAGGTCATAATAATGGTTCGACGCATACAAATATACCGATCTTCCCAAAATCTACTGATACCTGAGACCTGAACCACCCAATAATGTACCAAGGAAGTTAATAAAGAATAGAGATTAAAGACAATAGCAATTAGCAAAGCGAGTCTGGTAAGAAATTAGATACTACTTTTTGAATGGCAGTTGCATCCGATTTGAAGCCAAAAATAGGAGCCGCTCGACATTGTCAGCTTTCAAACAGCGCCTTCTCGGCTCATAAATGTGCCCAGCTCGGGAAAAAAGCCGCTCGCTAGGCACTGATGATGGTGGGGCACAGAGATGTTCTCGAATCAGCATCTTGAGCTCTGTAGGTAGTCCCGCATGCAGCTTTTCCTGCCAATACCGCAGAGGATCAGCATCTAGAGGCAGTAGGCTTGGATCTTCAAAATACGGCTGCAGATACTGAGTGACTTCGAGCACTTTCTCGTTTGGTGGTGTCTTTACTGCAGTTGTAACCAGGTTGTGGTACTCCGACAGAAATGAGAGCCTTGGCCGCTTGCACAAGCAGGATTAGTGACGATGCTAGCCGTGTCACTGTCACTATCATCACTTCCAATGACCACGGCCACCTCACCATTGTCGTCGTGGGAGGAGACCGCAGTTGCCGGGAGTGAGCTCAATGGATCTGTCAAAAGTTTATTTGCAAATGCAAAGCTAGTATAACTCGAATCTCTCTACATAGTACATACATACATAGTCATACATATATTACAAATACCTTGTTGCAATTACTTTGTTGTGATTATGATATATACCCTGTATTTGTAGCTGCTATAGTATAGAGTATAGAGTCAACTATATAGAGTATGTATGTAATGTACGACATGTGAAAAATTAAAAATAGATTACTGGAATTATTCTTACCAGCGGCCAATAAAGCTTCGACAGAGCGTGACAGTTTGTGAAAAAGGCTGTCCTTGACAGCGCTGGATTCAGAATCTGCATAAAAGGCCAGCTTAAAGCGACCATCAAGAGCTGTAGAAAATTGAAAAAACGCATTGTTCAGCACAGACTGAAACCGGGTCTTGATTGCAGCCACAAGGGTTTGATGTACCAAGCTGACAAATGCAGTCAACCTTATCGAGCTTCATTAGCAGCATCCGAACAACTGGGATCACAACGGATGTTGACTCAGCATCTTTGCTTAGCTGCTCAGTTGCTTCGTCAATGGGCTCGAGTAGTGTGACTAGTTTCTTTGACACCGCTACCTCATTAGCAGTTAGTGGTTCCACTGTTGTTCCAGAATTTGAGCTCAGTAAAAGAGCAACAATCTCATGTTGCTCATTATAGCGACGCAGCATGTGCAGAGCAGAGTTCCACCTTGTCTCAGTACTCTGGATGAGTCGGTTCTTGGGAGCACCCACAGCCTCCTGGAACTTCTGCAGCTGGCATTGAGCAGGATGTGAATGGGCAAAATGGCCAACAATGGCCTTGACTTTTTTATTATTGTCCTTGGTAGCACACCTTCCTTGAGTGCATCCTTGACACAAAGTTGCAACAGATGGCAAGAGCATGAGGCGTCATTAATGTTGAGGAGTGAAGCAGCCTTTTTCATGCTGCTACCCCCATCACGCAGAAGCATTGCAACTCGATCACGGAGCCCATAGTCTTCAATTACATCAAGCAGGAGGTCGGACAAAGTCTCACCAGTGTGATTCAATTGGCTTTGCTGATAGTGTGACATTTTGGCGCTCAATGTTAGGTCCACATAGCGTCCTGTGACACTAATTAGAGCAACTGCTTGGTTTGGAGCTGACCAACAGTCACTTGTGATGGCCATGGGCACATCAGTTGGAATTTTCTCTTTAATGGCCTGCTTAGCAAGTTCGTACTCGATGTTGACAAGTTCGTGGTAAAAATTTCTTGACTTCAATTGATATCTTGGCTCTAATGCAGCAATTAATTCTCTGAAGCCTTCACCATCCACCACATTAAAAGGGTAGTTGTCCATAGCTATCATTCTTGCCACCAGCCTGTCAATTTTTTTGCTTGCTGGATGACTTTTAGTCCACTTCTCAACAGGCTTGGCAAAATGCACATCCATTTTTGATTGCTTCAATGGAATTGGACAGCCACTAGCAGTGGCACAAGCAGACTCAGACTCAGGTCTTGGACCTGGAGTAGCACTAACAGTAGTAGAAGTACTAGCAGCAACAGGATATTTCAATTCTGGGTAGACTTGCACATGCTTATTCTGCAAATGCCGCCAAAGTCCTGTAGTAGATGCTGAAGTAGTTTTTAGCTCAGCATTGCAATGTTTACAGATGGCAAAATCTTTTGATTGTCTAGTAAAATGCTTCCACAAACTTTTAGTACTGTTAGGTGACTCCATGCTTCGTTAATTGTTAGCTAGCCGAATTCTAGTTGGAAGCTGATGTGATTTTTGATGAAGTAAATAATAAATATAAGTAGGTTAGGTTTAGGGCCAGGTCCAGGCCGAAAAGCATAATTTGCAATTGCCTTAATAAGAAAATTTACTACAGTATGTTTTTAAATTCTACCTACCTAGTACCTAGACATTAGAGAAGAGACTAGAGAGATAATAACTTTAAGTATTAAATAGCTAAACAATTATTTCTATTCTACCACTTCTACTACACAACACTACACACTACATAAACTCATAAAGTACATAATACATAATACATATACGTACTATATTAATTATATTATGTACATTGTACAATATACAATACCACACTAATACTACTATACTATACTGTATAGTTTGTACTAATAGTGTATATAACTAATTAATTAATTAGTATTACTTACATCTGACAGACAAGTTTATAAACTAAGTTTAAGTTAGTTTATAGAACCAAAAATAGATATATGTGCATTATTAAACAGCTTTCAAAAGTTTATTATTAACAGTCTAAATTTCTGTTATCTACTAGGCCTACTAGTACTAGCTAGCTATAGCTAGCTAGTATCCTCTGTCATCCTCTTTACAACGGTGTAATTTTTATCTCTCTGTGATCATTATTAGCGAAATGACCCTATGAGTCATCACTATGAGTCATCGATGACTCATCGCCTACCCCTCTCATGTACAGCTTTCCAGCCAATCGGAGTGGAGCTGCAGGTCAAGGTCAGGGCAGATGACGTCAGACTCACGGATCAGCTGCGTGACGCGTGATATTGGCACTATATAAGGAAGCCGATTTTGGCCCCGAGAAATCCAACCTTTCGGGATATTGTGACACCCTTTGGTCCCTGTCGAGGATCTCTCCAGGCTCCCAAACCCCTGTCCCCCGACTGGCTCCTGTCCGGTCGAGACCTCTCCCGGTCAGTCCCTGCATCATCATTCCCCTCCCTGTCGTCGAGGACCCCTCCGACTAGGAGCAGCAACCGAGGCCGAGCATTTCAACATCGACGCCGACGTCCGACACCTGGCACGGCACGCCCGAGGCTGACAACGAGCGACGCGTCTGCCCTTGACCTTCCTACGGCTTAACTTCGAGCGGCTGGTGAGTTCCCCTGCTTGTTTTCTGCTGCTTATCTGGGTGCTTAGAGTGCGCGTAGTCTCTGTCTCATTCAGGGCTTAATCTATAATATAATAGCTTGCCGAACTAGTGAGGATTGTACTCAGGATAGTCGTGTGTGTGAAACCTCTGGCTGATTCCCCTTTTCGTTAGCTTATTTGCTCATTTAGGCCATGCAGCAGCTGGCTTAGATAGCTAGTGCGCCGCTGTGGGGAGCCACATGGAGATTGGAAGCCGCTAATGTACTTGAATGTGAAGCCTGAGGCGCTTAGGGTCATAGATAGCGGGCCTCCAGGCCTGTTAAAATAGTCAATGTAAGCATAAAAACCTTATAAAAGCCGTGCACAGACTGAGGCTGATAAGAGTCTCTCATTTAATCATGCCAGGCGCCCCACGAACCTCTACATGGGATAAAACCCCTAAGAATAGTGACGTACTTTTAGCATGGAGCAGCCCGCCCCAGGTTAGTCAGCAGGCATAGCACCTCAATCCAACTCCCTCTGCAAATCACCTCGAAAGAGGCCCCTAGAAAAGTCCTTGTTAGAGCTCGCCAGCCCATCGTTATGCCCTGTGCAGAGTCCCTTTTATCGGCTAATGTACTTTATCTGACGCCCTAAACTAGCTGACGGCCCATCGTCCGGGAGCCCCGTCTCGTCAGGGGGTAGTTTTGGGAGCCTATTCCCGCAGGTGGCTGGTGGCAGGTCCCGGGTTCGCACCCCGGGATTACCTTAGAAAACTCCTTGTGCCAGATATTTGTACTTTAGGACCTTAGCCGCTCAGTCACATCCAAGCTACCAGTAGATCATTTCGGGGCGGGTCAAGCAAGGCCTGTTGTCCTTCGTAGCTCAGCTCAGGCAGCAGCAACTCAACCATTAGGTCGAGTCACATCATATGGTCGTTTTGCTTTTCGCACTGGTTGGTGACGTCGTTGTCTGTATCTGTTTTTTCGATGTCGTGGAGAACGTTTTCGTAAGTCTGAGCGGCGTCATTGGTGTTGTCAGGTTTAGTGTCGTGAAATCCGTTCTTGAAGACGTGGGAGTCGTTTAAAAAGTCGATTTGGTTGCCATGCCCTTCTGCACGAAATAACGTATTTTCGATACATATCAGCAAACAAATTCCTAAATTTTACTTACATACATGTAATTAAGTGCTAGCCTGCTCCAACTGCTTCGTTTCCTCTGCAAGCCGCTCAAACATGCCGCAAGGAACATGTACGCAGACGTTATTTCTTTTACATACTTCTTTTATTTCTTTTAAAAGTGTAAATATTGATCCGAACTTTGGGATTTAAGAATATACCGTGCAGGCAAAATCTTCCTGTCGTGATCTACTATCAAAAGTGTAAATTTTGATCCGAACTTTGGGATTTAAGAATGTACCGTGAGGGCAAAATCTTCCTGTCGTGATTTTACTACATACGAGGTATAAAAATCAAAACCGACAATATTTTAATGGTTAAGAATTTCAACTTACGAACTGCTGCACACCCTTGTAAGGCCAAACAGTAGAAAACGAAATTCAGTCATATTTTGATTAAATTCAGTACTTGTAACTCTAATTTTCATGTGAAATTTGTTTATTAATGTTATGGTAATTTTCTGAAGTTTTTATTATGATCACACATTTACAACTTTCAATTAGATTACTGTGAGAATTTTTTTACGATTGTTCTCATAGCAACAGTAACAAACAACAAAGTACACGTCTGATTAAATTTTGCAGCGTTACACTGGAAATATAATGAGGATCAGAACTATGAGATTTCTGATTGGGATCAGAATCGTGGAATTACTGAAAGAGGTTTAGAATCGAGGGATTCTTAACGGGGATCACGGATCAGATTTATAATTCATATAATTGCAGACTGGCGGTATCCGGCAGGTCAGGGATCAGCAGGTCCGGCGAAGCGGGGTCAGCGGGCTGCAGCCGACGCTTGGATGGCATCGACAAAGACGAAGAAGCGGCGATCGCGCTGGAGCAGTCGGTCACAAGGGAAGCTGAATTCGCCAGTCTGCAGATGTTTGATAACAATTGTGCTGAGGTACCAGGACGGATGGGACCAGCGTTGCCGTGCCAAATCCGGAGGGTGAGCAGCTGGCCGAGGCTGTGCGGGTAGGTCATCAGGAAGGAGTTGACGTCGCCAGTGCGCAGTGCCGGCATGTACGGATCGGCCAGGCGCCTCGGCCCGGTGTCGACCTCGTGCCGCACGCGATGAAGAACACGCTGGCCGTGGTGCCGCTGTTGGGCTTGAAGCCGGTGCAGACGTCAAGGCGGTAGGCGAACCCATCGGTAGGGACCGAGCTGACCTAGGCAGCGAGGGATCGGTCGGTGAAGTTTATCTGACGTGACTTTCTTATCCGTGATAGGCTCACATCAGCGTACACAGTGCCTCAATGTACTCAAAGAGAAAGAGGAGTTGTAGCCTAGAAGCTAAGTGAGAGGCCTTATGACTGGAAGGTCGTGGGTTCGAGCCTCAGCTCTAGGAGACAATTCGGCGAATAAGTAAGGCACTTGATCTGCCATTGCTTCAGTCCACCCATGTGAAATCGAGTACTAGTTTGAGCTGGATAAATTTATGCTGTCTGTTGCGGCCTCTTTAGCCCATCAGGACTGAGCAGCTATATAAAGCCGCGTCATAGTGTTGTTATGAAGTTATATAATTTAAATAAAAAATAAAAGGACGCCAAATCTGTCTAAGCTGTAAAATCTTAAGGAATGAGGGCATTTAAAATTAGGGATGCGAAATATTTGGAGATATCTGATGGGGATAAAATCAAGGAAATGCAGATGAGGATCAAAATCACGGATATCTGGATTGGGAACAAAATGTAAGGCCCTTACAGCTGAAAATTTTACCAAAGTTTGATAGCCGCTTGTTAGTTCTAGCTTTTAACAAAAACTTGTGTGCTTTTAAAATCCTGAAGTTTAGTTTTCTTAGTTAGGGTTTGGCGTGAACGATTGAGTTCAGATTGAGACGGTGGAAGGAAATTAGTTGCAAGTGGGATTTGGCTACCTGGAATTCTGCCTAACAGGTAGTATAGCAGATTTATTTTTCATGGAGAGGGTGTTAGGCTGGTTAAAACCCTAAAACTTGGCCTCCCTAGCTAAATTATCAAAAATAAAACAAGACAAGAGACAGTTTCTTAAATCTGCAACGGCAGAGCAGATGATCCGGGCTTGTATTAATCTTTCCCTCTGAAACTATTACACCGAAAGTCATTTAGTTTTAAATTTCATTTTCAAAATGTTTTAACTGGTTAATGTTGAAATGTTAAATTTTTTGAAACCTGTTTTAAATGTCAGAAGAATGTCTTTCAGTTTTAAATAGTTTGAAATTTTTTAAGAAAAAACTAACGAGCGTTGATCGGAGTGTATCGAATACCGGAGGCCTCTAGTTTAATGCCCGAACTTTGTTGCATAGTAAATAGCTTGAGAAATTTCTATGTAACAAACTAGCTCGAAAAAAGGCAGCGAAGCCCACTAGAGTGCAGGGCCCGTAGCCGTCTACGCTGCTGCTCTTTTACACGCTGTTGCTGTTCCATCTGAAGTTTAAGGCATTGACAGTCAAAGTAATGAAGTTTAAGAGAAATTTTACGCTTTTTAGATGAACATATAATATCAAATTTAGATGAACATATAAATTTTATATAATTTTTGGTAACATGTCTCGAAAGTGGCTTAATCTTGTTGCTGAATGACTTAACCACTGTCTACTGCCGCCGCCGCCGCTGCGGCTGCTGCCGGCGCCCACGCCGCCCAGGCACCCGCCTCCACCGCCGCCTCCGCCGCGTCTTCGGTCGGGCCCACCGCCGCGCCCCCCCAGGCCACTGCCGAGGATCGCTGTTGCTAAAATTGTGCGAAAAATAGTATTTCAGTGTCTTCATTTGTTGCATTAAATTGCTGTCTGCAAAGATACAACAATAAACTTACCCTCGGCAGTAGGCCTGGAGCTGCAGCAGCAGAATCTTTGTATAGTAAACATATTTGTTTACTATACAAAGACATAGTAAATTGTTTACATATTTGTAGAGTAAACATATTTGTATGTTTACTATACAAATATGCATATACGAGCGTATACACAGTATACCTTGTTATATAAATTTGAACATTGTGTAAATAAGTTCCTTATCTTTTACAAACAGCTGTGTTCTACGAGTACAAAAAGATTTGTTTAAGAAAATATTTTAGTGAAACAAATATAAGTTCTTTCTCTCCCACTTTTGCATAGCGGGTTTGGGACCGTCAATGACGTGGCAAAAGAACTTTTTTTGTTTCAAACTTAGTATAATAATGATCTAGGGATCCATTATTTAATGGTGTATTTTGTTTCACAGCACTTTTTCAAGAGTGGAAAGTGATGGCACTTTTGATTGATAAGTGCATTATTTTTATAAAGCCTGAAGAGGCTACACAGCACAGAAAATCATTGTGCAAGTGTTAGGCTTAGAAAAGAAGAAAATAGCCTTTTCTGAACGAATAAAGAGTTCACAGATCATTTTCAAACACATATAGTTTTTTAAATGAACAGTTATGTTGTAGAGAATTTTACTGTTATTTAATAAGTTCTTTCTTTGAGTCTGCCTATTTAAATATAAAAATATTGGCCTTCTTATATAAAATTAAGTTACTTTTCTTATAGGAAGAATGCTATTTCTTAATATACAGCAAAGCATAAATAGTAGTGATATCAAGCATTTCAAATTCACAAGACTAAGTATAGTAATAGATAGTACAATGATTATTTACAAACTTAAATTGTTTCCTGTACAAATATGCAGATATATTTACAGTATACCTTGTTATATAAATATAAATATTGTGTCAATAAGTTTATAATCTTTTACAAACAGCTATGTTGTACAAAAAGACTTGTTTTAGAAAATAATTTAGTGGAACAAATATAAGTTCTTTCTCTCCCACTTTTGCATAGCGGGCTTGAGACCGTCAATGGCGTGGTTAAAAGAACTTTTGTTGTTCCAAACTCACTATAATAATGATCTAGAGAACCATTATTTAATAGTGTATTTTGTTTCACAGCACTTTTTCAAGAGTGCAAAGTGATGGCACTTTGGATAAGTGCATTATTTTTATAAAGCCTAAAGAAGCTACATAGGACAGAAAATCATTGTGCAAGTGTAAGGCTTAAAAAGAAGAATACAGCCTTTTTCTGAACGAATAAAGAATTCACAGATTGTTTCCATCAGATTGCACCTCTTCAATAAGAACACTCGACCTGTGTTGTTGACTCCACATCGAGTACCAGTTTCGGGATTCCGGATGGGGATCAGAACCATGGGATTCCGGATGTGGATCAGTGATCAGATCTATGAAATAGCGATAATTATAAATTCATATATAATCATGTATCTCACTTAACCCGTACCCCTTGTCTATCTTGCTAATGCCTTGCAAGCGGAGATTCTCAGTAAGTAATCTCCGTGGCCATAGACAACACATTTTTTTTCAGATTTTAGGAAAAAATTTATTTATTTTAACGTTGAAAGGACAAACAGTGAAACAACATTTTATGAACCACAGAAATAAGCAACAAGCAAGTAGTTCAGTACCTTCGGTAATTTAGTAATTCCGTATTCTTACGCGAACTATTTCGTAAAATAGACGGTTGATGGTCCATAGAAATTCAGTACGGGAGCGCCCCATTCCTGATGCCAGCTCAAGTTACATTCATTCTTACGAGTTGCATGCTCGCAGCCAGAGGGTGCCACGACGTTGTTGCCGTAAAGGACTTTGGACATTTGTTTTCGCTGTTGGAGGCGTCAATGTACGCGCGATCAGCCTTTTCGCTGATTCGCCCGGTTTTTGCAGATACAACCTCTTTACTGATCCCTCCTTCGACCAATCGCGTTTTACAGGTTCGTCGCAGACTGCTATTGCTGATTCGCACGGTAGGATCAGCTCCGTCGGTAGACAGCAGCTGCTTGACGACTGTCTCAATTGAATGAACACCCATAGGCTGCGCGCGATACCAGATCGTTGAAGTTGGGTTCTTAATCGGCGAGAGATAGAAGGCGTCACATCCTCGATGTCCATGGCTTTCTGGGCGATGGGCAATGTACGCCTTGTACATAGAGATTACACATCGGCTTGAATCTTCACACGGGTAGATGCGCGTCGTTTTGGGTTCGACATGAGCTTTGCGAAGTCCGACCTTGCTATTTTTCGATGTCCGCTCAGTGTACACTAGCACCTGTTCATTTTCTATGGTTAGTAGCTGCAGCTGCGACTTTTCGCCGTAAACAAGTGCGCGATGCTCCGAGCAGGCTCGTAGAGAGAGATGCAATCCAAGGTGATACACCAAGGTGTTCACTAGCTGAGTTGGGTTCGACAATCCGAACCTGCCATCCGCCCACATGGCATCTTCTTCTTCCAAGCTTATGGTGCGCGCTCGTTTTGGAGTCGCGTGAAATCCATTCTTAGCAGACAACTTCATCGCTGCATCCGCACACTGCTGGGTTCGAATAAAATCCGGATCCGTTAGTATGGACCACTTCTTTTGGTAGAAGTTTTGCAGCTTGAATTGGATACCACATATGAATCCCTTGATTGTGGCGGGAGGGTAATGATCACCGTTGTCTTTGCGTAACTCCATCAGGAAATGTTGCAGGACATAATCCCATTCGTCTTTGGTCCACTCCTCGATCTGCTTTAAGACCTTCAATACCGTGTCACCTCGTACTCTCCATTTTTCGTACCACTTTAGAAACTTTCCAAAGTTCCAATTCACTCGCCGTAGTGTATTCACGGGGATTCTCGATTGTATGAACTCGTCAATAGCAGCATCGGATCCGGAACTTGTACTTTGAATATTACTCAGCTCTTCCAGCGTAACCTCACCTCCGCAGATCGCGTCGACATCCTCCACAGTAAGCTCTTCCATTACTTATAATTTAAGAAATTTTATCGCACTTTATAATTGTATAACTTTGAAGACTTAAAGTTTAAATACTCTGGCTTCAGAGTTGACTTCTAAACTCTGGCTGAAGAAGCCATAGACATAAATATTATAACTTTCAGGGTGCGGAGAATATGAGAGAATTTATTCTCCGCGCGCCTAAATATTCTCCGCTCCCTGTTTGCGTGAGATACATTTTATTATCACACTGAAACGAGGAGAATATCTATGCAGAATCTCCTCGGCTTCGCCTCGGAGATTCTGCATAGATATTCTCCTCGTTTCAGTGTGATAATATTCATTTAAATGATAAGAATGGAACCCGACATAATTAAATTGAATTGGGGTGCAAAGGCAAAATCATTATTTCACAAGCGACAGAAGCCATCAAAATTTCTGACCTCAACATAATATGGAACTGGTGCGTATGGCATGGCCCTTCAGCTGGAGTCCTCGACGGTGCAGAAGCACCGATCGTGTCCAGCAGCCCAAGCTTGTCGAGCAGATCTTTAGCTTTGACTCTCTATCCAGTCCTTTTGAGCCTCTGCTCTGGTCCTTCCACTGTTAGTTCTTCCCTTCTCATTCATTTTCGTATGTCCTGCAGAGCGTCTGCTACAGCTTGAGACTGTTTTGTTTTAAGCGGGCTTGCTTCTTTATAACGCGAAGCTACATCAATGACAGTGAGAGCGTACTTATACCCAGAATCGTTTGGCAGAAACAAAAGATCTGCGTGATGTCCTTCGTTAGGCTTATAGATGTTGAAGTGGGGTCTTGTAAATTTAACAGGTAATAGACTTGATAAACAGCCTGTTTAGACAGCCATTTTGCTACTATTTGTTTTGGTTCTTTACTGAGTTCTGTTAATTTGGAGACGGAATTTTTACCAACAAAATAACCTTTGTCACTGTAATATAGAGCTTTTAATTTCTTTTCATTCATTTTTTTAATTTTATTTTAAATAAAAAAATGCCAGACATTCACGGAATAATCGAATACCTTCCGAAGCCAAGCAAAGGGTGGACAATCCCTGGATATAAGTATTGCGGTCCTTTGAACCCTCTTGAAATTCAATTAGATGCCAACAATGTGCCTAATCCGGGTCATGAGCCTGTAAATGAACTTGATGAGGTATGTATGGCCCACGATATTAAGTACCGCGATTTCCCAAATGAGAAACACCGATGGCATAGAGATGCTTAAAAGGCTAGAAAATATTGGGGCCTCGAACGGGTTTAGAGAAAGTATTGCACGAAAACTAGTGCGGGGAGTCATATCTGGAAAAGTAAAGCTGGGGCTAGGGGTTGGCGGATGTTTGGATAGTGAGTCAGCTGGTTTCGTATTGCACGCGCCAAATAAGGAAATGGGAAGGCTACTGAAAGAGCTTTAATCTCCGTTTTAATCTCCCCTTCTAAGCAGTAGAAGCAGAAAATGAAGCAGTAAATGATCGACGAGGAACCGGGCCAGATCGATCAAGGGAGAGACAGACAGCCCGCGCAACCGCCCCGGCCTGAGACCGAAAGAGACAGGAAAGAGCGAGGAAAAAAGGGAAAAAAGAGGAAAGATTGTACTGAAATGCACACTCTATTTTTAGCTGCCGCACCTCGTCTGCCTGTCTTGCACAAAATGGCTTACTTAGGGGCTGTCTGCACCATGCAGCCAGACAGGCTTTGGGGAGGCAGGCTTTTCTCGGGAGCGAAACAACCACCTCCGCCGCGCACTTTGATCAGACGTTCCTTCCTCACACAGACAGACAGAACCAATGAGCTAGCGAGCGAAGCTATGAGCTAGCGTGAATTCGAATAGCCCACCGGCAACTGTGAGTATGCATTCTTAGTCTCAGTTTTTACTGCCTCCCATTATGAAATGCTAACGGGAGCTCTATCCAATGAGACACCTGCAAACTTTCTTATTTAAGTAAGCTACCCTCTCAACGCACGGGGTGCACTTTTAAAGTAGATTTCCCGTATATTAAATCTTTACCT
This sequence comes from Macrostomum cliftonense, assembly GCA_950096795.1. NCBI lineage: Eukaryota > Metazoa > Platyhelminthes > Macrostomidae > Macrostomum > Macrostomum cliftonense. Next base: position 158,571 of record CATNEM010000201.1, read on the forward strand.
TGATATTACAATGGCCACGGCTGGAAAAATAGTAGAATCGTTGATGAGATCTTGATGAGAATGATCTAATTCAGCAATTCAACTCGCTGAAGGGTTTTATCGCGGACTTGTTAACGCTTAAGACTCTAGCGAACCATTCTCAAGGACTGATTCTGCTCGCTCTCCAAGAGAAAATGACAATTGCCCAGGCAGCCAGAAGGCTAGACATTACTAACAAGTACGCAGAGCGTCTGGCCAACTTTACAAAGTTTGTGAAGGACTATCCTGCTCTACTTCTGACAAGAATACATCCTGAGAAGAAATTTGACGTTGATGAAGACGAAGACCTTCTACGAGTAGAAGAGGATGTCTACTTTGATAGTTAACTTTTTCCTGTATTTACAGGAATTGGCGCGAATTTGAAATTCCTGTATTAATAGGAATTGTAAATTTTGAATTAGAACTATGCAAAATAAAAAATTAAGTAACATATTTGGACAAAATAAAACGTCTTCCATCTTTGCCTTAGCATTATTTTGCTTTTATGTCTTTACCAGAGACAATTTACAACTAAAACCTGGACAACTAAAACCTGGTTTTAGTTGTCCCTGGTCTTTACTTTTTTTCAATTATTAATGCGCTGCATCTCAGAAGTCAAATATCTTAAGTGATTCTTAAGCGATGATATGGAAATATCTTAAGCGATTCTTAAGCGATGATATGGATTGATATGGAAAGTCGCAAATAAATTGCGGCTTTAATTGTAATAGAGAAACAGTTATCCAAAAAATTAACTTTTTTGAAGAGTTTGCAATGACAATTATCATTGAAAGGATGTGAGAGAAAAATAATTAAATAAATAAAATTGGAGTTGCCTAATAATTTCTGCAAAGTTGTTGTAGCTGTCATAATCTTTTATAATTTTTACTCCATGCAAATAATGCCAGTGAATCTTAACCGCTTGATTAAGATTAAGGATGGTTACTTCAATGTTAGGCCAGAATTGTTGCTTGAATTCGTTCAAGTTGCTAGAATGAGGCTTAGGTTTAGTGTCTCTAGACTAAAGGGTGAGGTGCATTGAACTCTCCAGGATAAACAAAATTATGGATTATGGATTATTATGATTTTTTTCAAAGATTTTTTAGGGTGAATTTTTTTGGATTTTTGTGGGATTGAATAAAGTTAAAAGAATCTAGACTATGTAAGGTGTTTGTCCGTGAAAGTCGAGCCCCGTAATATTTGCTGAAGTGCCTGGGGACTTTTGTGTTGGCAAAAGGTGTTTGGGCATGTTACGAGGTTTTTGTGGCTGTCCCAGGTTTTTTCCTCTGTCCCAGAGGACCCATTGGGGAAAAAGGTACGAATCTATGGGATATATTAAATTTAGGCTAGTGAATGGGATCTGGTGACTTTTGGTCAAAAAGGGGGGTTCTTTTTTTGCTGAAGTGCCTGGGGATATTTAATTTAGTTATTAGTTTTAGTTATTTTTACTGCTATTAGATTAAATATTTTTAAATATTTTTCCGCACGCATTTTACGCATTTCAATCCCTCTACAGTATACTATACAAGTAGTATGGGTTAGTTCAACTCTGACGCAAGAAATTTCACGGAATTTCCGTGGGCAAGGGTAATTGTTTTTACATTGAGCAGAATTGCCGCCATCGGCTATATGTTTTTACACTACACAAATCGGACCATTTTTAGCTGGAGAAAACAGGCACTTTCTCAATAAAGCAATGCTGAATGTAGCATATACGAGTATGTTTCACAACTAAAAATTAATTGCTATATGGATTGCTGGGGTGTGGGGGCGAAGCCCCACGTTGCTTTGCAAATGAAATCAACCCTTTGTCTATTAAATCAATGTTCAATTTGTATAAAAGATAATATTTTCCCCCATGTACACATATAGAAATCGCATTTATGGATTATCTGGCTCAAGCGGCAGCCTGAGGATTGCACCGAAGAGTACCTGCGACGCAATTCAGTGGCACTGACGCCCCGCCTGTGGGGAGAGCTTTGGAAGAAAGCCGCCTGGATCGATGAGGAGCTGCGCGGCAAGTCACCAGATGGACGCTTATGACATCAAAGTTGAAGACTACAGTGGACACGCGGAGTCTCGAGCGCATGCTGATGAGGTCGAAGATAAGGAGAAGACTCTGGTGATCGCCCAGTCGAACATGAGCATCGAACATCGTTCTGAGAGCAGCAGCATCGGTCGCATACCGCTGGATCACAGTGATTTGACCCAGGATCCGCAGTGGTACCAGGCTCGGGCTGCTTCAGGGCTCAGCTAAACCAGCGGCGTCAGTCACAAGCGGAAGCTTCCTTGGCCGTTGCGCAGGCAAGAGGTCAAGTTGCCGAAGCTAGGCTATGACGGGGACAGCAATCATTGAACTGCACGAACATTAATTTTTTATCACCAATGAATTATTTATTCAGCGTTAGAAATTTAATGTTTTACTACTCTTTTTCTGTTGCACTCAAGCTTTAGCATTATAATTTTGTTTAATTACATAATATATTGTTAAAAGCTACAGCGAAAATATTTTTTTCAGTCCCTGCACTGAACTAGCAAGCCATCAGCATTAAGCGATATTCTCAATAAGCCTAAGAAAAGAGATGCATTTCATTCCAAATATCAGTTAAGCTAAGAGAATGGAGAAGTTTTCTTTGACCCAAAGCAGCCGGCCAGCTTCTGTGGCTACTCAAATTTTATTCAGAAACTTAAAAAGCAGGGTGTCCTGGGTGTGACTGAAACCGCAGTAAATAAATGGCTCAATGATCAAGTAGTTTACACAAGCCTGCAAGTCGCAAGAAGAAATTTCCCACAAGCACCGATCATAGTTCGAGCCATAGATGATCAGTGAGAACTGGATCTCGTTGAGATGATTTCATTTGAAAAACACAATCAAAGATATAAGTACATTCTGACATGCATTGATGTGCTGTCTAAATGCGCGTGGGCAAAGCCGTTGAAAAACAAATCTGCTGCAGAAGTAAAGTCTGCATTTGAGAGCATACTGAGAAGCTCAAAGCGGAAGCCTCGCACAGTGCGCACTGAACAGGGCAAGGTGTTCATCAACTCCACTTTTCGACAATGCTGCATGGACACGGACATTCTAGCCTTCCCAACTAACAGTGAGCAAAAAGCGGCTATCATCGAGCGATGGAGCCGAACTTTAATAAATAACATGTGGTGATACTTCACACACAAGAGCACCCTGCACTCGCTTGATGTGCTGCCCAAGCTAGTCAAGTCCCACAACAACACTTACCACAGTTGCATTAAAATGGAACCGAACCAACGAATGTCTGCCAAGAAAATGAGTCCGGTCTGGATGAACTTTTACGCTCGTATGATGGAAAAGTGATTGAGACTGTGAAGAATCTGAGCAAGCCAAAGTTCAGCAACAATCAGTCTGTGAGAATTTCCAACGCGCCACGGTTATTCAGAAATGGCTACAAAGCTAACTGGAGATTACGGGATCAAGTTTGAAGTTCAAAAGATGCAAACTGTAGTGTTCAACAACACAGCTCGAGCAGAGCTGTTTCTCCTATCAAATAAAATTCTAGTGGTTGGGATTTGGAAACCAGACAGTAAAAATTCCACCTGGACGGCAAGTGTCCATAAGTTGCATTGGCTGCCCGCCCGCCAACCTGATCAACGTGCCCAGCAGCATCGTGGAGTCAACGAACTGCATCCGGAGCTCACTGCTCGTGGTGGGGCACGAGACAGCAAGCCTACAAGATTTCGCTAAAATTGCCGACAGCATGCTGGAGATAGCACGCCGTTCGCAGCCATCCAGAAAACAGCAGCCGCCGGTCCCTCGCTCCCTTCAGGCCCGTTCAAATCCGCCATCCGCCGCAGACAGACGGGCACCGCCCACTGCGCCATTCGTGTCGCAAGCCACTGATCTGCAACGGACACCTGTTTTACGCGGCAGAGGCCGGAACCTGCCGACCTTGGTGCCGCTGGCCTGGCCCCAAGCCTTCGAGAATGCTGAACAGCCGCCAGTCAGAACCCCGCTGAAAAACAGAATACACCGGCTGTGATTGTAGCTTTGCTATAAGTCTTTTTATTTGGTGTGGAACAAACCCTTTAGCGGTAAGCCGTGAATGGGGCTGTGTGCGTCTATTTAATAATTTAGAGGGCACAGAAATGTCTATGGGTGAGCAAAGACGAGATAAGTACAACGCAAGTGACTTAGCGTTAATTCTTGTTGAATAAGAGTGCTACAACACTCCCCCCTAACAAAGAGAGGTGTCTATCTAGTCCAGGAAACGCGACAACAAACACAACAAGGACGTGAGCTTATTAGTTGAAGTTATTAGTTATTTGCAAAATATGTGAACTTTGGGGTCGTCAGAAAAGTGAACTCGCCGGACAGGTGCTGGCGGTGGGTTATCGGGTAGAGGCGGGCGGTCTGGTTGCGCGGCAGGAGTCATTGATCGCGTCTGCCGTTAACTGTCCGGCAGAACGGCTGGCTTGAGCCTCTCGATGGATACGGCTTGCGGCTTGCCTTTGATTTCGAGGGTTGCCGTGTGGTCCGACCGGCGCAGCACCTTGTACGGTCCTTGATACGGCGCCTCCAGCGGGTGTCGAACGCGGTCCACGCGGAGCCACTGCAAAAGTTGGGTTTCTTCTCTGCTAAATAACCACAGAGAAGAGTTACCTTTGGCTGTTGCTGTCTAGTTGCTAAGCGTCGATTCCCGGAGCTGGCTGTTACAGGAGGCTCCTGCGGATGCTGAAACCCTGGATCTAAGCGACTCGGATTCGGCTTGGCCCTGATGACGCAGGCCCTTTGTTAGGCGGCTTTTCTTTAAAGAACGAAGTCACAAAGACAGACTCTGAGTCAACAATTAGATTAAGATAATACGGAGCGACAATAACAAAAGCTCCTGCTGAATTCCGCTCAAACGCACACTCTTCGGCTGAGGTGGGCTGTCTGGTTGTCAAGCCCGGCGGTACGCTGGTCTGTGCCGGTCTAATTAACTAGCCTACAAGGTGTCCTAACTACAAGAAAAGTCTGGGAAGGCTTGACACAGCAGTCGACGGAGCCGGACCGTTATCAGCGACAACGGCTGGGACACCCGCCGCACTGGGGACGGTCTGTGCTACGTGGGCACTTCCCTAATCTGAGATCCGTTAAAATCTCCCCTAGAGTTCCTACTTCTCGGAGAAGTCTGAGATTTTGAGATGAGATGCTCATATATATAGAGGCAAAAGCACGTCATGCTAATATTAGGTGACACGTCGTAGGTGAGTCTACAGGTGGAGTACGCATCATTTAGCACATCGCATTTAGATTCTGAATCAGTCACTAAGAATAAATAATTATACGCACAAGCAAATACATCTTTCGGGGGAATCCGATCTTGTCGTACGCGCCTTGCATGCCAGCGCTGTACAAGTTACTAATAATAAACCCGGGGTTTCCCCCAGACGCTTTTCACGATACCGCTACGTGAGCCCCGAGCTGTACTGCTCGCGCGCAGTGTACATTTAAATTTACATTCAATTTTACCGTATAAACTCCTGAACTAACTACTCACCGCAGTAGTGCGATATGTCTATGAATTTAGCATTCGCATATGAAATTCGCATATTTTTACTGCTATTAGATTAAGTATTTAAATTAAATACACGCATTTTACGCATTTCAATCCCTCTACACCACACATAGTCGCACGACTGCAGATCGGAGGGCAAATGTACCGGCCGCTTGCGCGTCCGCGGGAAGTGGTCGTGTTTAGGGGAAAAAAGGTCGTGCAGTCGGGTTGAGAGCTGGCGTTGGTCGGAGTCGTCGGTGGCGATCGGCGGGACCATGGTTTGCTCGCCAGTCACGATGGAGAAAGGCGAATGACCCTTGTCGTCCGGGTTGATCTGCAGACCGTACAAAACGATGGGCAGCTGAGTCAGCCAGCAGTGACCTCGAGCTCTCAGGCTGGCCTTCAGCGTGCGATGGACCCGCTCGATCATGCCGTTGGCCTTAGGATTGTATGCGGATGTGCGGATGTGGTGAACTCCGAGAAGGGTCACCAGATTTGCCATCAGCTCTGAGCGAAATTGTGCTCCTTGATCTGTGCTCAACGTTAGGGGTGGGCCAAAACGGCAAACCCAGTTGCTCACGAAGGCTTGTGCAACTGCCATGCTGGTAATAGTATGCAGGGGGATGGCCTCGATCCAGCGGGTGTAGGAGTCCATCATCGTCAGGAGGTAGCGCGGCTGGGGGATTGAATCGGTGCTGTCTGGCGGTGGAAGTGGGCCAACTAGATCGATGTGAACGGTGGTGAAACGTTGTGTCGGCGACGGCAGGTGGTGTCAGGGGCGACGCACGTGGCGACCAACTTTTTCCGCTTGACATTCAGTGCATTCTGACGTCCAACGCTGTACATCTGACTTCATACAGGGCCAGAAGAAACGATGGGCGACTAAACGCAGGGTAGCCTTGATGCCTGGGTGCGAGATGTTGTGCAATGAGAGGACAATCTGCTGACGCAGGCGCTCTGGGACGTACGGTCGAGGATTCGGCTGCTATGTCTCGCAGTACAATGGGCAGTCAGTCAAGCCGATGTCGAATGGGCGGTAGCGTTCGTCGGCCGCGAATCCCGCATCGCGCTGCGCCCTTGCGATCGCTGGAAGGTCGGCTGGCAGTTCTAGTGTTTCCGAGCTGGTAGCTTTCACCCTTGCCTCGTCAGGCCGAGTGGTGTCTCGGGATAAACTGTCAGCGACTACGTTTTTGTCACCAGGAATGTGGATGAGAGAGTCGCTCCTTGTTGCTGCGGAACGCGCCGATGAGCGGCTTGTGATCGCAAAAAACGGTTGTTGGATGCCGCGCCCGTGGATGATGTGGCGCCAGGCCTTGACTGCGGCGAACACCCCGAGGAGTTCGTGGTCGAATGCGCTGTAGGAGGTCTCCATCTTGTTGAGCTTTCGCGAATAAAATGCGATGGGTATGGAATCTCCGTCTACGACCTTGTGTAAGCGGGCGCCAAGGGCGAAGGAGCTGGCGTCTGTTATGGAAAATACGGCCGCTGGGTCCGGGAAGGCCAGCGTGACGGCTGTCTCGAGGCTGCTCCGCAGGGCATCGAAGGCTGCCTCGTGGTCTGGTGTCCAATGGTAGTCCAGCTCAGATAATGTTCGTAGCGGTTGCATAGTTAGGAATGTGGCGTTGGTAGAAACCGAACATTACGAGGACGCGTTGCAGGCTCTTGAAGTCTGCTGGCGGGGCCAACCGGCGAAGTGCCTCGACGATTGGTTGGATTCCAGCGGACGAGATGAGGTGTCCTAGGAACTCGATCTTGTCCTGGTAGAATTGGCGTTTCACCGGCTGTATGCGTAGCCCCTCCTTGTGCAGCTTTTGAAGAACAGCCTGGATGTCTCGATGATGGTCTTCCAGTGATTTGCTGTGCACTAAAATGTCGTCGACGTAAGTTATAGCGCAGTCAAGGTCGCGAAAAAGTGCGTCGATGAAGCCTTGGAAGGTGCTCCCCGAGTTGCGGAGTCCGAATGGCATTCTGAGGTACTCAAACGATCCTAAAGGGGTGCAAATTGCGGTCTTGTGGATGTGCTCCTCGGCGACCGGGATGAAGTGATAAGCTTTTACTAGATCTAGCTTGCTAAACACTGTACTGCCGCGGAGTTTGTGGTGGAAGTGATGGATGTGTGGCAGCGGGTACCTATCCGGGACGGTGGCGTTGTTCAGAGCTCGGTAGTCACCGCAGGGTCTCTATGAGCCGTCGGCCTTCTTTACCATATGTAGCGGTGATGCCCAGGGACTGCATGATGGTCGGACGATGCCCATGCTCAGTAGTTTGTCAAACTCGGCTTTAGCAACGGCATACTTCGCCGGTGACAGTGGGCAAGGCTTGCAGTACACTGGTTTGCCGGTGGTTACAATGCGGTGTGACACTGGTGTTGATGGTGGAATTGAGTAATCTGGGGCGTCGGTTAAGCCGGGGAAGCGTGCTAATAGCTTGCTATTCTCTTGGTCCGATACTCCGTGGATGGACGGCGGCTGGAAACGTTTGTCAGCCTTGAACTGAAGCGGTGCGGTCAGCGATGTCAGGGGATCTCGGAGACATTGTGCGCCAATGTCGATGCACAGGCCGTAATTGGATAGAAAGTCCGAACCGAGGATTGGTGCCGTGTCGGCGACGATGAAGTTGGCGCGGAAGATACGACGCAGGCCTTTAATTGAAAACGAGGCGGTGCACTGCCCGAAGGTCCGGACGCTGTGGCCGCTTACACATCGGAGTTAGACGTAAGACGGAGTGATGAGGTTGACGGGCATGAAACATGGCGGAATCAGGGATTTCTCCGCGCCAGTGTCGACGATGAATTGAACGGGTGAACTAAGTATTTGAACGGAAAAGATTGGTGTGCGGGCCTGCTGATTGTCATGGCCCGGCCTCTGCGCATGACTCACTCGTTTGGGGTAGGCGATGCGGCGCGTGACTGGCTCGGGGTCTGCTGTTGTTATCGGAGGATTGCCGACGGCTTTGAGCCAAGCCACTTGCACCATGGGCGGCATGTCCTAGCCTTTCGCGTAGTAGATGTGGGCATTGCAGATTTGGGGTCTTCGTTGGCGCCGCTCTGAGGCTAGAGTTAGAGTGCTGGGGTGCTGGCCTCGAGCGGACCAGGGTGCCTTTCCGTGCGGGTTGCTAGCGGTGGCAGACAACTGGCTGATTTCGGCAAATGGTGAAGGTCTGCCGGCTACTGGGATCATGCTGTCTGCGATCTTCGCGAAGGTGTCTAATGGGCTGTTCTCATGGCCGACGAGTGCGGATCGAATGTTGGTGGGGAGCGCGGAAATCAAACGCGACTTGACAATGGCATCGTCCACCTTCAGTCCGACTTCGGTGAAGCGACGCTTGATCTCGGTGACGAGTTGGCTCTGTCTCCTCTGGCCGAGTTCCACTGCCGAGAGGGCCTCTTCTATGAGCTTGTGTCGGTTGGCTCGCAGACTTTCCGTCACGGCCGTCTTCAAATCCTCATATCTTGTGCTTTCAGTGCTGATTTCGCATGCGATGTCCTCCAGTAGAGCTGCCAAGGTGTGGTGGTATTTCGGGGCAGAGCTAGTAATGTTGGCGAGTGCAAACTGCGATTCCAGCTGCCTGAACCATGTCTCCGGTGACTTTCGATAGAATGCCGGGGGTCGAACCGTGATGCGGTGGAGCTCGCTGGGTTGGGGTGGAGGCGGCTGCTGCTGTGGTTGTGCAGGCTCAGCCGACGTACTGGCTGAATTGGCGGGGGCTTCCGTGAAGCTCATTTCGACGCTCTGCTACCAGTTGTAGCTTTGCTACAAGTCTTTTTATTTGGTGTGGAACAAACCCTTGAGCGGTAAGCCGTGAAGGGGGCTGTGCGCGTCTATTTAATAATTTAGAGGGCACAGAAATGTCTGGGTGAGCAAAGACGAGATAAGTACAACGCAAGTGACTATGCGTTAATTCATGTTGAATAGTGCTACATGATAACTTAGGCTTGCGTGTTAGGGTCGCGGTGAGTGGTGGGTACCGTTAGCTAATTGATTCTGTGCGTCTCTCTCTCTCTCTCTCTCTCTCTCTCTCTCTCTCTCTCTTCTCCTTTGCGCGGTCGGCCTTTCTCTATTGTACTCGTCGTGCGTACTTGCTATATGTGTATAAGGTTGAGAGTTAGTTGTGCTCGTGCGAATATATTATAAAATAAAGCTGGTTTGGCTGCTCAGAGGTTAATCGTTGTTGACCTCTGTTGTTGTCGTCTCTAAAATCAGTCTTGGCTTGACTTTATTTCACTGGCAACGAGGATGGCCACTGGGCCACACTGTTTAGCATAGGGCCTTTAGTTTCGGCCGTTTGAGCCCGAGAGTGAAGACTGGTCGCAATACAAGGACCGCATCGAGCAGATGTTCGTTGCGAACGAAATCGAGAACGAAACAAAGAAACGGGCGGTGTTCCTCAGCGTCTGCGGCCAAGAAACCGTCAAGTTGATCACCAGCCTGCTAGCCCTGGCCGACCAAACCGTCAGATACGGCCTTTGCGAACATCTGCGAAAAGCTTGACAACCACTACGATCCAAAGCCATCAGAGATCGTGCAAAGATTCCACTTCTATCAACGAGTGCGAGGAAGCTCAGAGTCAGTCGCTGACTATCTAGCGGCTCTACGGCGATTGGCTGTCCAGTGCCAAGTCGGCGACAGTCTGGATACCATGCTGCGGGACCGGCTGGTGCTCGGCATCCAAGATGAGTGCATTCAGTGCATGCTCCTGTCGGAGATCAATCTGAACCTAGAAAATGCGCTGGCGATTTCTCAAGCCGTAGAGCTGGCGAAAAAAGGCTGCAGTGCTGTGTGGCACGTCACTCACGTTGCAACCAGCTACTTTGGCAATGTCGGTGGACCAGGTTGGCCAAGCCAAAGAGGCGAGGACTCCTTAAGCCTCCAGGCGGAGCTACAGGTGCCTGTCAGCGAAGCACCTGGGAAATAAATGCCCTTCTCTGAAGAGCTGCTTCAAGTGCGGCAAGATCGGGCACACCTCAGGGGCCTGTCGTGGAGGACCGCAGCCGACCGGGAACGAACCGAGGTCGCGAGTGCAGGCCTTGGAGGAGGAGGCCAGCAAGGACATCAGCTTCCTTAACAACCTTCCTAGTGCGGCTGCTAAGGTGCCGCCGTACCTGACGACGGTCTCGATCAACGGCGTGTTCTGCCAGATGGAGATAGACACAGGCGCTGCGGTGTCGTTGGTCTCTGCCAGAGTCTACGAAGAGGCGATGGGCGGCTCTCCTGAGCTCGAGAAGTCTGAAATTCGCCTGCGCAACTACTGCGGACAGCTCGTCAGCGTTCTGGGCCAGATTAGCGTAACGGTGGAAGTGCCTGGGAAGCAATGTCAGTTGCTTCCCCTGCTGGTTGTCTCTGGTTCCGGGTCCAGCCTCATCGAGAGGAACTGGCTCGCGGTGCTGCCATTGGACTGGAGGAGCGTGAAGGAGCTGCGTGAAACGCAGACTCCAAGAGATCGGCGAGTTGAGGAGCTGCTGGAAAAGTTCGGCACGGTATTTTCGAGCGGTCTCGGCTGTTTCACGGGTGAGCCTTTGAAACTTCGGGTGAAGGCTAGCGCCCGACCGAAGTTCCTGAAGGCTCGGTAGGTGCCGTTCGCCTTGAAGCCCAATGTGGTAGAGCAGCTCGAGAAAGAGATTCAGCAAGGAATTCTGCGGCCCGTAACCGATTCCGAGTACGCGTCTCCGATCGTGTCCGTGCTCGGACGGACGGACGGAATGTACGGTCAATCAGGACGTGGAGATGGACTCGTACCCGCTGCCGAGGATTCAGGAGCTATTCGTTAAGCTCACGGATGGCCAAAAATTTACATAGCTGGACCTCAGTTAGGCCTAAATGCAGCTTCCGCTGCCCTACGGACTCGGGGCCGTCATCTGTCACCGGGTTGATGGCGTTGAAAGACCGATTGCCTTTGCTTCTTGGACCCTCGCTGATGCGGAGAAGAATTACTCTCAAACCGTGAAGGAAGCTTTGGCCATTGTTTTTGGAGTCAAATGTTTTTACGCCTATCTCTAAGGAAGGAATTTTCAGCTTAAGAGCAACCACAAGCCATTGCTCGGCCTGCTGCACGAGAGCAAGGTGATTTCACTGATGGTGTCCGCTAGAATTCAGCGCTGGGCTCTTCTGCTCTCAAGCTACTCTTACATATTGTACATTACCTATTGTCAGCCATTCTCTATTGTACTCGTCGTGCGTACTTGCTATATGTGTATAAGGTTGAGAGTTAGTTGTGCTCGTGCGAATATATTATAAAATAAAGCTGGTTTGGCTGCTCAGAGGTTAAGCGTTGTTGACCTCTGTTGTTGTTGTCTCTAAAATCAGTCTTGGCTTTACTCTATTTCACCAACCCATTCCCGCCCCGTCAGCTCAACACCAGACGCTACTTCAAACTAGTCGGTCAAGTGCGCTGGCCGATCCGTGACCAGAGCAAGGCCACCACTCTCTCCCTCCGTTGTCAAGTGCTGCGCACAACAGTTTCTTCATCGTTAACGCAGGCGCCGAGCGTTCCTTGTTACCGCTACAGTATGTTCCTCAAAATTTGCTTACTCCAACACACGTGAAATTACGCAGCATAGGCGGCCACGAGATCCGTACCTTTGCGCAATGCTGCATTACAGTCAGCCGTACCCAGTTACTAATACAGTACCCATTTTTCTCGGAGCAGACTTCTTTGTCAAGTTTGGCTTGGTCATCAACCTCCAGTCGCGATCTATAACGGATCATGTAATCGACCTCCAGGCGAACCTCACGCTCGCTTCCGCGCCACAACCGCAGATCAATGCTACTACGGAGCTAGAGCCCTCGAATCCACTCCTGCAGTTTCCTCACGTTCTCGAGGCACCGGACTACACCGCACCTCCGGTAACCGACGTCCGCCATCGAATTGACACGTCGGGTGAACCAATATTGTGGCGTCGCTTACGTTATTGATTAAATAGTGATTTGCGCTAACTCTGACACACGTTGAGTTTAATTTTCTCTGCCCCATAGAGTACGCTTAATTTACATTGCGCACGTGGCTGCCTACAGCCAAAAGTTAACATATTTATAGACAGTGGTTAAGCGTTAAAATATAGGCGAGACTTTTTCCTACTATACTACAAGACAAATCAGTTGACCTTGCACTGAGTTATTTTCACGGCACGACAAATATTTTGCCGACCCCAGCCTCTCTCTCCGGCTAAATTCACAGCGGCGAAGCAGGAGTTCCACAAGTTACTGCGCCTAGGAATAGTGCGACCGTCGTCAAGTGCGTGGGCATCGCCCCTGCATATGGTCCGAAAGAAGGACGGTTCTTGGCGCCCCTGCGGCGACTATCGTGCTTTGAACTCTGCCACCAAGCCTGATCGCTAACCTATACCGAATATCAATCGTTTTCACCATTCACACATTACATCGACGACATTCTGGTGCACAGCAAATCGCGTCAGGAACACGAAGAACATCTCACAACCACATTGCAACGCTTAACTGACAAAGGCCTCGGCGGAAGCTGTCTGAGGCAGAGACTGCATACAGCACATTCAAAAGGGAACTCCTAGCCATTTTTGCAACAGTCAAGACTTGGAAACACATGATCCAGGGACAAGCCGTCAGTCTTCTGCGACTATAAACCAATCATCAGTGCATTTACGAGTACCAACAAGAAACAGCACTTCCCAGACAGACAGCAGCGCCAGCTCTCCGCGATTACCGAATACGCGTCGGAAATTGTCTAATCGTACATCGCCGGGAAAGAAAACGTAGTGGCTGGCGCTCTCCCGAGCCAGACGCAGGCACCCAGCTGGACACCGTGCGACACGTGAACGACATCCCAGCTCCACTTGATCCATCGCCCTTTTGTGATAATGCATTTTTGTTATGTATCCTTTTTAATCAAGCAAAGTGACTATCAGTTAAGCTTCATACAGCCATGCTCTGCAATTACTTGAGGGCCTACTGAGTTGTAGTGCCTTGTCTAAAAAACATGAAATATAAGTTCGAGGAGAACATTTTATGTTTTGAACTTCAGTAAATAATAGAGGATGAACAGAAGAACTTTAAATTAGAATAAGATCGTTTGATCTGCTTCCAACCAAAAGCGGTGGTCTGATTTGTGCCAAAAACAATAAAATTTCCTATCTCCGTAGTGTATTTTTTTTAAAAACGAGCCTTCAAAAAAATTTCTAAGAAACAGAGTGTCCCGTCCTTCTACTCCTAGTGGTCCTTGCAGCGGATTTTCTGATCAATAAAGCAAATCGTCTTTATAGCTAAAACAGAATAAAGGGAAGAGTCCTTTGCATGAGCCTTTTCCAGACTGCGAACTTGTCGTTGGAATCAAGGTCCCCACCAAATTTGTTTGCAGTGCTGCTGCCTTTGGCATTAGCTTTCAGCAGGCCAGTATTCAAACAGAGAAGACTTCTGGCATCAAGTAAATTT
>CATNEM010000201.1:177500-180000 GCA_950096795.1 Macrostomum cliftonense
TGAGATCTTAAAGAATCTCACTCTTGAGATCTTAAAGAATCCCACTCTTGAGATCTTAAAGAATCTCACTCTTGAGATCTTAAAGAATCTCACTCTTGAGATCTTAAAGAATCCCACTTTTGAGATCTTAAAGAATCCCACTCTTGAGATCTTAAAGAATCTCACTCTTGAGATCTTAAAGAATCCCACTCTTGAGATCTTAAAGAATCCCACTCTTGAGATCTTAAAGAATCTCACTTTTGAGATCTTAAAGAATCCCACTCTTGAGATCTTAAAGAATCTCACTCTTGAGATCTTAAAGAATCCCACTCTTGAGATCTTAAAGAATCCCACTCTTGAGATCTTAAAGAATCCCACTCTTGAGATCTTAAAGAATCCCACTCTTGAGATCTTAAAGAATCTCACTCTTGAGATCTTAAAGAATCCCACTCTTGAGATCTTAAAGAATCTCACTCTTGAGATCTTAAAGAATCTCACATTTGAGATCTTAAAGAATCTCACTCTTGAGATCTTAAAGAATCTCACTCTTGAGATCTTAAAGAATCTCACTCTTGAGATCTTAAAGAATCTCACTCTTGAGATCTTAAAGAATCTCACTCTTGAGATCTTAAAGAATCCCACTCTTGAGATCTTAAAGAATCTCACTCTTGAGATCTTAAAGAATCCCACTCTTGAGATCTTAAAGAATCCCACTCTTGAGATCTTAAAGAATCTCACTTTTGAGATCTTAAAGAATCCCACTCTTGAGATCTTAAAGAATCTCACTTTTGAAATAACTAAGAGTCTCTCTCTTGAGATCGTAGAGAAACTCACTCTTGAAATCGTAAAGAATCCCACTCTTGAGATCTTAAAGAATCCCACTCTTGAGATCTTAAAGAATCTCACTCTTGAGATCTTAAAGAATCCCACTCTTGAGATCTTAAAGAATCTCACTCTTGAGATCTTAAAGAATCTCACATTTGAGATCTTAAAGAATCTCACTCTTGAGATCTTAAAGAATCTCACTCTTGAGATCTTAAAGAATCTCACTCTTGAGATCTTAAAGAATCTCACATTTGAGATCTTAAAGAATCTCACTCTTGAGATCTTAAAGAATCTCACTCTTGAGATCTTAAAGAATCCCACTCTTGAGATCTTAAAGAATCTCACTTTTGAGATCTTAAAGAATCCCACTCTTGAGATCTTAAAGAATCTCACTTTTGAAATAACTAAGAGTCTCTCTCTTGAGATCGTAGAGAAACTCACTCTTGAAATCGTAAAGAATCCCACTCTTGAGATCTTAAAGAATCCCACTCTTGAGATCTTAAAGAATCTCACTCTTGAGATCTTAAAGAATCCCACTCTTGAGATCTTAAAGAATCTCACTCTTGAGATCTTAAAGAATCTCACATTTGAGATCTTAAAGAATCTCACTCTTGAGATCTTAAAGAATCTCACTCTTGAGATCTTAAAGAATCTCACTCTTGAGATCTTAAAGAATCTCACTCTTGAGATCTTAAAGAATCTCACTCTTGAGATCTTAAAGAATCCCACTCTTGAGATCTTAAAGAATCTCACTCTTGAGATCTTAAAGAATCCCACTCTTGAGATCTTAAAGAATCTCACTTTTGAGATCTTAAAGAATCCCACTCTTGAGATCTTAAAGAATCTCACTCTTGAGATCTTAAAGAATCCCACTCTTGAGATCTTAAAGAATCTCACTTTTGAAATAATTAAGAGTCTCTCTCTTGAGATCGTAGAGAAACTCACTCTTGAAATCGTAAAGAATCTCAGCTGAGGCCAGAGCGAGAATCTCACCTGTAAAAGAACGGGTTTTCGTCCTCGCTCGTCCAGCTGTCGCTCACCAGCCTCCCAGTCTGATGAGGCCCGGGGCAGCCGCAGGCGTTTCTATTCCAGTAGCCCACAGCCATGCGGAACACCAGGGCGATGAGGTCGGCCGCCAGCAGCAGCTCGCAGGCGGACAGGGCCTGCGTCAGCACCCGGTAGGTGCGCCGCTGGATGACCTCCGGGTGACGGACGGTGACCGTCAGAATGGCCGCGTTGCCGACGATTGCCACGAGCGACACAGCGCTGTAGAAGGCGAAGAACAGGCCTGGGTGGCTCAGCGTCCACTCGTAGTGCGGCCCCAGCTCCGGGCAAGCCAGCGGTGACGGCGAGTCGCCGCTGGTGGAGTTCGAGTCCAGGCTGGCGTTCATCTGCGGTTGCCAAAGGAGCGAGTTTGGCTGCTTCTGCTGGTTGATTTACCTTACAGCCCACCCTACCCGTCTGACTCTCCCCCAACCTGTCTGACTCTTCCCCAACCCGCCTGATTCTCCCCCAACCCGTCTGACTCTCCCCCAATCTGTCTGACTCTTCCCCAACCCGTCTGACTCTCCCCCAGCCCGTCTGACTCTCCCCCAACCCATCTGACTCTCCCTCAACCCGTCTGACTCTCCCCCAACCTGTCTGACTCTCCCCAACCCGTCTGACTCTCCCTCAACCCGTCTGACTCTCCCCCAAC
>CATNEM010000201.1:182500-372500 GCA_950096795.1 Macrostomum cliftonense
ACTGATACTGAGACTCTGACCCACACTGATACTGGGTCAGACTCTGACCCACACTGATACTGGGTTAGACTCTGACCCTCACTGATACTGAGACTCTGACCCACACTGATACTGGGTCAGACTCTGACCCACACTGATACTGAGACTCTGACCCACACTGATACTGGGTCAGACTCTGACCCACACTGATACTGGGTTAGACTCTGACCCTCACTGATACTGAGACTCTGACCCTCACTGATACTGAAACTCTGACCCACACTGATACTAGGTCAGACTCTGACCCACACTGATATTGAGACTCTGATCCACACTGATACTGGGTTAGACTCTGACCCACACTGATACTGGGTTAGACTCTGACCCACACTGATACTGGGTCAGACTCTGACCCACACTGATACTGGGTTAGACTCTGACCCTCACTGATACTGGGTCAGACTCTGACCCTCACTGATACTGAGACTCTGACCCACACTGATACTGGGTCAGACTCTGACCCACACTGATACTGGGTTAGACTCTGACCCTCACTGATACTGAGACTCTGACCCACACTGATACTGGGTCAGACTCTGACCCACACTGATACTGAGACTCTGACCCACACTGATACTGGGTCAGACTCTGACCCACACTGATACTGGGTCAGACTCTGACCCTCACTGATACTGAGACTCTGACCCACACTGATACTGGGTCAGACTCTGACCCACACTGATACTGGGTCAGACTCTGACCCACACTGATACTGGGTCAGACTCTGACCCACACTGATACTGGGTTAGACTCTGACCCACACTGATACTGGGTCAGACTCTGACCCACACTGATACTGGGTTAGACTCTGACCCACACTGATACTGGGTCAGACTCTGACCCACACTGATACTGGGTTAGACTCTGACCCTCACTGATACTGAGACTCTGACCCACACTGATACTAGGTCAGACTCTGACCCACACTGATACTGGGTCAGACTCTGACCCACACTGATACTGGGTTAGACTCTGACCCTCACTGATACTGAGACTCTGACCCACACTGATACTGGGTCAGACTCTGACCCACACTGATACTGGGTCAGACTCTGACCCTCACTGATACTGAGACTCTGACCCACACTGATACTGGGTCAGACTCTGACCCACACTGATACTGGGTTAGACTCTGACCCACACTGATACTGGGTCAGACTCTGACCCACACTGATACTGGGTTAGACTCTGACCCACACTGATACTGGGTCAGACTCTGACCCACACTGATACTGGGTTAGACTCTGACCCTCACTGATACTGAGACTCTGACCCACACTGATACTAGGTCAGACTCTGACCCACACTGATACTGGGTCAGACTCTGACCCACACTGATACTGGGTTAGACTCTGACCCTCACTGATACTGAGACTCTGACCCACACTGATACTGGGTCAGACTCTGACCCACACTGATACTGGGTCAGACTCTGACCCACACTGATACTGGGTCAGACTCTGACCCACACTGATACTGAGACTCTGACCCACACTGATACTGGGTCAGACTCTGACCCACACTGATACTGAGACTCTGACCCACACTGATACTGGGTCAGACTCTGACCCTCACTGATACTGGGTCAGACTCTGACCCACACTGATACTGGGTCAGACTCTGACCCACACTGATACTGGGTCAGACTCTGACCCACACTGATACTGGGTTAGACTCTGACCCACACTGATACTGGGTCAGACTCTGACCCACACTGATACTGGGTCAGACTCTGACCCACACTGATACTGGGTCAGACTCTGACCCACACTGATACTGGGTCAGACTCTGAACCACACTGATACTGGGTCAGACTCTGACCCACACTGATACTGGGTCAGACTCTGACCCACACTGATACTGGGTCAGACTCTGACCCACACTGATACTGAGACTCTGACCCACACTGATACTGGGTCAGACTCTGACCCACACTGATACTGAGACTCTGACCCACACTGATACTGGGTCAGACTCTGACCCACACTGATACTGGGTCAGACTCTGAACCACACTGTAACTTCGTCAGACTCTGACCCACACTGTAACTTGGTCAGACTCTGACCCACACTGTAACTTGGTCACACTCTGACCCACACTGTAACTTGGTCAGACTCTGACCCACACTGTAACTTGGTCACACTCTGACCCACACTGTAACTTGGTCACACTCTGACCCACACTGTAACTTTGTCAGACTCTGACCCACACTGTAACTTGGTCACACTCTGACCCACACTGTAACTTGGTCAGACTCTGACCCACACTGATACTGGGACTCTGACCCACACTAAATCGGCCCTGCAGGACTCAGAATATCAATAAAAATATGAAAGCACTTATTGGCATAATTTTTTAAAAACCCAAACCGCCCCAAACTGTCCCAGACTAGCCGGCCAGCAGCCACTCACTTGTCAGACGCGGCCAGCTGCCGAAAAGCCTGGCTGGTCCAGGCGTCCAGCGGCGAGGCGGCAGCGGCGGCGTCGATCTTGCTGCTGTAGGCAGCGGCGCCGGCCGCCAGCCAGTTGTCGTAGCGGCTAGGATAATAAGTCGGGTAGGGATTTTGGCTGGCCGGGGGCGGGTAGTAATGCGACAGCGGACTGTGATAGGCCATGTGATAGGCTGGCGACCAGCTCGAGGCTGAATGGGCCCCCGGATGCGCCTGATGGTGCTGATGATGGTGCTGAGCCGGCAGCTGGGTGGTCGCCGGGTCGGCTGGCTGGTGAAACGCCAATCCGTGCTGGTGCTGCTCGATGTCTGCCGGATGTTGGGAATGAAGCTGGTAGCCAAGCTGCTGGTGCAGCTGGTAATTCTGCTGATGAGGCTGCTGGTGCTGATGAGGCTGCTGCTGGTGCTGGTACTGGCTGGCCAGCTGTGAGCTGGTGACGTAATCATGCGGCCAGCTCGGCCTGCTACCCGGGTGCTCCCTCGAGAAGCTGGAAGGCTGGCTGAGGGCTCTGGTGAAATGGTCCTGCACCGCCTGCTCCACCGTGG
Source organism: Macrostomum cliftonense (assembly GCA_950096795.1). NCBI lineage: Eukaryota > Metazoa > Platyhelminthes > Macrostomidae > Macrostomum > Macrostomum cliftonense. The sequence goes on from CATNEM010000201.1 coordinate 185,534, forward strand.
AGCCGGCCGTGTAGCTCAGCAGCAGGCAGTTGGCGCCCAGGTACATCGCCGTCGGACTGGGCGACCGGTCCTCGGCGGCGCGGTCCTCCTGCCTGTCGCCAATGCTCGATCGTCGAGCTCGCTTGCAGGCGGGCTCCACCCGGATTGGTTCGGGCTGCGTCAGCGGCTGCTGCTGCTGCTGCGGCGACGGCTGCTCAACTTTTGATAACTGGTCGCTGCTTGGGGCGTCGCACTGCAGCTTCAGGGGCTGCCGCTGCTGCTCGACCAATGCGGGGTCGTCGGTTGCTGCCGCGGCTGCGGCTGCGGCGGCTGCTGCGGCCACCGCCGGATGAGGGATGCAGTGGTCGAAGGCGCTGCGCGTTGCGGGATGGCGCGGCTGGTGCAGCTGAAGGGGGGCATTGGCGTGTGACGAAGGTTGATTTTTGAGCTGTAGAAGGGGCGGTTTTCTCTGAGGTCAGGACTGTAGAAAAGGGGCGGATTCCTCTGTGGTCAGGACTGTAGAAGGGGCGGATTCCATAGAGTCAGGACTGTAGAAGGGGCAGATTCCATAGATTCAGGACTGTCGAAGGGGCGGATTCCATAGAGTCAGGACTGTAGAAGGGGCGGATTCCATAGAGTCAGGACTGTAGAAGGGGCGGATTCCATAGAGTCAGGACTGTAGAAGGTGCGGATTGCATAGAGTCAGGACTGTCGAAGGGGCGGATTCCATAGAGTCAGGACTGTCGAAGGGGCGGATTCCATAGAGTCAGGACCGTCGAAGGGGCGGATTCCATAGAGTCAGGATTGTAGAAGGGGCGGATTCCATAGAGTCAGGACTGTCGAAGGGGCGGATTCCATAGAGTCAGGACTGTAGAAGGGGCGGATTCCTCTGAGGCCAGGACTGTAGAAGGAGCGGATTCCTCTGAGGTCAGGACTGTAGAAGGGGCGGATTCCTTTGTGATCAGGACTGTAGCAGGGGCGGATTCCATAGAGTCAGGACTGTAGAAGGGGCGGATTCCTCTGTGGCCAGGACTGTAGCAGGGGCGGATTCCATAGAGTCAGGACTGTAGAAGGGGCGGATTCCTCTGTGATCGGGACTGTAGCAGGGGCGGATTCTATAGAGTCAGGACTGTAGAAGGGGCGGATTCCTCTGTGATCAGGACTGTGGTAGGGGCGGATTCCTCTGTGATCGGGACTGTAGCAGGGGCGGATTCCATAGAGTCAGGACTTTAGAAGGGGCGGATTCCTCTGTGATCGGGACTGTAGCAGGGGCGGATTCCATAGAGTCAGGACTGTAAAAGGGGCGGATTCCTCTGTGATCGGGACTGTGGCAGGGGCGGATTCCTCTGTGGCCAGGACTGTAGCAGGGGCGGATTCCATAGAGCCAGGACTGTAGAAGGGGCGGATTCCTCTGTGGCCAGGACTGTAGCAGGGGCGGATTCCATAGAGTCAGGACTGTAGAAGGGGCGGATTCCTCTGTGGCCAGGACTGTAGCAGGGGCGGATTCCATAGAGCCAGGACTGTAGAAGGGGCGGATTCCTCTGTGGCCAGGACTGTAGCAGGGGCGGATTCCATAGAGCCAGGACTGTAGAAGGGGCGGATTCCTCTGTGGCCAGGACTGTAGCAGGGGCGGATTCCATAGAGTCAGGACTGTAGAAGGGGCGGATTCCTCTGTGGCCAGGACTGTAGCAGGGGCGGATTCCATAGAGCCAGGACTGTAGAAGGGGCGGATTCCTCTGTGGCCAGGACTGTAGCAGGGGCGGATTCCATAGAGTCAGGACTGTAGAAGGGGCGGATTCCTCTGTGGCCAGGACTGTAGCAGGGGCGGATTCCATAGAGCCAGAACTATCTCAGAAAGCGAATTTCTCTCCCCTAAAACCTGTTTAGAAAGCTATCAGCAGCCCAGTCAGTTTATGAGGATAACTTATTCGGTACAAACTGAGCGTGAACTCCCCCTGACTTAGTGACAAACCAGCGGGGTCGGAGAGTCAATTCTCCAACCAGAAATTCCTTCACAAAATTGAAAGCAAAAAGCGCCGCCGCATTTTCGAGATAAACAAACTGTCTAAACTAGTTAAGTTCATGGGAAGCAAATTGAAACCACAATTCACAGCAGCAGTAAAAGCTGCTTTTAAAGTCGGATTTTCGCAATGATAGGGTCGCATGGTACAGATCCCCATGCGACCATTTTCGAGGTATGTGATTTTCCTGTTTTCTGTACGCGTGATTTGATTATTACAACTAACTACGATACGCATAACATAATCTGAATGTTGTTTTTCTGTTTTTCTGCGGTTTTTCTGAATTCTGAATTGTCAGAAAGCGGCAATATGCTGGCATTTCAACATTTATTGGCAACCAAAAGTCCGAATAGAATCAGGATCTATGGTGAGGAGAAATGAGTGAGGGAGGTCCAGATAGAGTGAGTTTGACTGAGAGAGGTAGAGGAGATAAACAAAGTCAGGGGTAGAGTGGGAGAAGTAGGGGAGATAAACAGAGGCAGGGGTAGAGTGGGAGAAGTAGGGGAGATAAACAGAGGCAGAGGTAGAGTGGGAGAAGTAGAGGAGATAAACAGAGGCAGGGTAGAGTGGGAGAAGTAGGGGAGATAAACAGAGGCAGGGGTAGAGTGGGAGAAGTAGGGGAGATAAACAGAGGCAGGGTAGAGTGGGAGAAGTAGGGGAGATAAACAGAGGCAGGGTAGAGTGGGAGAAGTAGGGGAGATAAACAGAGGCAGGGTAGAGTGGGAGAAGTAGGGGAGATAAACAGAGGCAGGGTAGAGTGGGAGAAGTAGGGGAGATAAACAGAGGCAGGGTAGAGTGGGAGAAGTAGGGGAGATAAACAGAGGCAGGGGTAGAGTGGGAGAAGTAGGGGAGATAAACAGAGGCAGGGTAGAGTGGGAGAAGTAGGGGAGATAAACAGAGGCAGGGTAGAGTGGGAGAAGTAGGGGAGATAAACAGAGGCAGGGTAGAGTGGGAGAAGTAGGGGAGATAAACAGAGGCAGGGTAGAGTGGGAGAAGTAGGGGAGATAAACAGAGGCAGGGGTAGAGTGGGAGAAGTAGGGGAGATAAACAGAGGCAGGGTAGAGTGGGAGAAGTAGGGGAGATAAACAGAGGCAGGGGTAGAGTGGGAGAAGTAGGGGAGATAAACAGAGGCAGGGTAGAGTGGGAGAAGTAGAGGAGATAAACAGAGGCAGGGGTAGAGTGGGAGAAGTAGAGGAGATAAACAGAGGCAGGGGTAGAGTGGGATAAGTAGGGGAGATAAACAGAGGCAGGGTAGAGTGGGAGAAGTAGGGGAGACAGAGGTGGACATGTCAGTGGAACGCACGGGAGCTGCACAAAAACCGCAGACCGGCCTCCCGTCTGCGCTGTGCATTGTTGTCAAGCAGGACACCCCCAAAATAGCGGCATTCCAGCAGGCGGATGCAGCAGGAATGCCAAGTAGGAACTGCTTACCGAATACGGGCCGTAGCTGCAGAACTGGGCCAGCGGCTGCCCGGGCGGCTGCACGTTGAGGTTCATTCTTGGAGTTCCAACGGCGTCATTCCACGAGTGCCAGCGCGGGGTCTAATAGATTTGAGGCGGGGGAGTCGGTGGGGGACCCGGGAGGCGTCACAGCCGCGAGTGGCTCCGAGACCCGCCCCCCTGCCCCACAGTTTGGATTTCGCGAAATTCTTCTCTTCCCCGGCTGCGGTTGGCCGGCGGTCGGTCAGAAGGGATTTCCCGGGCGGCGGCCAATGGGAGAGAAGTCGCTGACTGAGGGGATAGGGGAGTCAGTGGCTGGCATTTGAGGAATTTCATTTCATTATAGCGAAATCAAACACTGTAATATTTGAGTAACAAAGCGTAAAAAGATCCTAAATTGTCCCACTCCTATCTCCCTCTCTTATCTCCCTCTCCTATCTCCCTCTCCTATCTCCCTCTTCTATCTCCCTCTCCTATCTCCCTCTTCTATCTCCCTCACGCGTATCTCCCTCAGCTATCTCCCTCTCCTATCTCCCACTCCTATCTCCCTCCCCTATCTCCCTCTCCTATCTCCCTCTCTTATCTCACTCTCCTACCTCCCACTCCTATCTCCCTCTCTATCTCACTCTCCTACCTCCCACTCCTATCTCCCTCTCTATCTCACTCTCCTACCTCCCACTCCTATCTCCCTCTCTTATCTCACTCTCCTACCTCCCACTCCTATCTCCGTCTCCTATCTCCCTCTCCTATCTCCCTCTCCTATCTCCCTCTTCTATCTCCCTCTCCTATCTCCCTCTTCTATCTCCCTCACGCGTATCTCCCTCAGCTATCTCCCTCTCCTATCTCCCACTCCTATCTCCCTCCCCTATCTCCCTCTCCTATCTCCCACTCCTATCTCCCTCTATTATCTCACTCTCCTACCTCCCACTCCTATCTCCCTCTCTTATCTCACTCTCCTACCTCCCACTCCTATCTCCGTCTCCTATCTCCCTCTCCTATCTCCCACGCCTATCTCCCTCCCCTATCTCCCTCTCCTATCTCCCTCTCTTATCTCCCTCTCTTATCTCTCTCTCCTACCTCCCACTCCTATCTCCCACTCCTATCTCCCTCTCTTATCTCTCTCTCCTATCTCCCACTCCTATCTCCCTCTTTTATCTCTCTCTCCTATCTCCCACTCCTATCTCCCACTCCTATCTCCCTCTCTTATCTCTCTCTCCTATCTCCCACTCCTATCTCCCTCTTTTATCTCTCTCTCCTATCTCCCTCTCTTATCTCCCTCTCTTATCTCTCTCTCCTACCTCCCACTCCTATCTCCCACTCCTATCTCCCTCTCTTATCTCTCTCTCCTATCTCCCACTCCTATCTCCCTCTTTTATCTCTCTCTCCTATCTCCCACTCCTATCTCCCACTCCTATCTCCCTCTCTTATCTCTCTCTCCTATCTCCCACTCCTATCTCCCTCTCTTATCTCTCTCTCCTACCTCCCACTCCTATCTCCCTCTCTTATCTCCCTCTCCTATCCCCCCTCTCCTATTTTCTCTCCTATCTCTCTCTCCTATCTGCCTCTCCTACCTCCCTCTCCTATCTCCCTCTCTTATCTCCCTCCTTTATCTTCCTCTCCTTTCTAGCCACTCGTTTAAAATTCAAGAATTACAAGAGGGCAATGAAAGGAACAGTTAGTGAATTTTTCAATTAAATAATTATATCTATCTAAACGAGCGCAGAGGCAGAATTCCCAGGGCTGCCTATAGATTCGATTTAAAACAGAAAAAAATCAAGCAAGTACCAGGCAACCACCTGAGTCACAAAGAGAAACGATTCGAGCAAAAACTATTTTTGAGGATTATAGAATTTTCTAGATAACATTTGGCTACACGCGGAATTCCTTTAGGCTCGGGCAGGATATTGTAGCTGCAAGAAATTCGTCTTGTTTTCCCTCTTTCTTGTCTGTTTGCTTTTTTCCACACAAACAGGCCTTGCAGTGAGAGCCAAGGAAAACTGGAGCAAAGAGGCATGCCAAACTTCTTTAACTTTTGCCTGCAACGCAAATTGCGTAGGAAATATTAACTCACCCGTTACGAGCAGCAGCATTGCGTCTTGCAATTCTGAAAGAAAAATTTTCTTCCTTTAAAAGAATCAATTGAGCGAAATTGACTACGCACAAATGCACTCAGAAAAACATTGCGCTCTCAAAAATTTTCAGTTCGCCAGAAGAGAATCGATCTGATACTCGTATATTTTTGCTGCTGTCTATTCAGATTATAGTTTGGGATTGCTAATCGTAATTGAATGATGATGAGGTGATGAGGTGAGAACAGGTTTAGAAGTATGTGGATGCTGAAGATAAGATATGGAGGTCGAAATAAATAATAAAAAATATAAATTCAGACACCCGACCTTTCGATCAGATGTACAGCCCCACTGCACAGCCGCAGCTAGTTGCGCAGCGCATCCGAGGGCTGTGTACAGCTTTCAGCCTGACAGGCTGGAGGGGCCGCAACACCCACCATAAATTTACCCAGCTCAAACTGGTACCCGATCTCAGCTGGGTGGACTGAAGCAATGCGGGATTAAGTGCCCTGCTCAAGGGCACAAATTGTCTCCTAGAGCCGGGACTCGAACCCACGACCTTCCGGTCATAAGGCAGGCGCCCTAGCCACTAGGCTACAACTCTGTCTAGGCTACAGCTCCTCTAAGAGGTCGAAGAATAGATGTAGGGGTTTGAGAATAGATATGAGGGTTGGAGAATAGATATGGAGGTTTGGGAATACGAGCGTAGACATGGAGGTTTGGGAATAGATATTAACGTTGGAGAATGGATATGTAGGTTTGAGAATAGTTATGTAGTTTGGAGAATAGATATCGGTCGGAGAATAGATATAGGGGTCGGAGAATAGATATGGAAGATTGAGAAAAGAATTTATTGAAGCCACACCAGCAGTGCCAGAGACCGCAGATAAACAACCCCAACTTGGTGATTGATGCATTTTGATCGTGTCAGGCGCAACGCAAGCGGAGCCCCGGTGTTCTATTGGGAACAGGAAAACAGACAGGGCATAAAGACAGTCAAGTCAGGACAGACAGACAGGCGAGAACAGGTGCCGAAGTGTGCGGTGGTTGGTTTTGTTTTTGGTGGCTTGTGTCCCGTTTTTTTTCGGGCCGCGCTCCCCAATAGCTTCTGTGATTGCCAATGGGAAAACTCTGCTGATGTGGGTGATGGGGATGAGGCGAACATGCGGGGACCCGTTGCTCCTAGTCCTTGTGCCTGCACTGTGACTGAAGTTTAACAAAATGCCGACAGGTGACGTGATGGGGGAAGGCATATAATACAATAACTGAACCACTTTACATGGCGGGCCCCTAGTCTGCGTGTATGCTGCCTCGCGCCCACGTGCTACGGACTCCGCAGGGGGAGGTCTTTGTGCGCCCCCCCCCAACACCCCACACAGACTGTATGGAATACGTACGCGATACAAAGACACCGAACTGACATATCTATGCGTATATACAGGCAATTATATAGATGTTAGCAGATTAGACAAAGACAGTCTATATACTCGTAGAAGACAAGAAATACACTAAGTTCGCGCAGGGCAGTGCGAATTACTGTTCAGCCATCAATAAGAGGCGGCAGAGGGGGGCAATCTAGCTGTCGGTGGCGGCACATAGGATGGCTGACTGAATAAATGAATGAGCGACTCGCAACAAGCAGATGGAGCAGCGGCAGCTGTGGCCAATAAGTCACCAGAGGCAAAGTCAAGCTTGGATGGGGAGGCCAACTGGAATTGGGGATTTGGCACAACACGGATTGGTGGTCATGCAGTGATCTGGGGATTATATTTACTGTTTTGGAGCCAGGGGGCAATTTAGGCTATTGCCGAATGTCCGATTTGCCATTGTCTGCTTTTTTCACATGTATTGAACGGCAGAAATATTGATTGAGGGTAAAGGGTGTCAGAGAGGGGAGCAGGCGGGTGTCAGAGAGGGGAGCAGGCAGTGTCAGGAAGGGAGGCGGTGTCAGAGAGGGGAGCAGGCGGTGTCAGAGAGGGGAGCAGGCAGTGTCAGAGAGGGGAGCAGGCGGTGTCAGAGAGGGGAGCAGGCGGTGTCAGAGAGGGGAGCAGGCGGTGTCAGAAAGGTGTGCTCTCAAGTAGGTGACCATCCCGAGTTCGCCCTGATTTTAACAAAAAATATCAGTACGAGTGGCACAGAGGGAGCAGCCCCCGAGCAACGCCGAGTCTCACAAAGGCAGTCGGGCGCGCCTCGCAGCCCATCAGATGGGGTCTTAGATTTCATTTCGAGCCCCTCCCGACCCCGCCAAAGATCGCACTAAAAAACGAACCCAGATTTTGACGACAAGAATAAAAAAACGCAGCGAAAACACGGGGGGAGCGACCGCAAAGGGAAAACGAAGCAGACTGGAGAGACGCGCGCCAGTTGGTGTCTCCCCTAAAAGAAGAAGAACAAGCAAGAACAAGCAAGAACAGAAGAGTGGAAGCCCCAAGGCAGCAGCAAGAACCACCAGCATATGACCCCCGGCCATTGGTGACAACTGTTATCTCCCCTCGCGCTCCGCCCACCGCTGCATGCTTCATCCCAAGGCAGCGGGCGGGCAGTCAGCTGTTGCTGTCTCCTTCTAGAAGAAGCTCCGCCTTGTGCCCGCCCACTTTTCTTTTCTATTTAGTCTCTCGGGCTTCCGCAGGTTCGCGGCGCAGCAGTCTCATGTTGCCGGCCCTAAAGAACAGTAAGCCGGTGGCCGAAAGCAAGCAGTCTGGGACATCCCCGCTGCCTGCAAAGCTTCACCCTTCTTTTGGTTGCTTGCCCCGAATTCATGCTTCGCACCATTCGTCAGTTGATTTGTTCAAGCAGAGTTGCAGCTGAAGAACAACTGGACCCAGAGGTGCGAATGGGGATGCGGAAAAGTTCCCACCGGCCTTGGTCTCGTCTCTACCCCCGTGTCAACCGATTCAAGGTCCTGTTTTTTTCAAAAAACTTTTACTTTTCCCGGCTTCAGGGAAAATTGTCTGACTTTTTGATTCACTTTTAGGTTTTCAACGTTAGTGATTCTTGCGCGCCAACTTTTTGCTTATGAAGCATATATTATGGCGCTTCTCTCCCTTTTGATTTGGCGCTTCTCTCCCTTTTGATTTGGCGCTTGTCTCCCTTTTGATTTGGCGCTTCTCTCCCTTTTGATTTAGCGCTTCTCTCCCTTTTGATTTGGCGCTTCTCTCACTTTTGATTTGCGCTTCTCTCACTCTTGATTTGGCGCTTCTCTTCCTTTTGATTTGGCGCTTCTCTCCCTTTTGATTTGGCGCTTCTCTCACTCTTGATTTGGCGCTTCTCTCACTCTTGATTTGGCGCTTCTCTTCCTTTTGATTTGGCGCTTCTCTCCCTTTTGATTTGGCGCTTCTCTCACTCTTGATTTGGCGCTTCTCTCACTCTTGATTTGGCGCTTCTCTCACTCTTGATTTGGCGCTTCTCTTCCTTTTGATTTGGCGCTTCTCTCCCTTTTGATTTGGCGCTTCTCTTCCTTTTGATTTGGCGCTTCTCTCCCTTTTGATTTGGCGCTTCTCTCACTCTTGATTTGGCGCTTCTCTCACTCTTGATTTGGCGCTTCTCTCACTCTTGATTTGGCGCTTCTCTCACTCTTGATTTGGCGCTTCTCTCCCTTTTGATTTGGCGCTTGTCTCCCTTTTGATTTGAGGCTTCTCTCGCTCTTGATTTGGCGCTTCTCTCCCTTTTGATTTGGCGCTTCTCTTCCTTTTGATTTGGCGCTTCTCTCCCTTTTGATTTAGCGCTTCTCTCCCTTTTGATTTGGCGCTTCTCCCACTTTTGATTTGCGCTTCTCTCACTCTTGATTTGGCGCTTCTCTTCCTTTTGATTTGGCGCTTCTCTCCCTTTTGATTTGGCGCTTCTCTCACTCTTGATTTGGCGCTTCTCTTACTCTTGATTTGGCGCTTCTCTCACTCTTGATTTGGCGCTTCTCTTCCTTTTGATTTGGCGCTTCTCTCCCTTTTGATTTGGCGCTTCTCTTCCTTTTGATTTGGCGCTTCTCTCCCTTTTGATTTGGCGCTTCTCTTCCTTTTGATTTGGCGCTTCTCTTCCTTTTGATTTGGCGCTTCTCTCACTCTTGATTTGGCGCTTCTCTTACTCTTGATTTGGCGCTTCTCTCACTCTTGATTTGGCGCTTCTCTCACTCTTGATTTGGCGCTTCTCTCACTTTTGATTTGGCGCTTCTCTCCCTTTTGATTTGGCGCTTCTCTCACTCTTGATTTGAGGCTTCTCTCGCTCTTGATTTGGCGCTTCTCTCCCTTTTGATTTGGCGCTTCTCTTCCTTTTGATTTGGCGCTTCTCTCACTCTTGATTTGGCGCTTCTCTCACTCTTGATTTGGCGCTTCTCTCACTCTTGATTTGGCGCTTCTCTCACTCTTGATTTGGCGCTTCTCTCACTCTTGATTTGAGGCTTCTCTCGCTCTTGATTTGAGGCTTCTCTCGCTCTTGATTTGGCGCTTCTCTCCCTTTTGATTTGGCGCTTCTCTCACTCTTGATTTGAGGCTTCTCTCGCTCTTGATTTGAGGCTTCTCTTACTCTTGATTTGGCGCTTCTCTCACTCTTGATTTGGCGCTTCTCTCGCTCTTGATTTGAGGCTTCTCTCACTCTTGATTTGGCGCTTCTCTTACTCTTGATTTGGCGCTTCTCTCACTCTTGATTTGGCGCTTCTCTCCCTTTTGATTTGGAGCTTCTCTCACTCTTGATTTGGCGCTTCTCTCACTCTTGATTTGGCGCTTCTCTCACTTTTGATTTGGCGCTTCTCTCCCTTTTGATTTGGCGCTTCTCTCACTCTTGATTTGAGGCTTCTCTCGCTCTTGATTTGGCGCTTCTCTCACTCTTGATTTGGCGCTTCTCTCACTCTTGATTTGGCGCTTCTCTCACTCTTGATTTGGCGCTTCTCTTACTCTTGATTTGAGGCTTCTCTCGCTCTTGATTTGGCGCTTCTCTCACTCTTGATTTGGCGCTTCTCTCACTCTTGATTTGGCGCTTCTCTCACTCTTGATTTGGCGCTTCTCTCACTCTTGATTTGGCGCTTCTCTCACTCTTGATTTGGCGCTTCTCTCACTCTTGATTTGGCGCTTCTCTCACTCTTGATTTGGCGCTTCTCTCACTCTTGATTTGGCGCTTCTCTCACTCTTGATTTGGCGCTTCTCTCACTCTTGATTTGGCGCTTCTCTCACTCTTGATTTGGCGCTTCTCTCACTCTTGATTTGGCGCTTCTCTTACTCTTGATTTGGCGCTTCTCTCACTCTTGATTTGGCGCTTCTCTCACTCTTGATTCGGCGCTTCTCTCACTCTTGATTTGGCGCTTCTCTCACTCTTGATTTGGCGCTTCTCTCACTCTTGATTTGGCGCTTCTCTCACTCTTGATTTGGCGCTTCTCTCACTCTTGATTTGGCGCTTCTCTCACTCTTGATTTGGCGCTTCTCTCACTCTTGATTTGGCGCTTCTCTCACTCTTGATTTGGCGCTTCTCTCACTCTTGATTTGGCGCTTCTCTCACTCTTGATTTGGCGCTTCTCTCACTCTTGATTTGGCGCTTCTCTCACTCTTGATTTGGCGCTTCTCTCACTCTTGATTTGGCGCTTCTCTTACTCTTGATTTGGCGCTTCTCTCACTCTTGATTTGGCGCTTCTCTCACTCTTGATTTGGCGCTTCTCTCACTCTTGATTTGGCGCTTCTCTTCCTTTTTATTTGGCGCTTCTCAAGCCTGAAAGCAACAGCGCCTATTTAGTTATGAAGAGAAAGGAACCTACAGGACTTATTTAATAATCCCTTTTCAGGAGCCGGCCGCACATGAGCGCTGCAGGGGATTCTTACACGCGATAGTCAGCCAAAAAATGCTACCCCTGGTTTCACAGAGCGAAACGAGAATGCCATCTAATTCCTCAAGGTTATCTTTTTCATGGTTTCTTTAAATCAACCCCTTAGCAACCCGATGGGATTTTTTATCCCCTTCCCTTTAGTAGCCCACTGCTTGCTACTCTCGCGTCTTCCCATCTTCCAATTAGACTTGGAATGCAGGCTGCAGCGGAATGCTCTCTGCCCACCCGCCCAAATCCTCGCCGGAAGTTACGAGCGCGAGGGTCCTTCCTGAAGTTCCCGGTCATTGGCCGCGACCGCAGCCGCACTGATAGCTAAACAGCTTGCCGCGTGCGAGTCGAGCACCTGCTGCATGGCTGCCGAGGGAAAAAATAGGGAAATCGACGAAACCTCCCTGACGGCTTCCCCCACTGAGGAATGCGGCGCCGGTCTTGGGGTGGAGATGGGAGAATTTTGCCAGGAATTTTTGCCGGGGAAATGGCGAGCGGAGACCGACAGGGCGGCTTGCGGGCTGAGTGACGCGTGGCGCGGGAGATTTCTGGGGTCGAGGGGGATCGGGCGAGGAAGCAAGGGACTGTCGGAGAACTTGCGGGGAAGTTTTTACGGTGAAATTTTTTGTAGATTGTCTTGTGGATCCAATTCGATGGTTGCAACGGGGGCTCACTGCCTCATTGGGTCGAATTGCTCTCTGGGTCAGGAGAAGTGGGTCATAAATCCCCTTTATTAGGAAGTGGGTCATGAATCCCCTTTATTAGAAATGGGGTCATGAATCCCCTTTATTAGAAATGGGGTCATGAATCCCTTTATTAGAAAGTGGGTCACGAATCCCCTTTATTAGAATTAGAAAGTGGGTCACGAATCCCCTTTATTAAAAATGGGGTCATGAATCCCTTTATTAGAAAGTGGGTCACGAATCCCCTTTATTAAAAATGGGGTCATGAATCCCCTTTACTAAAAAGTGGGTCATGAGTCCCTTTTATTAAAAAGTGGGTCATGAATCCCCTTTATTAGGAAGTGGGTCATGAATCCCCTTTATGGGAAAGTGGGTCACGAATCCCCTTTATTAGAAAGTGGGTCATGAATCCCCTTTATTAGAAAGGGGGTCATGAATCCCGTTTATTAGGAAGTGGGTCAGGAATCCCCTTTATTAGAAAGTGGGTCATGAATCCCGTTTATTAGGAAGTGGGTCAGGAATCCCCTTCATTAGGAAGTGGGTCATTAATCCCCTTTATTAGAAAGTGGGTCATGAATCCTCTTTATTAGAAAGTGGGTCATGAATCCCCTTTATTAGGGAGTGGGTCATGAATCCCCTTTACTAGAAAGTGGGTCATTAATCCCCTTTATGGGAAAGTGGGTCACGAATCCCCTTTATTAGAAAGTGGGTCATGAATCCCGTTTATTAGGAAGTGGGTCATGAATCCCCTTTATTAGGAAGTGGGTCATAAATCTCCTTTATTAGAAAGTGGGTGATAAATCCCCTTTATTAGAAAGTGGGTGATAAATCCCCTTTATTAGAAAGTGGGTCATAAATCCCCTTTATTAGAAAGTGGGTCATAAATCCCTTTTATTAGGAAGTGGGTCATGAATCCCCTTTATTAGGAAGTGGGTCACGAATCCCCTTTATTAGGAAGTGGGTCATGAATCCCTTTTTAAGGAAGTGGGTCATGAATTCCCTTTATTGAGAAGTGGGTCACGCATCCCCTTTTAGGGAAATACTATCTTTTTCAAGAAAAGACTATACAGCAAACACAAGTTTAACAAGTTTAACATTAGTAAATTTCTAAATGGATCTAGAAGCCCCTGTAGCGATGGGGCGGTCACCTGTGCAGTTCCATTTCCCGCCCGCACGGCACCCACTCCGCTCCACCTCAACCCACCGCCTCTGTTTACATTTCACGTCAGCACCAATTAACTTGACGATCGCAAGTTGACTTAAACCGCCAAATGTTAATGGAAAATCGGGATAATGGGTTGGGATTTGAAAAGCGGATATCATGTTGTGGACGCAATGTATATACAAGGGCAGATTGACTTCCTCAGCCATTAAAATTTCTGAGTTTAAATCAGATTTGAACAGTGGCTAAGTGGGCAGAACATCCTGACTCTCAATATGAATATCTCGACGCCCATTCGAAACTTTGGACACCCATTTCCAACCCTCATGACACCCATTTCCATTCCTTTGACACCCATTTCCAGCCCTCTGACACCCATTTCCAACCCTAATGACACCCACTTCCAACCCTAATGACTCCCATTTCCAATCCATTGACACCCATTCCAACCACCTGACACCCATTTCTAACCCCCTGACACCCATTTCCAACCCTCATGACACCCATTTCCAACCCTCATGACACCCATTTCCAATCCTTTGACACCCATTTCCAACCCTCATGACACCCATTTCCAACCCTCATGACACCCATTTCCAACCCTCATGACACCCATTTCCAACCCTAATGACACCCACTTCCAACCCTCATGACACCCATTTCCAACCCTCATGACACCCACTTCCAACCCCCTGACACCCAATTCCAACCCCCCTGACACCCATGTCCAACCCCCTAACACCCATTTCCAACCCCTGACACCCATTTCCAACCCCCTGACACCCATTTCCAACTCCCTGACACCCATTTCCACCCCCTGACACCCATTTCCAATCCCTGACACCCAATTCCAATCCCCTGACACCCATTTCCAACTCCCTGACACCCAATTCCAATCCCCTGACACCCATTTCCAATCCCCTGACACCCATTTCCAACCCCCAACATCCATCCAGTTGCAGGACAAGCAGACTTGTTCAGCCCACGTGGTGAGCCAGTTCCGTGACCGCCGCATTGAAACCAGCAGATCAGCTTTTGACAAGGGAACGCGCCATCAGAACAGAATGCGGGGACTGCAGGGGTGCGGGGGGCTTAGCCGCGTGCCGGTTGCCAGCCGGGACACACGGGGCTAATTATCTGGCCAGAAGCTGCTCAGCGTGGGGTCGGACAGGCAGGTTGCATAAGCGGGATTTGCCCATTTTGTGGCGCCGCTGACAAAAGCGAATGCGAATTTTCGAAAACCTCGCAGGCCCAATTAAGCGGTGTCCAGCAGGTTGAACCAGCGTCCGTGTTTTCTGCTTTTCAAATTTACTTAAAAACTTCACGATGATTGGCAGTCCACGGCCAGAAGCAGATCCGAGTTCCCACGCACTACTCGGTTCAGTTAGAGATGGCCGGGGGGAAATCGCTTGGACGCAAAAATCTTTGGGAATTCATTACGGATGAGTTATTGGAGTTTGCCTGGCTAAACCTCAGTTCAATAATCTAAATTTGAAAGTAAAAAACTGAAGGGTTAGAATAAAGACTGAGTCTTGGTCCTCAGTCACTTAGTCTTGATGGCCTTCGGGAGATTTTTTTGTCTCATTTGGGCTGATTCTCAGGTCTATTTGGGGCGATTCTCAAGTCTATTTGGGGGCGATTCTCAGGTCTATCTGGGGCGATTCTCAGGTCTATTTGGAGGGCGATTCTCAGGTCTATTTGGGGCTATTCTCAAAACTATTTGGGGCGATTCTCAAAACTATTTGGGGCGATTCTCAAAACTATTTGGGGCGATTCTCAGGTCTATTTAGGGCGATTCTCATAACTATTTGGGGGCGATTCTCAGGTCTATCTGGGGGCGATTCTCAGGTCTATCTGGGGCGATTCTCAGGTCTATTTGGAGGGCGATTCTCAGGTCTATTTGGGGCTATTCTCAAAACTATTTGGGGCGATTCTCAAAACTATTTGGGGCGATTCTCAAAACTATTTGGGGCGATTCTCAAAACTATTTGGGGCGATTCTCAGGTCTATTTGGGGCGATTCTCATAACTATTTGGGGGCGATTCTCAGGTCTATTTGGGGCGATTCTCAAAACTATTTGGGGGCGATTCTCAGGTCTATTTGGGGCGATTCTCAAAACTATTTGGGGGCGATTCTCATAACTATTTGGGGCGATTCTCAAAACTATTTGGGGTGATTCTCAGGTCTATCTGGGGCGATTCTCAGGTCTATTTGGAGGGCGATTCTCAGGTCTATTTGGGGCTATTCTCAAAACTATTTGGGGCGATTCTCAAAACTATTTGGGGCGATTCTCAAAACTATTTGGGGCGATTCTCAGGTCTATTTGGGGCGATTCTCATAACTATTTGGGGGCGATTCTCAGGTCTATTTGGGGCGATTCTCAAAACTATTTGGGGGCGATTCTCAGGTCTATTTGGGGCGATTCTCAAAACTATTTGGGGGCGATTCTCATAACTATTTGGGGCGATTCTCAAAACTATTTGGGGTGATTCTCAGGTCTATTTGGGGGCGATTCTCAGGTCTATCTGGGGCGATTCTCAGGTCTATTTGGAGGGCGATTCTCAGGTCTATTTGGGGCTATTCTCAAAACTATTTGGGGCGATTCTCAAAACTATTTGGGGCGATTCTCAAAACTATTTGGGGCGATTCTCAAAACTATTTGGGGCGATTCTCAGGTCTATTTGGGGCGATTCTCATAACTATTTGGGGGCGATTCTCAGGTCTATTTGGGGCGATTCTCAAAACTATTTGGGGGCGATTCTCAGGTCTATTTGGGGCGATTCTCAAAACTATTTGGGGGCGATTCTCATAACTATTTGGGGCGATTCTCAAAACTATTTGGGGTGATTCTCAGGTCTATTTGGGGGCGGTTCTCAGGTCTATTTGGGGCGGTTCTCAGGTCTATTTGGGGGCGATTCTCAGGTCTATTTGGGGGCGGTTCTCACGGCTATTTGAGGGCGATTCTCACGTCTATTTGAGGGCGATTCTCACGTCTATTTGGGGGCGATTCTCACGTCTATTTGGGGGCGATTCTCAGGTCTATTTTGGGGGGGGGTGATTCTCAGGTCTATTAGAGGGCGATTCTAAAGCCTATCTGGGGGGCGATTCTTAGGTATATTTCGTGTCTCAGTTCAAGTTGAAACTTCCTAGAAAATTATAAATAGTTTAGCCTGAAACAAAAGCTCTAACTGAACCGACTGTAAATTCATGCAATATTTATGCTAAAGATGGGAACACATCAGGTTAGTAATGACAAAGGCCATCCTCTTTGGACCATTTGGTTTTTTTACTGGATAAACTTTCCCGCTCTCTCTAAGTCGAAAAAAGCTGTCAATCATCACTATAAAATTGTCGCAGCAGCAATCATAGAGACCCACCCTCGATGGCACCGTGTGTATGCATTGCAGAGGCTGTCAAACAGCCAGCACCATGGCAACGGGGCTGGTCCCATGCCGCAATGACAGGCCCAGCCTGACAACAGACGCTGCGGGGGGTCGCTACGAAATTCGATGCGGGCGGAATTATTCGACCCGGATTTTCCAGCATTCCCAAATCCCCACACACAAAAATCCCCACTGCGGGGAGTCCGAATTGGAAATTTAAACGTCACCTGCTGGTCATCAATTTATCCCCTTTGGAGGGCTTCCCAGTGGCGGCTCCTGAGGCAGGCAGCGGCGCGTGTCATGATAACAGAGCATGCGCCGTGTTAGCTAAGTATCTGCTTTGCTTTGTGTGTTTGCATGCGCTGCATGCTGGGGGGGGGGGGCTGCCTGACCGTTCACAAACTAGCTGCAAATTGCAGCCAGGCCAAACTGCAGATCGGGGCGATTCTCCGGTCTATTTGGGGATATTCTTCAGTCTATTTCGAGGCGATTCTCATGTCTGTTTCAAGGGGATTCTCATGTCTGTTTCAAGGGGATTCTCATGTCTAATTCAAGGCGATTCACATGTCTATTTCGGGGCGATTCTCATATTTGATTCGAGGCGATTTTCATGTCTGTCTCGGGGCGATTTTCATGTCTATTTCTAGGTGATTCCTTTCTCTATTTCGGGGCGATTCTCATGTCTATTTCGGGGCGATTCTCATGTCTATTTCGGGGCGATTCTCAAGTCAATTTCGGGGCGATTCTCATGTCTATTTCGAGGTGATTCCTTTCTCTATTTCGGGGCGACTCTCATGTTTATTTCAAGGGGCGATTCTCATGTCTACTTCTGGGCATTTCACGCCTCCATCTAACACTGATTCTTGTAACACTTTATCACAATTTTTATACGAGGTAGTGTGCAATTCCGACTTTCTTGTGCGGATTGTGTTTCTGATTTAAGTAGTCTAGTTGAATTGCGATTTTCGTACGGGCTCCACTTGCTCAGTTATAGTTGATTAGGACAGGGGGGTTCTGAAAGCTTTATCAGTTAAAAACGCTGCGTTATTAAAACTTGCAGCCAAACATGGCAATTGCGATCTGAACTGGAAAGACGAGACCAGGCTGAACGCAGCGCTCAGCGAGATAACACTCAGTGGGGGCAAACGCACCGATAGCCAATTCTCTTAGCAAATCGGTAATTTGGCATCCCGGCACGACTTGATTGACAATAGCAGAAGGGGAACTGCAGAGATAAACTTTCCCGCCCTAAAACACCAAACTAGCGCACACCATAAGCTGCTCAGCGGGTGGGCAAAAACTGTTTGTTAGCGCAAGATCGCTTCTTGAACTCTAACACCCGCATGTTGAGCCAGCGAAGCTGCTTTCTTATCCTTGGTAGCCATCAGTGCTTTGATCTGTGGCATTCCAATACTGTAAGTATTTCAGTGTGACCCGCCTGCTTGCTAACAAAATTTTTTGTGGGTTCGCTTTCGCATAATAAGATAGACTGGCCGTTAGTTTAAGTTAAGTTGGCTGCTGGAAGCAACTTCAATTTGCTTCAAGTTTAATTGGCCTCATGGACTAACGATTTTCCATAGACTACTGCAGGCAGATCTCCCTCTGTCTGTCAGGCAGATCTTCCCCTGTCTGTCAGGCAGATCTTCCAATGTCTGTCAGGCAGATCTTCCCCTGTCTGTCAGGCAGATCTTCCAATGTCTGTCAGGCAGATCTTCCCCTGTCTGTCAGGCGGATCTCCCACTGTCTGTCAGGCGGATCTCCCACTGTCTGTCACGCAGATCTCCCACTGTCTGTCACGCAGATCTCCCACTGTCTGTCACGCAGATCTCCCACTGTCTGTCACGCAGATCTCCCACTGTCTGTCAGGCAGATCTCCCACTGTCTGTCAGGCGGATCTCCCACTGTCTGTCACGCAGATCTCCCACTGTCTGTCACGCAGATCTCCCACTGTCTGTCAGGCAGATCTCCCACTGTCTGTCAGGCAGATCTCCCACTGTCTGTCATGCAGATCTCCCACTGTCTGTCAGGCAGATCTCCCCCTGTATGTCAGGCAGATCTCCCACTGTCTGTCAGGCAGATCTCCCACTGTCTGTCAGGCAGATCTCCCCCTGTATGTCAGGCAGATCTCCCCCTGTCTGTCAGGCAGATCTCCCCATGTCTGTCACGCAGATCTCCCACTGTCTGTCAGGCAGATCTCCTACTGTCTGTCAGACAGATCTCCCACTGTCTGTCAGGCAGATCTCCCACTGTCTGTCAGACAGATCTCCCCCTGTCTGTCAGGCAGATCTCCCACTGTCTGTCAGACAGATCTCCCACTGTCTGTCAGGCAGATCTCCCACTGTCTGTCACGCAGATCTCCCACTGTCTGTCAGGCAGATCTCCCACTGTCTGTCAGGCGGATCTCCCACTGTCTGTCACGCAGATCTCCCACTGTCTGTCACGCAGATCTCCCACTGTCTGTCAGGCAGATCTCCCACTGTCTGTCAGGCAGATCTCCCACTGTCTGTCATGCAGATCTCCCACTGTCTGTCAGGCAGATCTCCCCCTGTATGTCAGGCAGATCTCCCACTGTCTGTCAGGCAGATCTCCCACTGTCTGTCAGGCAGATCTCCCCCTGTATGTCAGGCAGATCTCCCACTGTCTGTCAGGCAGATCTCCCCATGTCTGTCACGCAGATCTCCCACTGTCTGTCAGGCAGATCTCCTACTGTCTGTCAGACAGATCTCCCACTGTCTGTCAGGCAGATCTCCCACTGTCTGTCAGACAGATCTCCCCCTGTCTGTCAGGCAGATCTCCCACTGTCTGTCAGACAGATCTCCCACTGTCTGTCAGGCAGATCTCCCACTGTCTGTCAGGCAGATCTCCTACTGTCTGTCAGGCAGATCTCCCACTGTCTGTCAGGCAGATCTCCTACTGTCTGTCAGGCAGATCTCCCACTGTCTGTCAGACAGATTACCCACTGTCTGTCAGGCAGATCTCCCACTGTCTGTCAGGCAGATCTTCCCGTCTGTCAGGCAGATCTTCCAATGTCTGTCAGGCAGATCTTCCCCTGTCTGTCAGGCGGATCTCCCACTGTCTGTCAGGCAGATCTTCCCGTCTGTCAGGCAGATCTTCCAATGTCTGTCAGGCAGATCTTCCCCTGTCTGTCAGGCGGATCTCCCACTGTCTGTCAGGCGGATCTCCCACTGTCTGTCACGCAGATCTCCCACTGTCTGTCACGCAGATCTCCCACTGTCTGTCACGCAGATCTCCCACTGTCTGTCAGGCAGATCTCCCACTGTCTGTCAGGCAGATCTCCCCCTGTATGTCAGGCAGATCTCCCACTGTCTATAGCAGATGTTAATGCTTAAGACAGCTAATGAAAACATAGACAAGTAGCCCAAGCATTTTGAATTCCAATTATCATTCATTAACAATCGGAGGACCCAAAACAAGAAAAAAGCAATCCTCAAACTCCATTAGAGGCAATGTTTAACCTACCGCACAAGCCACTCCAGCCAATAAAACTCATCTTATTCAATATTGACAACAAAGGGATGACTGACTGTTGCACAGATTGGCAAAGGATGAGCAGGGCGT
The DNA here is from genome assembly GCA_950096795.1 of Macrostomum cliftonense. NCBI lineage: Eukaryota > Metazoa > Platyhelminthes > Macrostomidae > Macrostomum > Macrostomum cliftonense. The sequence continues at coordinate 205,641 of CATNEM010000201.1, forward strand.
AATTAAGGTATGTTTGCCTTATAGCGCTTCACCCGCCGGCAGGCAAAAATTCCTACTAGGGAAGCGGGATGAGGGAGCCGTGTCAACTGTCAACAATGCAGTGATGGAGAGAGACATGACGCAATCAACTCCATCAAAACGAAGCCGCATCAATCGTTAGTCCAGACTCCCGCAGCCCCCGGGGCAGAATAAACCATTCAAAGAAATGTTTGCGCTATGCAAAAATTAAAAACAAAAGTCCAACAGCCACTTTTGATTACGAGAGCTTGATGACTTTTATAAATGAAATTTAATTTAGTAAAAACACATTTATTGACAGTTTAGTGGTCAATTGATCAATTTAACACCATATTTACGGACTTGATGGTGAATAAGGGCATCAAGTACGAAGGAATAATAGGTTACAGAGGGACACAGATTGGCATATCATAACAAAATTGAAAACATTAGTCAAGTCACTTAACTAAAAAAATGCGCACCCCCTACTGGCAGTAGTAAGCAGCAGATTATTTTGAGAGAACGAAATTTTTTTTCAGTTCGATTCCTCGTCTGAGAAAGCCACCGGCTCCTCGTCGTCTGTTGTTGAATCAGACTTTGTGGATTGATCAGGCTTACCGACTGCCGGGTCGGGCTTACCGACTGCCGGGTCGGGCTTACCGACTGCCGGGTCGGGCTTACCGACTGCCGGGTCGGGCTTACCGACTGCCGGGTCGGGCTTACCGACTGCCGGGTCGGGCTTATCGACTGCCGGGTCGGGCTTATCGACTGCCCGGTCGGGCTTACCGACTGCCGGGTCGGGCTTACCGACTGCCGGGTCGGGCTTATCGACTGCCGGGTCGGGCTTATCGACTGCCCGGTCGGGCTTACCGACTGCCGGGTCGGGCTTACCGACTGCCGGGTCGGGCTTATCGACTGCCGGGTCGGGCTTATCGACTGCCCGGTCGGGCTTATCGACTGCCCGGTCGGGCTTATCGACTGCCCGGTCGGGCTTATCGACCTCGCCAAGAATCTGGCGCTCCCAGGTGGCCCGACGCCTGGCGGCCTCCTCCTCGGTCTCCTCCACGTGGTACCTGGTCCGGCCGTCCCACACCTCGGCTTTGAGCACGCGGCCGGCGCGGAAGACTCGGCCGTGGAGCTGGCTGAGCGTCAGGCTGCACTGGCCAGAGTCGGCGAAGGTGACCAGCACGACGCCCTGAGGATTGCGGTCGTGCAGGACGACTTTGCGAACGGTGCCGAACTGGGCGCAGCGGGCCGCGAGGTCGTCGCGGATTTTCTCCACCAGCAGCGGGTCGGCCTCGAACTCGGCCGGGTCGAACACGTTAGACACCACCAGGACTTTGTCGGAGCGGCGGGCCGCGTTGGCGCCGGCGCTCACGCCCAGATTGCCGTCGGCTGAGGCCGCCGAGTCCGAGGGGGCCCAGGCCAGGAGGCGCGCCTGCTGCTCCTTCACCTGCGGCCGGGGGGGGGTGGGCGTTTGTTGCGGCCTCTATCTATTGGCTCTGGTTTGCTTTAATAATCCTCTCTCGCTTCTCACCTTCGATCTCATCCAATCTCACATTGGGTCGCCTCTAATCTCATCTTGGGTCTCCTCTAAACTCACCTTGGGTCCCCTCTAAACTCACCTTGGGTCACCTCTAAACTCACCTTGGGTCTCCTCCAATCTCACCTTGGATCACCTCCAATCTCACCTTGGATCACCTCCAATCTCACCCTGGATCACCTCCAATCTCACCTTGGATCTGCTCCAATCTCACCTTGGATCGCCTCCAATCTCATCTTAGATCGCCTCCAATCTCACCTTGGGTCTGCTCCAATCTCACCTTGGGTCTGCTCCAATCTCATATTGGGTTTCCTCCACTCTCACCTTGGGTTTCCTCCACTCTCACCTTGGGTCTCCTCCAATCTCATCTTGGATCGCCTCCAATCTCACCTTGGGTTTCCTCCAATCTCACCTTGGATCGCCTCCAATCTCACCCTGGATCACCTCCAATCTCACCTTGGATCACCTCCAATCTCACCTTGGGTCTCCTCCCCGTCTAACCTTTGGTCTCTATTTAACTGAACTCTATATCTATCTCACCCTGTCTCTCTGATGTCACCCTAGCGTCTGAATCTTCCACCTATTTTTTCACAGAGCCCCCGCAACCCACCTTCTTCTTCTCCTTATTGGTGAGCTTCCGCCGCTTGCTGGGGTCGAAGCCCGCCTTAGGCTGAAACTTGGCCGGCTCGACGCTGATCTCGCAGTCGCGCAGTCGGTAACCGTCGAGAATCTGCAGCGCCAACGCCACCGACTCCTTCTTGATGTAGCCGCACCTGGCGCTGCCATTGAATTTGCCATCATCGTCGGTGTAGAGCTTCACCTTGGGCCGGCGAGTGAGGGGATCGTGCAGCACCATGCCGCACTTGGACATGAACTCGATGAACTCCGCCTCGGTGAGGTCCAACGGCAGGTTCTGCACGAACACGTGCGTGTTCTGGTCGGCTGGCACTTCGAACCACTGCTGCTGCTGCTGCTGCGGGTCCGTTTTCTTCTTCTTGGCCTCGCGCTTTCTGCTTTGCTGCTGCGGGCCTGCTGTTGCTGATGCCGAAGGCTGGCCGTCTGAGGGGATTTCAAATTGGGAACAATGATTATCTGGCAGGCAAAGGGGGATTGGAATCCTGGGGAAAAAACGCAGTTTCCCTTAATTAACTACGAATCCCATTATTAAAATAATAATAGACTATGGATTAACCATGCCCCAATATGGGGATCACGGACCATCCTGTACCGGAAATGGGGATCACAGATCATCCTGTACCGGAAATGGGGATCCAAGATCATCCTGTACCGGAAATGGGGATCACAGATCATCCTGTACCGGAAATGGGGATCCAAGATCATCCTGTACCGGAAATGGGGATCACGGATCATCCTGTACCGGAAATGGGGGATCACAGATCATCCTGTACCGGAAATGGGGATCACAGATCATCCTGTACCGGAAATGGGGATCACGGATCATCCTGTACCGGAAATGGGGGATCACAGATCATCCTGTACCGGAAATGGGGATCACAGATCATCCTGTACGGAAATGGGGATCACAGATCATCCTGTACCGGAAATGGGGATCACAGATCATCCTGTACCGGAAATGGGGATCCAAGATCATCCTGTACCGGAAATGGGGATCACAGATCATCCTGTACCGGAAATGGGGGATCACAGATCATCCTGTACCGGAAATGGGGATCACAGATCATCCTGTACCGGAAGTGGGGATCACAGATCATCCTAGGTATCGTAGGAGTTAGTATTATCGTAGAAATGCAGATTGCAGATTACAGGGATTACAGAGCATGCCAGAATCAAGTGTGCAAATACAGGAATACAGAAACCAAGGTCATAATGATGTCGGGACAAGAGCGACATTTGCATACCTCCGTCTGCAGCGGCGGCAGAGGCAGCGGACTCGCTATATTTGGAGTACCACTCCCTGTACTCGTCCGAGTTGTAGTACTGCTCCCAGTACTGCCTGGCTTTCTCCTGCTCCTCCGGCGGCAGGGATTCGAACTCCGCACTACCAGCGGCCGGCTGGTGATCGGCGCCGTAGCCGAGCTGGTAGCGGATCAGCATCTCGGAGTCGATGCGGGGGAACCAGGCCTGCTTGCCGTCGTCCCAGTCGAACACGGTGCCGTCCTCGTCTGTCCGGGTGCGCTTCTCGTCGCCTTGTTGGCTGCCGCCTGCGGCCGCTGCCGCCGCCTCCTGTTCCAGGCGGAGCTGCGTGTCGAAATCAACGTTGCCGTCGGCCATCCGGGTTGCTGACGCCGGCGCTGGAGTTGATGGTGAGAGACAGTGATAGGGGTGACTCTATGTGAGTGCCTCTAAGGGAATGACTCTATGAGAGTGACTCTATGGGAGTGACTCTATGAGAGTGACTCTATGGGAGTGACTCTATGGGAGTGACTTTATGGGAGTGCCTCTATGTGAGTGACTCTATGGGAGTGACTCTATGAGAGTGACTCTATGGGAGTGACTCTATGAGAGTGACTCTATGGGAGTGACTCAATGAGAGTGCCCCTATGTGAGCGACTCTATTGGAGTGCCTGTATGGGAGTGCCTTTATAAGGGAGTGACTCTATGTGAGTGCCTCTATGGGAGTGACTCTAAGGGAATGACTCTATGGGAGTGCGTCTATGAGAGTGACTCTATGGGAGTGACTTTATGGGAGTGCCTCTACGCGAGTGCCTCTATTGAATTGCATCTAAGGGAGTGACTCTATGAGAGTGCCTCTATGGTAGTGCCTCTATGAGAGTGACTGTATGGGAGTGCCTTCATGTGAGTGCCTCTATGGAAGTGACTCTATGGGAGTGCTTCTATGAGAGTGACTGTATGGGAGTGCCTCTATGGGAGTGACTCTAAGGGAATGACTCTAAGGAAATGACTCTATGGGAGTGCCTCTAAGGGAGTGCCTCTGTCGGTAGCTGCGAGTGACTCAATATATTAAGGAGTAAGTGGACGAATTAAGTAAATTGAACAACAATGATAGGAAAATGTTTTTCGGTGCGCGATAAATAGTATAATTTACAGCATGGGAACAACTCGCGTAGTTGCATATATTATTTCTTTACAATAAAAAGCGTGACATTAATATATACTGTTACTAAAAAACTCTATAACGCAAAAAATTATCACAATTTTACTCCAAGGTGTGGATAGAGAAGCTTAATCAAAAGGTTCTAACATACACGCGGACAAGTCATGGTGCTATAAAGAACAAAAGCCGAGATGCAAAATAACTTTCTGCGAATAGAGTTAAACAAAAAAATAGACAGGCCTGGAATATTATGGAGTAGAAAAAAATCAAAACGATAATTTACGCATTATACGCTACTTAAATAAGCAGGTTGAGTAGTAAAAAAATAAAACGTACTGTCATGTCACTAAGGTGGCTAAAAATAAAAATGCATAACAATAGAAATAATATCAATATATTATAGAACTAATGATAATACGGCGCTTCAACAATTTTTTTCAATACATATCGGCTAACTAGGCTAAAAAAGTGAAAAGTAATCCGTGATAATTTAAACAGGTAAAAATGATTAGGAGTAATAATAATACTAATTTAATAGTTGAATTAGGCGGAAAATGCCGGTATAGAATCGCAATATAATTCGCCGTGTAAAAAAATCAGTTAATAACCGAGGTGCAGGGTGACAAATCAATCAATCAGAAATAAAAGTGAATTTTTTAAATAAGTACATAAATCAGCTACTGTCTGTCTGAGCACGGCAAGTCAAAGCGAAACAAAAGACGTATGACTTTTCTTCACTGCCTAGCTGGAGTGACGCTAGCAACTAGCTTGGAAAATACAGAGGGGTCAGCAGCCAGCTGGACAATCAGGGGGGTCAGCAGCCAGCTGGACAATCAGGGGGGTCAGCAGCCAGCTGGACAATCAGGGGGGTCAGCAGCCAGCTAGACAATCAGGGGGGTCAGCAGCCAGCTGGACAATCAGGGGGGTCAGCAGCCAGCTAGACAATCAGGGGGGTCAGCAGCCAGCAGGACAATCAGGGGGTCAGCAGCCAGCTGGACAATCAGGGGGGTCAGCAGCCAGCTAGACAATCAGGGGGGTCAGCAGCCAGCAGGACAATCAGAGGGTCAGCAGGACAATCAGGGGGGTCAGCAGCCAGCTAGACAATCAGGGGGGTCAGCAGCCAGCTAGACAATCAGGGGGGTCAGCAGCCAGCTGGACAATCAGGGGGGTCAGCAGCCAGCTGGACAATCAGGGGGGTCAGCAGCCAGCTAGACAATCAGGGGGGTCAGCAGCCAGCTAGACAATCAGGGGGGTCAGCAGCCAGCTGGACAATCAGGGGGGTCAGCAGCCAGCTGGACAATCAGGGGGGTCAGCAGCCAGCTAGACAATCAGGGGGGTCAGCAGCGAGCTGGACAATCAGGGGGGTCAGCAGCCAGCTAGACAATCAGGGGGGTCAGCAGCCAGCAGGACAATCAGGGGGTCAGCAGCCAGCTGGACAATCAGGGGGGTCAGCAGCCAGCTAGACAATCAGGGGGGTCAGCAGCCAGCTGGACAATCAGGGGGGTCAGCAGCCAGCTAGACAATCAGGGGGGTCAGCAGCCAGCAGGACAATCAGGGGGTCAGCAGGACAATCAGGGGGTCAGCAGGACAATCAGGGGGGTCAGCAGCCAGCTAGACAATCAGGGGGGTCAGCAGCCAGCTAGACAATCAGGGGGGTCAGCAGCCAGCTGGACAATCAGGGGGGTCAGCAGCCAGCTGGACAATCAGGGGGGTCAGCAGCCAGCTAGACAATCAGGGGGGTCAGCAGCCAGCTAGACAATCAGGGGGGTCAGCAGCCAGCTAGACAATCAGGGGGGTCAGCAGCCAGCAGGACAATCAGGGGGTCAGCAGGACAATCAGGGGGGTCAGCAGCCAGCTAGACAATCAGGGGGGTCAGCAGCCAGCAGGACAATCAGGGGGTCAGCAGGACAATCAGGGGGGTCAGCAGCCAGCTAGACAATCAGGGGGTCAGCAGCCAGCTAGACAATCAGGGGGGTCAGCAGCCAGCTGGACAATCAGGGGGTCAGCAGCCAAATTCAACCAAGTCAGTCAAGCAGGCACCCCAGCGGCAGCAGCGGGCATTGCAGAGCGCCTCTTATGCCGCAGGTACTGGGCGGACAGCGAGCGGGACTGGGCGCACTGCATCGAATGAAACCAGTTGGCGTCGTCCTGGAGCTGCTGCTGGCGCCGTTGCTTGGAGTCGCCGCGCGAATGTCGATAGTCGATAGTGGCGGGAGCCGCGGAGGCGGGTTCGGCACGGGACGGCGGCTCGGGCTCAGCGGCGGCCGGCTGAATGCGTCGGACACGCAGGGTGCCGCCGGCTTGCAGCTCCAGGCGCAGCTCGCACGGCGCGTCGTGATTGGCGCGGCGCCGGGGCTTCACGGCCTTCAGGCTGAGACTCTTGGTGACGCGCGGGGTCACCACCTGCGGGCCGGAAAGGCGCCGAAATGGGGACACATTTTCTTGGTTCTTGGTTCTTGGAGATTCAGGGGTGATTCTCAGAGAGATTTAGGGTGATTCTTGGAGAGATTCAGGGTAATTCTTGGAGATTCAGGGGTGTTTCTCGGAGAGATTTAGGGTGATTCTTGGAGATTCAGGGGTGATTCTCGGAGAGATTTAGGGTGATTCTTGGAGAGATTCAGGGTAATTCTTGGAGATTCAGGGGTGATTCTCGGAGAGATTTAGGGTGATTCTTGGAGAGATTCAGGGTAATTCTTGGAGATTCAGGGGTGATTCTCGGAGAGATTTAGGGTGATTCTTGGAGAGATTCAGGGTAATTCTTGGAGATTCAGGGGTGATTCTCGGAGAAATTTAGGGTGATTCTTGGAGAGATTCAGGGTAATTCTTGGAGATTCAGGGGTGTTTCTCGGGGAGATTCAGGGGTGATTCTCGGAGAGATTCAGGATTAATTCTTGAAGAGATTGAGGAGTGATTCTTGAAGAGATTCAGGGGTGTTTCTCAGAGAGATTCAGGGTGATTCTTGGAGAGATTCAGGGGTGGTTCTTGGAGATTCAGGGTGATTCTTGGAGAGATTCAGGATTAATTCTTGAAGAGATTGAGGAGTGATTCTTGAAGAGATTCAGGGGTGTTTCTCAGAGAGATTCAGGGTGATTCTTGGAGAGATTCAGGGTGATTCTTGGAGAGATTCAGGGGTGTTTCTCAGAGAGATTCAGGGTGATTCTTGGAGAGATTCAGGGTGATTCTTGGAGAGATTCAGGGGTGGTTCTTGGAGATTCAGGGTGATTCTTGGAGAGATTCAGGATTAATTCTTGAAGAGATTGAGGAGTGATTCTTGAAGAGATTCAGGGGTGTTTCTCAGAGAGATTCAGGGTGATTCTTGGAGAGATTCAGGGTGATTCTTGGAGAGATTCAGGGGTGGTTCTTGGAGATTCAGGGGTGATTCTCGGGGAGATTCAGGGGTGATTCTCGGAGATTCAGGGTGATTCTTGGAGATTCAGGGGTGTTTCTCGGGGAGATTTAGGGGTGATTCTCGGAGAGATTCAGGGTGATTCTTGGAGATTCAGGGGTGATTCTTGGAGCTGAAAGGCGACTATTCAGGGCGAGTTTTTGATAAGCAAGGCAGCTTGATTATTGTAGCAATCAATCTAAGAAAATTATGCTAGATGGTAGAAAGTAATTTTTTAAAAATATCGAGAGCAACATTTATCTCAGTTTTATTCCATTAAAAAATCATGAAAATGTGACAACAAAGTGCGATAAGGGTGAGGGATCCCTAAGAATAGTAATGGCCTACGATGGGTCTAACGATTTAGGCTGCAATAATGGGGTTTTATGAAGGCCCCGGTATGCACTTGGCGTCGAGCACAGAGTAGGGTAGGGGAAGGGGAGACGAAATGAGCCAAGCATAGTAGCTGGAGGAGAGAGAAAAAAATCGACTAGAAGCTCCGCATCCCCAGTCAGCCAGGGGTGGCGGGATTAACCGCTATAATGCCAGCCAGCCAGCCAAGCACAGCCGTATGCGATGCACTTTTATTCTACAAGCCGAAGGCTCTGACAAACAAAAATCTAAACTGGCTAATGTTACTTTTAGATAGGGCGTGGGGCAAATAAGGGATAAACTTTGATAAGTAGCTTATAGTTACTGGGAACATTTGTGCAGGCTCTTATTTTAAGGGATGATTTCTAAGAAAACAGGTCAGGGAACATCCCTAATCAAGGGGATAAGGCTCTAGCCACATCGAGCATCCTTAATCAGGGACGTCAAGGAACACATCCTTAACCATGAAAATCAAGGAACACATCCTTTATCAAGGACCTCAACCAGGGACATCAAGGAACACATCCTCAACCCCTGGGACATCAAGGAACACATCCTCAACCAGGGACATCCAGGAGCACATCCTTAATCAGGGACGTCAAGGAACACATCCTTAACCATGAAAATCAAAGAACACATCCTTTATCAAGGACATCAACCAGCGACATCAAGGAACACATCCTCAACCAGGGACATCAAGGAACACATCCTCAACCGGGGACATCAAGGAACACATCCTCAACCAGGAGGATCAAGGAACACATCCTCAACCGGGGACATCAAGGAACACATCCTCAACCAGGGACATCAAGGAACACATCCTCAACCAGGGACATCAAGGAACACATCCTCAACCAGGGACATCAAGGAACACATCCTCAATGAGGGACATCAAGGAACACATCCTCAACCAGGGACATCAAGGAGCACATCCTTAATCAGGGACGTCAAGGAACACATCCTTAACCATGAAAATCAAGGAACACATCCTTTATCAAGGACATCAACCAGGGACATCAAGGAACACATCCTCAACCAAGGACATCAAGGAACACATCCTCAACCAGGGACATCAAGGAACACATCCTCAACCAGGGACATCAAGGAACACATCCTCAACCAGGGACATCAAGGAACACATCCTCAACCAGGGACATCAAGGAACACATCCTCAACCAGAGACATCAAGGAACACATCCTCAACCAGGGACATCAAGGAACACATCCTCAACCAAGGACATCAAGGAACACATCCTTAATCAGGGACGTCAAGAAACACATCCTTAACCATGAAAATCAAGGAACACATCCTTTATCAAGGACATCAACCAGGGACATCAAGGAACACATCCTCAATCAGGGACATCAAGGAACACATCCTCAACCAGGGACATCAAGGAACACATCCTTAATCAGGGACGTCAAGGAACACATCCTTAACCATGAAAATCAAGGAACACATCCTTTATCAAGGACCTCAACCAGGGACATCAAGGAACACATCCTCAACCCCTGGGACATCAAGGAACACATCCTCAACCAGGGACATCAAGGAGCACATCCTTAATCAGGGACGTCAAGGAACACATCCTTAACCATGAAAATCAAAGAACACATCCTTTATCAAGGACATCAACCAGCGACATCAAGGAACACATCCTCAACCGGGGACATCAAGGAACACATCCTCAACCAGGGACATCAAGGAACACATCCTCAACCAGGAGGATCAAGGAACACATCCTCAACCGGGGACATCAAGGAACACATCCTCAACCAGGGACATCAAGGAACACATCCTCAACCAGGGACATCAAGGAACACATCCTCAACCGGGGACATCAAGGAACACATCCTCAACCAGGGACATCAAGGAACACATCCTCAACCAGGGACATCAAGGAACACATCCTCAACCGGGGACATCAAGGAACACATCCTCAACCAGGAGGATCAAGGAACACATCCTCAACCGGGGACATCAAGGAACATCAAGGAACACATCCTCAACCAAGGACATCAAGGAACACATCCTTAACCAGGGACTTCAAGGAACACATCCTTTATAGAGGACATCAAGGAACTCACTGTGAGCATCCGGTCGTCCTCTTGCAGGCTGATCTGAGACACCCGCCAGCCGCTCAGACTGCCGCCCTTTTTCACTTCGCAGAGCAGAGGCGCGCTGGGCCTCGGCGGGCTGTGGTTGCACTCGAAGCAGCACCACATGCTGTAGGCGCCGTTGAATTCGAACAGATCGAAGAAGCGTTTCCGGTGCAGCTCGCGCAGCATGACGTCTAGCTGGCTGAGCCCGGGAAAGGCGCTGGTCACGGCGGGCAGGAACTCGGCCTCGTCAAGCAGGCTGCACCACAGGCTGCGGATGGGCAGCATCTCGGGATGCCGCTGCGGCACGGCTCGGCCCAGCTCCGCCTGCTTGATGAGGAACAGCAAATGAAGCCACAGGCGAGGCTGGCAGGTCAGCAGGCTGAACAGCGGGGTGGCCGGGCAGGTGTTCAGGCAACGCTCCGAGTTGGCCTCGCAGCGAAAGCCGAGGCACAGGCGCCTCTTGTTGGCCAGCAATCGGCGCTTTTTGACGTCCAGCCACACGGCGCAGGGGGCCGGCAGGCGCAGTTTCGCCCTGGTGACGAAGGACAGCAGCTTGCGGTAGTGCTTGGCGCAGAATTTCTCTACGGCGTCGGCCTCGCGGGCTGCCCGACGGTCTGTCGGCATCGGCCGCTTGTCGGAGTTGGCGATGTCAGCTGGAAGAGGGCGGGTTTAGTGTGACTGAACATTAGTTTGACAGTCATGCCCAGTCGCTGGTTGTGGGACGATGTCGCTTTAAGCGTCAAAGTGCCTGCAGCCCTCCTGCATGTAGGGGGCGGTTTTTTACGGCGCTTAAGGGTTGGCTTTGGGGCCGTAATTGGTGTGTTTTGGGGTGATTCTGGGGCGATTTCTGGGGATGCTTTGGGGCGATTTTTAGGGGTGCTTTGGGGCGATTTTTGGGGATGATTTCGGGCGATTCTTCGGGATGCTTTGGGGAGATTTCTGGGGATGCTTTGGGGCGATTTCTGGGGATGCTTTGGGGAGATTTCTGGGGATGCTTTGGGGCGATTTCTGGGGATGCTTTAGGGCGATTCTTGGGGATGCTTTAGGGAGATTTCTGGGGATGCTTTGGGGCGATTCTTGGGGATGATTTAGGGAGATTTCTGGGGATGCTTTGGGGCGATTCTTGGGGATGCTTTGGGGCGATTCTTGGGGATGCTTTAGGGAGATTTCTGGGGATGCTTTGGGGCGATTCTTGGGGATGATTCTGGGGCCACTCTTTTGGTGATTGTTAGGAAGTTTCTGGCGCGATTCTCCCTTATTCTTTGGGATAAAGCAGGCTGGAAGAGTAAGACACAAACACAATCCAATGCCCGCAGGGTAACAGCAAAATTTGAAGGACAATTTTAAACAGACGCGCAGCCTCACCAGGCTCAGCCAAGTCGTCCCCAGCCGGCGAGCCAAAATAGGCAACCACAGAAGCCGACGGCATAGCCTGAGATCGGGCGCGTTCGATACGCCTGGAGCCCGCGCAGCTAGCTGACTGCGTCAGACAGCTCACAGCCTGCTGGCTGCAGTGGTGCTGCTGCTTCTGCAGCGACTGTTGCTGTTGCTGATGGTGTAACTGCTGCATAGAGTCAGCGGCCAGGCACTCTAAACTGTCCAACAGCTGGGCAGCCTCGGTCAGAGAGGCCACGCCGCCTCCGGCAGCGGCCAGGGCCACGCGAAGCGCCGGCAGCCGGGCCTCCAGCGCAGCGGCAAACAGCCTGGGATTGAGCCTGGCCAGCTGGGACAGGCAGGCCAGCAGCTGACAGGCCAGTCGGGCGCTGCCAGCCAGAGCCACGTGACCAACCAGCACGTCGGCAACCGGTTCGAACTGGTTCGGGTAGGCCGACAGCAGGCGGGCGAAAATCTCGGCCAGAGAGCGGACGGCCAAGGGCCAGGCGGGGTGCACGCCGGCCAGAGCGGACACCAGCGGCAGGCAGGCGGCCGGATTGCGGCGCTGAATGTTGACGAGGACTGGCAGGCCGCAGTCGGAGGTGTCGGCGTCCAGCTGGGCCAGCAGGGCACGCGCGTGCGGCAGCAGGCAGTCCGGCGTGGCCAGCGACATCGAGGCTAGCAGGCGGAGCAAGTCGCGCTTGAGCTGGCGGCTGTCCTGCACTGGCTGGCTTCTGCGGGAAGGGCGATGATCAAGGGCGAGTGTTAGGGCGATGATCAAGGGCGAGTGTTAGGGCGATGATCAAGGGCGAGTGTCAGAGCGATGATCAAGGGCGAGTGTTAGGGCGATGATCAAGGGCGAGTGTCAGGGCGATGATCAAGGGCGATGATCAAGGGCGAGTGTTAGGGCGATGATCAAGGGCGAGTGTCAGAGCGATGATCAAGGGCGAGTGTTGGGGCGATGATCAAGGGCGAGTGTCAGAGCGATGATCAAGGGCGAGTGTCAGGGCGATGATCAAGGGCGAGTGTCAGGGCGATGATCAAGGGCGAGTGTTAGGGTGATGATCAAGGGCGGGCGTCAGGGCGATGATAAAGGGCGAGTGTTAGGGCGATGATCAAGGGCGAGTGTTAGGGCGATGATCAAGGGCGAGTGTTAGGGTGATGATCAAGGGCGAGTGTCAGGGCGATGATCAAGGGCGGGTGTCAGGGCGACTGTTAGGGCGAGTCTCAGGGCGAACGTCAGGGCGATGATCAAGGGCGAGTGTCAGGGCGATGATCAAGGGCGAGTGTTAGGGTGATGATCAAGGGCGGGCGTCAGGGCGATGATCAAGGGCGAGTGTCAGGGCGATGATCAAGGGCGAGTGTTAGGGCGAGTGTTAGGGCGATGATCAAGGGCGGGCGTCAGGGCGATGATCAAGGGCGAGTGTCAGGGCGATGATCAAGGGCGAGTGTTAGGGCGATGATAAAGGGCGAGTGTTAGGGCGATGATCAAGGGCGAGTGTCAGGGCGATGATCAAGGGCGGGTGTCAGGGCGACTGTTAGGGCGAGTCTCAGGGCGAACGTCAGGGCGATGATCAAGGGCGAGTGTCAGGGCGATGATCAAGGGCGAGTGTTAGGGTGATGATCAAGGGCGGGCGTCAGGGCGATGATCAAGGGCGAGTGTCAGGGCGATGATCAAGGGCGAGTGTTAGGGCGATGATAAAGGGCGAGTGTTAGGGCGATGATCAAGGGCGGGCGTCAGGGCGATGATCAAGGGCGAGTGTCAGGGCGATGATCAAGGGCGAGTGTTAGGGCGATGATAAAGGGCGAGTGTTAGGGCGATGATCAAGGGCGAGTGTTAGGGCGATGATAAAGGGCGAGTGTTAGGGCGATGATCAAGGGCGAGTGTCAGGGCGATGATCAAGGGCGGGTGTCAGGGCGACTGTTAGGGCGAGTCTCAGGGCGAACGTCAGGCCGATGATCAAGGGCGAGTGTCAGGGCGATGATCAAGGGCGAGTGTTAGGGTGATGATCAAGGGCGGGCGTCAGGGCGATGATCAAGGGCGAGTGTCAGGGCGATGATCAAGGGCGAGTGTTAGGGCGATGATAAAGGGCGAGTGTTAGGGCGATGATCAAGGGCGAGTGTCAGGGCGATGATCAAGGGCGGGTGTCAGGGCGACTGTTAGGGCGAGTCTCAGGGCGAACGTCAGGGCGATGATCAAGGGCGAGTGTCAGGGCGATGATCAAGGGCGAGTGTTAGGGTGATGATCAAGGGCCAATGTTAGGGCGATGATCAAGGGCGAGTGTTAGGGCGATGATCAAGGGCGGGCGTCAGGGCGATGATCAAGGGCGAGTGTCAGGGCGATGATCAAGGGCGAGTGTTAGGGCGATGATAAAGGGCGAGTGTTAGGGCGATGATCAAGGGCGAGTGTCAGGGCGATGATCAAGGGCGGGTGTCAGGGCGACTGTTAGGGCGAGTCTCAGGGCGAATGTCAGGGCGATGATCAAGGGCGAGTGTCAGGGCGAGTGTTAGGGCGACGATCAAGGGCGAGTGTTAGGGCGATGATCAAGGGCGAGTGTCAGAGCGATGATCAAGGGCGAGTGTTAGGGCGATGATCAAGGGCGAGTGTCAGGGCGATGATCAAGGGCGAGTGTCAGGGCGATGATCAAGGGCGAGTGTTAGGGTGATGATCAAGGGCCAATGTTAGGGTGATGATCAAGGGCGAGAGCTAGGACGATGATAAAGGGCGAGTGTCAGGGCGATGATCCAGGGCGACAATCAAGGCCGGGCCAACAGACCTGAGCAGCAAAATCAAATCGTCCGAGTGCTTAGCAAAAGCGTCAGGCGAATGCGGCTGCAGCTGGCACAGCAGGCCAACTAGGCTGAGGTTGCCCTCGCAGGCGGCTATGATGAGAGGCGTGGCGTGGCCAGCTAGCAGCTGGGCTCGGCCGGCGCTAGCCAGGCTCAGGTAGCTGCTCACTGTGCGGCGCAGGGCAGAGTTCGGGCAGTTCAACAGCTTCACCAGCACTGGCAGGGAAGAGCAGAGCATTGGGCCGCTGTGTCGGGCCTGCAAGAGGAATCACGTGTGACGGGAGCCCAATGGTGTAATTTATAGCCTTGGAATAGGCAGAGCACAAGCAGACAGGCCAAACAGCGCACCTGGAACAGGCAGGAGAGCAGGTCGCTAGCTAGTCGGGCTGGCAGAGGCTCAGCAGCAGCGGTGGCGGCATCAGGAGCGGACAGTTGCATATCGGCGCACCTGGCCAACAGTTTGAGCAGAGAGCCCAGATGAGGCTCCAGTTGGCCAGTCTCTTTTATCGAATGGCAGATCCGAGCAATGCACAGCTCAACAGCGCTAGACTGCAGTATTGTTATTGATGGTGGGGAAATTGGACAACTGGAGTGATTAGGCCTACATTACAAATAGTTTCCCAACTCACTTGACCAGGCCTCAGGGCTGGAGCCTGCGGCTGAGCAGCAAGCCCGCTATCCCCTTGTCTGCCATGGAGGCAATGCAGACGCACATAAGCCAGAGCTTCATCCACCTCATTGAGCACAGTCTCATTGTCCAAGCTAAATAGCTGAGCCCCAGCTGACAGGTCGCCATAGACAAGCAACTGTTCAAACAGGTCCAGCATAGCTTAGAACTGGGCACTTGGAGTGCCACTGTGGGCCTTGAAGTTTTTGCATACATTTTAGGCATTAAAGGAAGCGAATTATGAAATTCATGCTTACATAATTTACTAATCTCTAAGGAAAGCTGTAAAAACTTTAAAAAAAGCAGCCAGATTATGTAGCAGGGTAAAATATGATAGGCCAAAAACTTTATGCTGGTCATTTTCTTTAAATAATTTTATTTTAGCTTTATATACCTTTATAAAAACTATGAGGGATATTACATAAGTATTCATACTTTTGCATGCCACTTAGATTCTGCTCAGAGTTATTCCCAATACCATTCCCAGTGTATCTAGGAATTTTTCAATGGTAAAATATGGCCTAAGCCCTACTGAGGACTTTTGTTTTTAGTGCTGGCTTCTTGCATTCTTGAGCAAATTAAAAAAACCCAGTTTGCTATTCTACCATAGATATGCAGCCAAAGGAAGGACAGTGTGCTGCAATCTTCACTCTTTGGAAGCTTGGAAAGAAGCATTTGGAAATTCTTTCTGATTTACTCACTATTCATGGTACAAAAGCAGTGCAAATCATGTATATGACAACAGGGACTAGATTGAGGAAAAAGTTTGCTACATTCGATTCTACTATACATTCTCCCTTTGACCCTTGACAGCTACATGCAAAAGCAAATTGTTAGCATGCTCACTTAATAGACAAAGTGCATTAACTTAGCTGGCAACTATATTGATAAGGCTTCTATACCTACTGAGGACAAGTAAATTGAATATCTAGCATTATTGGATTTATTTCTGTATTTATTTTTCTATTATTTTCTACTGAAATTCTTGTCTTCTAATTTCTTATAAGTCTATAGAAGTTTTTTACATAGACTATGGATGACCTCTAAGTAGATATTACTCTCTTAACTTTTAAAATAGCTTATCAAATAAAAAATTTGAGCCAAAATATAGAATGTAAGTCTGCTTTCCAATGACACCAAGCTTGTGAGAATCTGTTAAGTAGTTTCTAAGAGACATGCAAAAGTATAAGTACTTATGGAACATCCTTTATATTTTATTTAAAAAGAATTAAATTGAAAATGATATTCTAAATATAAAGCCATTGTAAAATATTGACTTGAAAAAAACTACTTATATTTATTTTGATTTTGTTATCTAAGTCAAATCAATAAGCTAGCTATTTTGCATACTCTTAATTTCTTAAAATAATGCTAATATGGTAATATATGTAGTTAACCAAAATAAAAGTTTGAAATAAATTTTGGACCCAATCTCAACTAAGTATACTAAAGCAATGTATAGGCCCTAACTAAATACCTTGCTCAAGGCTAAAAATGTATTTTAGAGCTAGGACTTAAACCTATTACCCTCTAGCCATAAGGCAAGCACCTTATTTCCTAGGCTACAGTTTTTAACCTACTAAAAATTATAAAACAATTATTTAATAAATAATAATAGTATTAAGTTAGGGTAAATGACAACAACAATATAAGGGTAAAGGTAAAGCATTATCAACTAAAAAATGGATCTAAAAACCTAGGAAATACACTTTTTATTATAAAACATACAATTTTTTGTATGTTTTTTAATTTTTATTTTATGCTAATAATTTTCCAGTTGGCCAATTCTTTTGATCGAAAAGCATACCTAAGCCGTAAGGATAATTAATATATATTTTTACAATTGAGGTAGGCCGGCTACCCTCTGTTTGTCTGTTTCTGTCTGCCTGTCTCCGGCTGTTCTTGTCTGTCTCTGTTGTCTCTGTCTGCCTGTCCTCTTGCCTGTCTGCCGTCTTACTTGTTTCTAGTTAGCACCAAGACCGGCACCAGTAATTTTTTTTTGGCTGTGCCAGATTAGAAAAGTACTGAAACTTATTCTACATGTCAAAATGTAGAGTGCCATGTGTTTTTGTTGTTTGAAACAATGTGGTTGCGGCGCAATTTGGATTTTTGTTAGAACTATTTGGTGCTGGGGTTGGTGCCAAGGACAACTTAAGTAGTTCATTAAAAGAAGAGCGTTTGGTAGGCTTCGAGTCAAACACAATCACCAATTTTATGTAAAAAAGTTAAAATTTTCCTATCTCCGTAGTGTATTTTTTCGCGAAAAAGAGACTTCAAATATTCCAGGAAATAGAAGTGTCCCGTCCTCCTACTTAAGTTGTCCTTGGTTGGTGCTTGCCTATAACTCGCAGCCAAATGGAGTGCCAGGAGTATTTTGTAGATTTTTTTGTTGGAAGACATTATTATGCAGCGGCACTGAGGGAAGCGCAATTTGGAACTCAATTGTATAATCCGCAAAAATATTTTTGTTGTTATACTAGCTTCCGGTTTTTTCTATGTCGTATAAATAAATATAATCGTATCATTAATCGACTACTTTCAGTAGTCTGTGAAATACGGTTCAGCCGACTGTCGCTGACTCTTGACTTTTATGAAAAATCGTTACCCTCTCGAGAAAAATATTAAACGCAACCTGAGTTGGCTTATTTTTTTTGTTTATTAAAGTCTATAGTTTTTTGTCCGCACCGCATGATGAATGGTCGACTTTTTGTACTGTTTTCCATGACTAAGTTTAATTAATAACAATAATACGCCTATAAGCAACAAATAGTTCATAGCAGTAGGCTAGTAGTAGCTAAATGTATGCCTCTACTTTGTTAGGTAGGTGGACATATTCCTTAGCGAGGGTAAAAATAGTGCATCATTAGGGGCAGTGAGTGGAATTCAATCAATTCCCCTTGGTCTACTCCATATGTTGGCAGTTTTAATGTTGTTGAGTGTAGGCCTACTGTATAGTGTATATAGTCTACTATAGGTCAGTCCAGCCAGCCATCAATTCTTAATTTTGGACCCTGTAGCTATGTGCAGAACAGATGCACAGTTACTGACAGACTATATAAAATGTACTCTAAATTCTAAAAAATATTTGGATTTGGATTGGAATTATTTTTATACTTTTATTGCTTGCTATAAAAGTATAAAAATAATTATCTATCTGGCATGTGTTTTTATTTGCTCCAGAAAGCATTTGGTAATGGACATGGAATATAGGCTATAGCTAATACTAATAGGAATTTGTATAACTTTGCTTCCATTTGGCATGTATCTGGTATGATGTTATTGCTTAGTAATATGATTGACATCTATGACTATATATTTGCTGCTATTTGGCATGTTATTGGCATCTGTCTAGCATATGCTATGAACTGTATCTATGTATCATTCAGTAGCATAGCCAGGAGGATTGACCAGTGTATTGGCCAATATGCCAAATTCAAAATCCCCCAAAAAATTACTTATAAATTAAAATAATTATCAATCATATCTTCTTGCTTTGCTTTGCAATTGCACATTCTATTTATTAATATTATGTATATGTATGCTATGCTTATGAGATTCATTGAAAATCCTGGCTATGCCCCTGGTTGGTATTATTGCATCTGTTTGGCATGTGATTGACATATGCCTATTCCTATCCTAAGTATATGATTGGTATCTAGTCTAGGTATTGTTGCTTCTGTTTGGCATGTGATTGGTATAAGTCGGTACTTAGGTATCTCTGTATCTATCTCACATGTATCTGGCATATGTTTGGCATATGTGTTTGGCATCTAGGTATATTTGTTTGTATTTGGCATATATCTGGCATGTGTTTAGCATGTGTTTGGCATCTAGGCATATTTTATTGTATTTAGAATGTATCTGGCATGTGTTTGGCATCTAGGTCTCTTTGATTGTATTTGGCATGTATCTGGCATGTGTTTAGTATGTGTTTGGTATCTAGGTCTATTTGATTGTATTTAGCATGTATCTGGCATGTGCTTCGCATGTGTTTCGCATCTAGGTCTCTTTGATTATATTTGGCATGTATCTGGCATATGTTTGGCATCTAGGTCTCTTTGATTATATTTGGCATGCATTTGGCATGTGTTTGGCATCTAGGTCTCTTTGATTATATTTGGCATGCATTTGGCATGTGTTTAGCATGTGTTTGGCATCTAGGTCTTGTTGATTGTATTTAGCATGTATCTGGCATGTGTTTGGCATCTAGGTCTCTTTGATTGTATTTGGCATGTATCTGGCATGTGCTTCGCATGTGTTTCGCATCTAGGTCTCTTTGATTATATTTGGTATGTATCTGGCATGTGTTTGGCATCTAGGTCTTGTTGATTGTATTTAGCATGTATCTGCCATGTGTTTGGCATCTAGGTCTCTTTGATTATATTTGGCATGCATTTGGCATGTGTTTGGCATCTAGGTCTCTTTGATTATATTTGGCATGCATTTGGCATGTGTTTAGCATGTGTTTGGCATCTAGGTCTCTTTGATTATATTTGGCATGTATCTGGCATATGTTTGGCATCTAGGTCTCTTTGATTATATTTGGCATGCATTTGGCATGTGTTTGGCATCTAGGTCTCTTTGATTATATTTGGCATGCATTTGGCATGTGTTTAGCATGTGTTTGGCATCTAGGTCTTGTTGATTGTATTTAGCATGTATCTGGCATGTGTTTGGCATCTAGGTCTCTTTGATTGTATTTGGCATGTATCTGGCATGTGCTTCGCATGTGTTTCGCATCTAGGTCTCTTTGATTATATTTGGTATGTATCTGGCATGTGTTTGGCATCTAGGTCTTGTTGATTGTATTTAGCATGTATCTGCCATGTGTTTGGCATCTAGGTCTCTTTGATTGTATTTGGCATGTATCTGGCATGTGTTTGGCATCTACGTCTCTTTGATCGTATTTGGCATGTATCTGGCATGTGCTTCGCATGTGTTTCGCATCTAGGTCTCTTTGATTATATTTGGCATGTATCTGGCATGTGTTTGGCATCTAGGTCTCTTTGATTGTATTCGGCATGTATCTGACATGTGTTTGGCATCTAGGTCTTTTTGATTGTATTTAGCATGTATCTGGCATGTGTTTGGCATCTAGATCTCTTTGATTGTATTTAGAATGTATCTGGCATGTGTTTGGAATGTACTTAACATTTTAGTTTGGGGTTGGAGTCTATTCTGACTATTTGCAGTGATTTTGGTTGCCCATTTTTCATATGTCTGAACAGCTCACAGCTGCTAAGCTTAAACTGTGTCTCGAGCAAAATCCACAGCTCGATCTTCGACAAATAAAATGTGCTTCGTGGCGTGATTCTGATGGGGCTCTAAAGGATGTTTGCTTGGCTCTTAAGCTCAATCCGACTGCTAAGAACCTAAAACGAGTTTACTCATGCATGAACCGGCTGTTTTCTTCGCCAGCTTTTCTACTGAAGGTGGCAGGGAGGACGTAGAAAATAGGTGGGTATAACTTCCCGTTTTATTTTATTAATTATTTTGACAAATTATTTGAATTTCATTTTGTGACTGATCTTTATGAGTATGTTAACCATATTATACGAGTATTTTAATTGGCATGGTTCTTTCTTACTGGGCATATCGCAAGGCTTAATCTAAGTTCAGTCAAAGCCTGCAGGTAACAGGTGCAAAACAATATAACTGGCAAAGCAATCATTTTTTAGGCCAGAAAAGCCTTTGATTATATTTGCCTTTGATTATATTTGGCATGCATTTGGCATGTGTTTGGCATCTAGGCATCTTTGTTTGTATTTGGCATGTGTTAGGCATGTGTTTAGCATCTAGGTCTCTTTGATTGTATTTGGCATGTGTTAGGCATGTGTTTAGCATCTAGGTCTCTTTGATTGTATTTGGCATGTATCTAGCATGTGTTTGGCATGTGTTTGACATCTAGGTCTCTTTGATTATATCTGGCATGTGTTAGGCATGTGTTTAGCATCTAGGTCTCTTTGATTGTATTTGGCATGTATCTAGCATGTGTTTGGCATGTGTTTGGCATCTAGGCATATTTGATTGTATTTGGCATGCATCTAGCATGTGTTTGGTATGTGTTTGGCATCTAGGTCTCCTTGATTGTATTTGGCATGCATCTGGCATGTGTTTGGCATGTATTTGACATCTAGGCATCTTTAATTGTATTTGGCATGTATCTGGCATGTGTTTAGCATGTGTTTGGCATCTACGTCTCTTTGATCGTATTTGGCATGTATCTGGCATGTGTTTGGCATCTACGTCTCTTTGATCGTATTTGGCATGTATCTGGCATGTGCTTGGCATCTAGGTATTATTGCTTCTGTTTGGCATGTGATTGGTATGAGTTGGCATTCGGGTATCTCTGAATCTATCTGGCATGTGTTTGGCATGTGTGTATGGCATCTAGGTATATTTGATTGTATTTTACCATCAGGTGTCAATCACTTAGTATTTGACCAAACACATCTGGCGTGTGTTTAGGTATATAGGTATATTTGCTTCTATTTTAGCATGTTATTGCATTTTGGTATTTGCTTTTCGTTAATCTTTTCGTTTCGTCGAACTGTTTACTGTTAATTACTATCAATATTTGTTCTTTTTTCAGGCTACTGTCACCGAATTGCTTAAGTCCGAGTCGGATGGTGAGCTTCCCGCTACTGGGACACTACCGCAGTGCCCAGGTAGCCCAATGGCTATTGTGATTTCTGCATCGCAAGAAATTGGCCTGCTTGAGGTATGCAGCTGCCTTTGCCTTTGCACACGAGAGCTAAAATATTCGGATATTCGTGTTTACACAGAAGAAGGTTACAGGCGTTGTGGTCGTGGAAAGGTTGCTGTTTTTCAGTCAATGTCGGAGCCCAGAAAGTTTGTGTTTCTGCACGGTGTGCGCGGTGGCTGCGTGAGGGATAGTCAGCGGAAAAATTCCAAGGCATGGTTGCAGCGCGGTTGTGTGCATTCCGAGTTGTCTAAACATCATCAAGGACCTACAGCTAAGCAATTATCGTTGCAACGGAGGCGTCTATTAAGAGACCTTCATCATCTCTGTCAACATGGCGATGCGAATTGTCTTAAAATTTTGTCCGCCGTCGCTAGCTCTCTTCGTTGTATACAGAGACGTAGTCAATGTAAGCGTATTATGCGAAAAAGGCAGCCGCAGGATGGGGACGCCCATGATCAGCAGCCGGACGAGGACGCCGCTCCCCATGATGAGCAGCCGAACGAGGACGCCGCTCCCCATGATGAGCAGCCGGACGAGGACGCCGCTCCCCATGATGAGCAGCCGGACGAGGACGCCGCTCCCCATGATGAGCAGCCGGACGAGGACGCCGCTCCCCATGATGAGCAGCCGGACGAGGACGCCGCTCCCCATGATGAGCAGCCGGACGAGGACGCCGCTCCCCATGATGAGCAGCCGGACGAGGACGCCGCTCCCCATGATCAGCAGCCGGACGAGGACGCCGCTCCCCATGATCAGCAGCCGGACGGGAACGCCGCTCCTGACAGTAGCAGTAGGCGGCTACGGGATAAACGAGTGATGCGTAAACGGCCGAGAATGTCCCACCCGGTGCCTCAAAGACTAAGGCCGAGGAAGAAAACTAAATTTTAGGTGATAAATTTTAAGCATATTTTAGCATCATCACGCAATATTTGCGCCCGCACTTTACTGAGTTCCGAGTCTGTCTACAACGGTTTGGTTTATGCAGTGTAATGCTAGCAGCATAGTTCCTGCGGCTAGGCTTTGAAGTTAATAGTTAACAGTTTTCCCTAAATGTATTACAAATCAGTGCTTTGTGACATTTAAATATTTTCCGTGAAAAGTGTATTTCTTTGATTTTCTGTTTTACATTTCAATCTAGGCAGTGGCGTACGCAAGGGGGGGGGGGCAAGGGGGCCGCGCCCCCCCAAGAAAAATGCGGCCCCCCCCGAAAAAATGCGCCCCCCAAAAAGTCTGCCAATAGGCGCCCACTTTAGAGAAATAAAAAAGGGCGCCCACCTTAGAAAAAGGGCGCCCACCCTAGAAAAAGGGCACCCATCCTAGAAAAAGGCGCCCATCTCGAAAAAGGGCGCTCACCTCAAAAAAGGCGCCCAGTTTAGAGAAAGGGCGTCCACTTTAAAAAAGGGCGCCCACCTTAAAAAAAGGGTGCCCATCTTACAAAAAGGGCGCCCACCTTAGAAAAAGGGCGCCCACCCTAGAAAAAGGGCACCCATCCTAGAAAAAGGGCGCCCATCTCAGAAAAAGGGCGCCTATCTCAGAAACGGGCGCCTACCTTAAAAAAGGGCGCCGATCTCAGAAAAAGTTCGCCCACCTCAGGCAAAAAGCGCCCCCAAGCACCCCCATGGCGCCCCCTTCGGCCGACCCCCATGGCGCCCCCTTCGGCCGACCCCCATGGCGCCCCTTGGGCCGCGGCCCCCCCCCCAATCCAAATTCCTGCGTACGCCACTGAATCTAGGCGGTTATGCTAACAATCCTTCATGGAAGCATTTGTTCCTCCACCGTATACTCTTACTTCTGTTTTACATTCATACTACTGGCAGTAGCGATGCACATCCACCTTATTTGCTCAATGGTTGGCGAACCCCTCTTTACTTTACCTTGCCGCTGCGTTGCCAATAATAAAGTCAGTGCAAACGCGTTACAAATTCTTTTCCCTAAATGCGGGAACGCCGCTCCTGAGAATGGGATCTTCTTTTTTCCTCCTTGACTGAAATGGTTCGCTTCTATAACTATCTGTGTACGGTACGCCATACTTGCTTAGTGCTTATTTTTGCTTCCACAATATCGTACGCACTGTGTATTCATTCAGCGCTCATAGCACGGACTTAATAAGTTCTCGTTGCCCCGGCTCCAATATTTTTAGTGCTAGTAATCTACTTCCAATGAATGTCGCGTGCAGGACATTCTTGTTCGACTTTTCCTCCGCAATGATTCATTGTTTATACTGTAATTCCAAGATACTGGAAGCATGTCTCAATTAAAACGCCTTTAATTAAACAAGCGGATATTATTTCATTTTACGATTAAAAAACTGTTAACTGCATTGGCGTAAACATTTTTTTATATTTATGGAATCGATAAGTATCAGCTGCAATAGACGATAAGATACTCCACAAAGTTTCTCTAACGCGTGTTAATATGATGAACAACGGAGTAGGGTTTTAAAAAGTAGTAAATTATTATAAAATATATTATGACAGTAGTATATCAGGCCAATATATTATTAGCAGACGTCAAAAAACCCATCCTTATCGGTTAAACAATACAATAAATAGCCGATTAAATTCCGGAAGCTTATTTATCATCGAATGGTTGCTGGTAGCCCTTAAATTGCACCGAACAAAGAGAAACCATCATGAGTACATGTACTTTTGTTCAGCCAGTCAGATTAACTTAGTGGTTCTACTTATACAAATGGTAAATTTACCTGTTACCAACTAACTCCCTGCACCTTGGTAATTTGGCCCCTGTAATTAGGTAATTAAAAGACAGTTTTAGACAAAGCACTTGCCGCTGTTAAAGAAATGTATCAAAAACGGTCCAAAAACGTAAGTCTTTATACAGAATTATTAAACGCAAAAGAATATGGGCTGAATGGCAAAACCTTGACTCTTCGTACAGAATTATTAAACGCAAAAGAATATGAACTGAATGGCAAAACCTTGACTCTTCGTACAGAATTATTAAACGCAAAATAATATGAACTGAATGGCAAAACCTTGACTCTTCGTACAGAATTATTAAACGCAAAAGAATATGGGCTGAATGGCAAAACCTTGACTCTTCGTACAGAATTATTAAACGCAAAATAATATGAACTGAATGGCAAAACCTTGACTCTTCGTACAGAATTATTAAACGCAAAATAATATGAACTGAATGGCAAAACCTTGACTCTTCGTACAGAATTATTAAACGCAAAAAAATATGGGCTGAATGGCAAAACCTTGACTCTTCGTACAGAATTATTAAACGCAAAAGAATATGAACTGAATGGCAAAATCTTGACTCTTCGTACAGAATTATTAAACGCAAAAGAATATGGGCTGAATGGCAAAACCTTGACTCTTGGTACAGAATTATTAAACGCAAAAGAATATGAACTGAATGGCAAAATCTTGACGCTTCGTACAGAATTATTAAACGCAAAAGAATATGAACTGAATGGCAAAACCTTGACTCTTCGTACAGAATTACTAAACGCAAAAGAATATGGGCTGAATGGCAAAAACTGCACTCTAAGGAAACTGTACTGTCCCCTGTTTATAGTGGTCAAGCCAGTTTGAGAGAGAGCCTTCGAAGCCGTCCCTAATGGTACAGATACTTCTGCCAGCGCCGGTTTAGATTCATGCTGCTAGGAAAGATTGCCCTTATGCTAAAAGTCCTCGTTCCAGCACCGTCTAGAATGCTCATTAAGCCTAGTATAGAGTCCCTGTTTTTCGGTCAATGCCGTTTAGCAGGGTCCAAATCTGAGTCCGTAGGAGACTGCAATGTCTACAAGCTACCACGGATTATCATCTGAAGGCGAACATATTTAGGGGCGAGGCCTGGTGCCTGCAGTATGCGGGGCCGTCTATGTTAGGTTAGAATCAGGGCACGTCAATTATTAAGCGCACAAATTGTTGACTAAAATTGGCAAACTGTGGTCCCTAAATAAATGGAGTAATTGCTTTGATTGTAGCAAATAAACCTTAACCCCGCAAGGCGTACGTATGATAGGGTGGGGTGTCCACAGGAAAAATAGTACTACCGGGCGAAAGTCCAGGCGGGTTAGCCCTGAGTTAGAGGCTGCAATTGCACTGTGTAATAATAAAAATGAGCAGGCTGGGTGTACCGACGGGATCTATCCTTCTCCCGATTCTGCTGAGATGCTTAGGGCTTAAGTCGTACACGTACCAAGCGTCTTTTATCCGTACCTTCAGTAAGTAGTGCTCTGCGTTGTAGAATGTTATGCCTGCCAGGTAGTAGCTGAAATAAGGAAATGTGAAACTGAATATATTCTACTATGGATACTATAGCATCCACCAAAGACGTGCATTTTATTAATGTAACGCTCTTTACATAATATACAGGAACGTGAATAGAGACATTCTCGACGTATGTACATACGAAATTATACGAAATAAATGATATTATCATACGAAATTTGGCATACGAGCTAATTTGATGGCAGTGAGACTGTTTGCACGGCCCTTAAACGAAACGATTTCTGCGAGTCCGGCACGAGCAAATATATGTATTCTTGAAAGAAGATATGGTGTAAAATTACGTCTTAAATGAATGAATGTTAAAAAAACTCTTACTGGGGCACGTCGCCCCGTCCGAACGGGTGCAGAATCTCGGGGTATTCGATTCTTCAGGAAGACCTTACAACATCGGGCATCGAAACAATCAGAAGTGGCGGGTGGTTCGACTGTCGACTGAATCGCAGGGGAAGTACGGTTCGGACTCCTTCGCATGTGTCTAAATCTCCCAATGCAGGTTTCCGTACTGAAGCGCAAGCCACGTACTATTGAACGCTGAATGACGACTCGACAAATGCTTTAACGTCAATAGAATGCGGACGACCTCGCACTAGAATTTGGTCTTCTAATTCTTCACCACTCGAAAAAGGAACACACAGTTGCTGCACAATAGACTGTTTTGTCGGCTCTGAGCATGTGCCATCGTGTGTGCAAACACTGTCTTCGGAAAACGAGTGCAAATCACCGAGTATGTCGGCAACAATGTCAGCGTCACTACCGTAAAAATTCCCATACACAACTCTTTCCGTCTGCTGACGAAGGACTCCTTTATTCCAGAGTTCAACGCATTGGCACAAAAAGTCAAAGCGGACTTTTTGAGAAGTCGCATCATCACGTGCTTGCAGCAGTTTCAGTAACAATGTAACCAGAATATTACAGCGGTGCGAAAAGGCGCTAGTCAAAAGCAAAGTTTGGCGGAAGAGATCATTGTCTCGAAAAACCACCTGCATGCATGTAAGAAGATTGTCAACCGAGCAGGTATTGTGCAGACGAATTGTGCTTCTCTTCAACTCATTGGTGGCTGGGTTTCGCCAACTGTGATCAACAATTTGTTCCCCATTCCTCAAAAGAGTTAGATCACAAGCGGATTTTTGAAAAAATCCGGGCGGTGGGCTGTAATAAATTCCCATTTTCTTTCGTCGTTCCTTGTTTTGAATCTCAGAATGTAGCGATTCGTTCGACGTTGCTGATTGTGCAGCTGACATTGGACAAAATACATATTCTCTTTGACAGACTCGACGTTTTTTACCGGTGCGGTCAGCAGAGGCGGCTGCTGTCTGTCTGGCACTGGCAGCGGCATCGTTGGCAGCGCCACTTCCAACGCTGGCAGGTGAGGCACGACCTGTACCAGTGCGGTCAGTAGAGGTGGCTGCTGTCTGTCTGGCACTGGCAGTGGCATGGTTGGCAGCGCAACTTCCAAAGCTGGCAGGTGAGGCACGACCTGTACCAGTGCGGTCAGTAGAGGTGGCTGCTGTCTGTCTGGCACTGGCAGCGGCATGGTTGGCAGCGCAACTTCCAACGCTGGCAGGTGAGGCACGACCTGTACCAGTGCGGTCAGTAGAGGTGGCTGCTGTCTGTCTGGCACTGGCGGCGGCATCGTTGGCAGCGCCACTTCCAACGCTGGCAGGTGAGGCACGACCTGCGGCGGCCCTGGTAGGCGAAAAATCGGGAGAAATTCCCATAGACGCGTCTAGATCAACATTGACTGGCTCTGTATCCATAGTTTCTAGGTCTGAGTTGATTTCGTATGATTGCCTCAGATTGCTTCGGTTGGCAGAGCAGTCACTGTCCAGATTTCTGCAGCCCTGCCTATTTTTACCAGAACCGTAAAATGCACGCTTTTGCGGAATCGCTTCGGAAAAGATCACCTCTGCTCCAGCAAGAAAAACATGCAACTGATTAACAAACTCTCGGAGAGTATGTACCTTGCTTTCGCAGACAGCGTTTTTCACCAAACCAATGTATCTTTCCGTGGAGCCCTCAGTCCAGTGGTGTGGCAAGCGAACCGATACCGAACTATCGTCTGTGTTTGGCGTACCGTAGCGGTTTGTGCATTATGCTGGTGAAAAGAGGCATGTATGGCATGATTGCATTTGTTACTTTTGCTGCCAACTCTTCGCATCTGGATTAGGGATTTGCCTTTGAGCTCTGGGATCAACAGATGAAGGCGCCCAGCGCGTTCCGTAGAAATCCTCGCTAGCAGATGTGGCGCGAATGTCGCAAGCTAGATGCCAGAAGGGCGACCTTCTCATTATTGTTTCATCATGTGGACGAGTGCCAGCAGAATTCAGTTGGCTGGAGAAGTTCGCCGTGAAGCTCACTTGCCCAGTTTCCGAATTGCCCCCCGTACTCGTATTTCCAGTGCTGAGGAAATCAATAAGTGGCTCCACTTCATGTAAATACTCCCGAGTCAGTAAAGCGTAAAAGGCGATCAAATTTGTTTGCAACTCGGATAGCGACACAGATTTTACAATCTCAGCAAAAGCTACGTTTAGTAGGCGAACTGGCGCACCTCGAATCGAGCACGACTTAGCAAGAGTAGAGAATTCATGCTGAATATGACTTCGGCCAAGCACAATTAGTGTCATGCGTTGGACATCCCTAAGGGTTCGCTCTCTATGCAAAACCTCCCAACAGATGTCTAGATAGCCGCTCAAATCAGTGCTGTTAAACGATAGACACAGAGCTTGCAAATTTGCATGATTAAAGTCAGTACACACTTGATGAACATGGATTGATGAGTGCCGCTTGTAAACATTGTCTCGAAAAAAGCGGTTGAGAGCCCACTCAATTGTTGCAGTTTGGCGTGAAGAGATTACATCCATGATACTGATTGGCTGTTGCCCTGGAACGGGGTGACGCAGCACAAGCGCATGGTAGAATAATGCTGGACCCTTTGGCTGCAGCACGGGGCATTGGGTAGAATCCAAGCCCAATTGAATTTCATGAGACGACTTGAACAACGAGTATAGCAATTCAATACCTGCGCTGTGAAACAGAAGGATGCAAGAAGGCGATTCCTTACCAAATGAGTAAACGACGTCTCGGCAAAATGCTGGTTTGTGTGTACTCCCAAAAAGTAGAAAGGCTACAACGGGATCAGAATGCAGTGACTCTGCCTTTAACATTTCGTGCTTCGCATTGTAAAGAGATTTTAAGGACGGGATATCTGGATTTAGTCCATCTAATGCGACCTGGTGAGCACGAAAAACTGCAGGGGACTGATTCATTGTTCTTTCTGCGAATTCACGGCGGCGAGCGTGTTTAAGAGGCCTTTCAACCACGTGATCATGATTGCCTTCGCAGACGACAAATAAAGTCCAAGTGGATTTGTCACTTGTACTTTCAATTCGAAAGCTTCCAGCACAGTTCTGATTACGACAATAAGCGCTGGCAATGACAGTTCCGTCGACTCTAATATAATGTTTTTTTCGCACAAAGACCACATTTTATTCCATGACAAAACTTCGGAAAAACAACATCCGTCCATCGGGAGCAAAAATTTTCACCGTCTGAAAGCTTCATAATCTCCTCACTGTTGAGCGCAACCACATGCTTTCTAGAACAGATAATAGACAAATTTTGCAAATAATTTGAATAAGGCAGCAAAGACTATTCCATTGTCTTACGTCTGAGCATACCAAAAGCATCCGCTTACCTACTTGGTGGTGCTGCTTGGACTCCAGAAGAACCAACGCATTCATCCTTTTCTAGCCTAAAAAATGATTGCTTTGCCAGTTATATTGTTTTGCACCTGTTACCTGCAGGCTTTGACTGAACTTAGATTAAGCCTTGCGATATGCCCAGTAAGAAAGAACCATGCCAATTAAAATACTCGTATAATATGGTTAACATACTCATAAAGATCAGTCACAAAATGAAATTCAAATAATTTGTCAAAATAATTAATAAAATAAAACGGGAAGTTATACCCACCTATTTTCTACGTCCTCCCTGCCACCTTCAGTAGAAAAGCTGGCGAAGAAAACAGCCGGTTCATGCATGAGTAAACTCGTTTTAGGTTCTTAGCAGTCGGATTGAGCTTAAGAGCCAAGCAAACATCCTTTAGAGCCCCATCAGAATCACGCCACGAAGCACATTTTATTTGTCGAAGATCGAGCTGTGGATTTTGCTCGAGACACAGTTTAAGCTTAGCAGCTGTGAGCTGTTCAGACATATGAAAAATGGGCAACCAAAATCACTGCAAATAGTCAGAATAGACTCCAACCCCAAACTAAAATGTTAAGTACATTCCAAACACATGCCAGATACATTCTAAATACAATCAAAGAGATCTAGATGCCAAACACATGCCAGATACATGCTAAATACAATCAAAAAGACCTAGATGCCAAACACATGTCAGATACATGCCGAATACAATCAAAGAGACCTAGATGCCAAACACATGCCAGATACATGCCAAATATAATCAAAGAGACCTAGATGCGAAACACATGCGAAGCACATGCCAGATACATGCCAAATACGATCAAAGAGACGTAGATGCCAAACACATGCCAGATACATGCCAAATACAATCAAAGAGACCTAGATGCCAAACACATGGCAGATACATGCTAAATACAATCAACAAGACCTAGATGCCAAACACATGCCAGATACATACCAAATATAATCAAAGAGACCTAGATGCGAAACACATGCGAAGCACATGCCAGATACATGCCAAATACAATCAAAGAGACCTAGATGCCAAACACATGCCAGATACATGCTAAATACAATCAACAAGACCTAGATGCCAAACACATGCTAAACACATGCCAAATGCATGCCAAATATAATCAAAGAGACCTAGATGCCAAACACATGCCAAATGCATGCCAAATATAATCAAAGAGACCTAGATGCCAAACATATGCCAGATACATGCCAAATATAATCAAAGAGACCTAGATGCCAAACACATGCTAAACACATGCCAAATGCATGCCAAATATAATCAAAGAGACCTAGATGCCAAACACATGCCAAATGCATGCCAAATATAATCAAAGAGACCTAGATGCCAAACATATGCCAGATACATGCCAAATATAATCAAAGAGACCTAGATGCGAAACACATGCGAAGCACATGCCAGATACATGCTAAATACAATCAAATAGACCTAGATACCAAACACATACTAAACACATGCCAGATACATGCCAAATACAATCAAAGAGACCTAGATGCCAAACACATGCCAGATACATTCTAAATACAATAAAATATGCCTAGATGCCAAACACATGCTAAACACATGCCAGATATATGCCAAATACAAACAAATATACCTAGATGCCAAACACATATGCCAAACATATGCCAGATACATGTGAGATAGATACAGAGATACCTAAGTACCGACTTATACCAATCACATGCCAAACAGAAGCAACAATACCTAGACTAGATACCAATCATATACTTAGGATAGGAATAGGCATATGTCAATCACATGCCAAACAGATGCAATAATACCAACCAGGGGCATAGCCAGGATTTTCAATGAATCTCATAAGCATAGCATACATATACATAATATTAATAAATAGAATGTGCAATTGCAAAGCAAAGCAAGAAGATATGATTGATAATTATTTTAATTTATAAGTAATTTTTTGGGGGATTTTGAATTTGGCATATTGGCCAATACACTGGTCAATCCCCCTGGCTATGCTACTGAATGATACATAGATACAGTTCATAGCATATGCTAGACAGATGCCAATAACATGCCAAATAGCAGCAAATATATAGTCATAGATGTCAATCATATTACTAAGCAATAACATCATACCAGATACATGCCAAATGGAAGCAAAGTTATACAAATTCCTATTAGTATTAGCTATAGCCTATATTCCATGTCCATTACCAAATGCTTTCTGGAGCAAATATAGAGCAAGCAATAAAAGTATAAAAACAATTCCAATTCAAATCCAAATATTTTTTAGAATTTAGAGTACATTTTATATAGTCTGTCAGTAACTGTGCATCTGTTCTGCACATAGCTACAGGGTCCAAAATTAAGAATTGATGGCTGGCTGGACTGACCTATAGTAGACTATATACACTATACAGTAGGCCTACACTCAACAACATTAAAACTGCCAACATATGGAGTAGACCAAGGGGAATTGATTGAATTCCACTCACTGCCCCTAATGATGCATATTTTTACCCTCGCTAAGGAATATGTCCACCTACCTAACAAAGTAGAGGCATACATTTAGCTACTACTAGCCTACTGCTATGAACTATTTGTTGCTTATAGGCGTATTATTGTTATTAATTAAACTTAGTCATGGAAAACAGTACAAAAAGTCGACCATTCATCATGCGGTGCGGACAAAAAACTATAGACTTTAATAAACAAAAAAAATAAGCCAACTCAGGTTGCGTTTAATATTTTTCTCGAGAGGGTAACGATTTTTCATAAAAGTCAAGAGTCAGCGACAGTCGGCTGAACCGTATTTCACAGACTACTGAAAGTAGTCGATTAATGATACGATTATATTTATTTATACGACATAGAAAAAACCGGAAGCTAGTATAACAACAAAAATATTTTTGCGGATTATACAATTGAGTTCCAAATTGCGCTTCCCTCAGTGCCGCTGCATAATAATGTCTTCCAACAAAAAATCTACAAAATACTCCTGGCACTCCATTTGGCTGCGAGTTATAGGCAAGCACCAACCCCAGCACCAAATAGTTCTAACAAAAATCCAAATTGCGCCGCAACCACATTGTTTCAAACAATAAAAACACATGGCACTCTACATTTTGACATGTAGAATAAGTTTCAGTACTTTTCTAATCTAGCACAGCCAAAAAAAAATTACTGCTGCCGGTCTTGGTGCTAACTAGAAACAAGTTGCCGTCTTCCCGTGCCTGTCTCGTGTTCTTTGTGTGTTTCCTTTGTTTGTTTCCTCTTCCGGATTTTGTTCCGTGCGTGTGTTCTTCGTGTGTCTTCTGCGCGCGCATGGTTTCCCGGTCCTGTTTTCTTCTTGTTGTGCGGGTGTTCCTGGCGTGTTTTCTCGTGGTGTTTTCCTTGTCTGTTTTTGGGTTTTGTTTTGGGCTGTTCTCTGTGTGCCTGCGGGTCCCGTCTGGGATCCTGGTGGTGTGTTCTGTTTCGGGGCTCTTCGTGCGAGGGTTCCCGTCGACACTCCCGGAGACGCCCAGTTTTGTTCCCGCTTTGGCCCTCGCTTTATTTAAGGGCCGCTGTTTTCTGTACATGTAAAGTTCGACCGTGCGTACGCTTTTCGCTCTTTGTCCTGACGTTTACATGGTTTTGGTGTGATGTGACGAGTTGGCTCCAAGGTTCGTGTGTAACTGCGTTGTCTGCTGATTTTATTTTATTTGGAGTAAAGAAAGGGAAGAAAAGCATTAATAAATTCGGTTTACTGGCTATTGCCTATTCTATTTTGTTGGATAAAGAAACTCAGCCTTCGGTGTCTATCAGCTCTTGTGTGGAGCGAATTTATTTAAGTACAGACTCACGCTAGCTCTGCTACTTAGCTCAAGTTGTCCGACTTTAATAACGGACTGGTGGCAGCCTACATACTACTGATACGAGTAGTCAACCCAGCAAATCTACGCCTAAATTTATCTGACGCGGAAATTCGGTTTCAACTCAGCTAGTTGAATCGCCTTCATTACGCCAACAACGCTTCTGAACGCTCGGGCCTTTTTCGACTGTTTCGGCTACGACAACAACTACCCTCCCCCAGGAATCGCGGAACCTGGCAGACGGAGCTCCCCAAATAGAAATTTGTTATAGTTCGACATCGGTTAATTCGGCAGCGGATTTTCGAATCCCGACTTCTAGGAAATATATATCATCAACCGACCTACTTTCTAACTCAAAAACCTAAACCCCCCCTACCGCATTGGTGTCAGCGGAGTGGAATCTTCGAAACCCGGCAACCCTTTCGACCGAGCATTCAGAATGGCAACAGAAGCAACTTCAGCAGCAACAACGGAGACTCAGGAGGACAACAACCAGAAGACCAGGCCGACGTACGACGAAATGCTAAACGCAGTGACAGAGGTGCGCAGGAGGCTGGAGCGAACTGATCTGGGACGGCAGCACCATCATCATGTGTACCAGCCGTCACAGGCGGAGTGCCCGGCGCCGAAACCGGTCAAGATCCAGCGGTACACGCCAAACCAGGACTTCAACGTGTGGATTCAGGCCCTCGAGGAGCGCTGCAGACTCAACGGGATCACGGACGACCCGGACGACCGACGGAAAGTCGCGGAGGCGCTAGTCAACATGGACATCGCCACGACGTACCCGGCCGTCGTCAGGATGTCGCTGCCCGACAACCTGACCTTCGACGAGTTCAAGCAGCGACTGGCGGAGCGCTTCGCACACGCCGGAGACGCTCTGGAGTACAGAGAGCAGTTCCGCTCGTGTCATCAAGGCAAGAACGAGGACGTCGACGACTACGGCGACAGGCTCATCGCCCTGGCCGACAAGGCGTTCCCGCATTTCACGCCGTATCAGCGCCAGGCTGAGCTGGTCGACCAGTTCATCATCGGCGTGAGGATCGCCCAGTCAGCACGAGAACAGCTCATCCTGGTGAGACCGCCGAATCTGGCCGAGGCGAGGCGAGTAGTGCACAGGTTGGAGACCGCGGCCAGCCTAGCACAACGCGTAGCCCCGCCGGCACCTGCGCGACACGTCCGAGTTGTCGACCACAACGACAGTCAGCCACAGTCAGCAAATGTGCAACCCGACTCGACAACTCCGGCGTTCGAGAGAGTCCTACGCGAGATGATGGCCCAGCAGACCGAGGCGCTGAACCAACAGAGACGCGCCCTCGAAGCGCTGACGGCCCGGCTGCACGGAGGCAACAGTGGCGCTGGCGCCGACTACAGTCAGCAACGACCGATTCAGCCCCAACGCGGCCCGAGATTCGTTCAGCATCAACAGTTTCAACGCCTGCAGCAGCCCCAGCAACAGTTCAACGGCAGCAACCCGCCGCCACGGACTCCGCCAGCGGCTGACAGACGGCCCAGTTCAGCCGGTGTGCAGCAGCCGCGCACGCCGCCCTATCAGCTGCAGAGGCAAGACGGAATCATCAGATGTTATCGGTGTCAAGGGGAACATCGCGCAATCGATTGCCCGCATAGGCGGACAGCCAACCTCGGATCTCAGCGCAACGGCAGTTCGGGAAACGAGAAGGCTGGGCGCGCCGACGGGGCCAGCGCAGCACAGCAGAGCCGCCAGAACTAAGGTCCACGGCAAGGACCTTAGACTCTCAGCAGGCTGCTGCTGAGACCGCCCCTGCACCTGTACATACTGCACCGAAGCGACTGCGAAGAGATCCTTTCGTCACGGGTGAGATTCACGGTCGTTATTATGCCTTCTTGCTTGACACAGGTTCCAAGTGCGACGTCCTAGGACTCGACACCTGGCGCCAGTTATGTTCTACTGATCCGTCTCTGCATGCTCAAATTCGGCCGTGTCACGAGCGCATCGTCGCCTACAACAACGAGCCTATTCAAATTTCGGGAAAACTCTCTATCGTGGTTAAATTTGGAGATTTTGAAGTCCAAGTGGAATTCCTATTAGCATCAGGCCCGCACGACAACATTCTTGGTTTCTAGTTCATGGAGACCTACGGCAACTCTCTGGACATCGCCGCCGGGATGCTCTACTTCAAAAGCGGCACCGCTGCCCCGCTGCGTTACACGCGGGCAGAGGCAACAACCTGTCGCATCTACACTGCTGAAAGTACCATAGTCCCACCTCAGTCATCTATGCGCATCAAGATCAAACTAGCTAAAGGGCATGAGGCTAATGAGGGCACTCCAGCCGTCATTGAGCCAATGAAACCAGCCCGCTCAGAGGACGCCATGCAACAGGTAGACGCAGCGCCTGCCCTAGTCTCTATGGTCAACGGCGAGGGAGCAATCGAGATGGTCAATCGAGGCAATTCGTCAGTGAGAGTCAGAGCCAACGCCCTGATTGGTATCGCCAAACCCATCAGATTGCCCGATCTACAGTTTTATCCACTCCCGAAGCCGCGCACGACTGTTCGACAAGTCCAAGAAGAAGAAGACCTGGACGCCTGGATCAAGGAGATCAACATCAGCGAGGATCTGACAGCCGAGCAGCACGCAAAAGTACTCGACCTGCTGAGAAAGTACAAGTCGATCTTCTCTCAGGGACCGAATGATCTGGGCCGCACCCATCTAGTTACGCACAGCATCATCCTGAAGGACAAGAATCCGGTGAATCTGCCGACCCGAAGGATTCCGCCGCATCTCCTGCCGCAGGTTGACCAACTGCTAGATGACCTGCTGGCCAAAGGTGTCATCAGACCAAGCTTCTCGAGTTACAACACCCCGCTGCTAGTGGTTCCTAAGAAGGACGGAAGCCTGCGTGTTGTTCAGGACTTCAGAAGCCTGAATCTGAAGTGCGAATACTTCCCGTACCCGATTCCTAACATTCAGGAAGCGTTCTCAAGCCTCGAAGGCAGCAAGATCTTCAGCACCTTCGACCTGAACGCCGGCTATTATCAGATTCCGTTGAGGGAAGAAGACCAAGACTACACGGCATTTTCAACGCTGCATCGCGGACAATTCGCCTACAAAGTTATGCCAATGGGATTGAGTTCAGCACCAGCTTCCTTCCAGCGCTGCATGAATATGGTGTTATCTGGCATCGCCTTCAAGACTACAACAGCCTATCTGGATGACGTCATAGTCTTCTCCAAGGAATTCGACGCCCACCTTCATCACATGAAAGAAGTCTTCAGGCGGATCAAGTCAGCTAATCTAAAATTCAAGGGCAAGAAATGCCACCTATTCAAGAGGAGTCTACAATATCTGGGACATCTAGTGACTGAAATGGAATCGAGACAGACCCAGCAAAAATCGACGCTATCAGGACTTGGCCAAGACCGAGAACTGCCCGTCAACTAAAAAGCTTCGTCTGCACCTGCGCTTATTATGCTAAATTCGTGCCTGGCTATGCGGAACTTACCGCTCCACTCCACGATATTATAAAAAAGAAGGCTGTCAGGAATTTCAATAGTCTATGGGGAAAGCCCCAGCAGGATGCGTTCGACAACTTAAAGGCGGCAATGATTTCAACGAAAGTGCTGGCCTATCCGCAGTTTAACGACGACCCTAATGTGGTTTTTATTTTTGACACGGACGCCTCTGCCACTAGGATCGGAGCCTGCCTGAATCAACGTCAGTCCGACGGAGTCGAACGGCCAATCGGTTATTTTTCAAGGAGGATGAAACCGGCGGAAGCCCGGTACCCTATTACTAAGCAGGAGCTTCTGGCAGTTGTGGAAGGAATGCGACACTTCCGATTCTACCTGCTAGCTAAGCGTTTTATCTGCAGAACTGATCACAAGAGTCTGGAGTGGCTACTAAGACAGACTCAGACTCTCGGCATCTTTGGACGGTGGGTGCAGCGACTCAACGAGTTCGAGTTCGAGATCGTGCATCGGAGCCCCGCCAAGCATCAGAACGCCGACGGGTTGTCCAGACGTCCAGAGGACGAGGAGGATTGCGAACGAGAGGCCCAACGGGAGGCCGAAGAGACCGAGCGACAGCAGCAGTCAACGCCAATGCCGCCGACTAGAGCATCGACACCAGCCAGTTCGGATCGCCGGCACGACGGAGATGTGGAAACGACCGTTGCGGGACGCCGTGACGGATCTCGAAGTACTGCCCCGAAGTGTCGACCGACTCCTAGAGCGACAGCCGGAACGTCAGAAGTTCGTCAGCAGCCCGGCCAGACGCCGCAGATCGCCGCCCTCAGCGTCGACCAGAAGCCTCGACAGCGCCGAAGAACCCGAGGTCGGCGAGAGAAGCCAGTCGAGGTGAAGTCCAGCGAACCTGTGCCCAAGGACAGCAGCCAACGTCCGTCAGTGCAGCCAGCCGTCAACAGCACGCCGCTACAATTTAGCCGCGATCGACCGACGCAGCCTGAGCTCCTGGCGTCGACACCTGAGCAGCAACCCGAAGCCAAGCGTCGCCCGGACTGTCACCTGTCGCCAAACAGCTGTAGCTCGACATGTTGCTCCAACGAGAGCCACCGTCTACGAGCTGAACGCGACAAGAAGAGAAGGGACGGAGCAGCATGCTGCCTGCGCAAAGGCCGCTGCACGTCAGCGAAGTACGCGAAGCTGCGGCGGAAGCTGAAGTTCAGTAGCTCTAGCGAAGGCTACTGCGCCTCAGACAAGTCAACAGCCAGCGAGGATCGCCGTGTTGGAAAGGGAGCTCCAGACCCCGAACCAAGCCGCTAACTCAGCTGAGCAACCTGCAAGAAGACAAGGAGACAATGCCCTAATGGACCGAATCCCGAAGTCCATCACCCGCGATGAGCTCCAGATTCATCAGCGCGCTGATCCGGCTATCGGCAAGGTCATCGATCTATTGGAGAACGCCCAGCCTAAACCTAATTTTACTCAGCGACTGAATTATACGAGACGAGCGCAACTTACTAGCTTTCTACGAAAATCTAAAAATACGACAATCAGACAACTTACTAATCATTGACCTAGAGGGCGAGGAAGACGAAGGAACGGCGAGGATTGTCCTACCCAGGAGCCTGGATGCCAAAGTGTTCGCCTAACTTCATGACTCACCCTACTGCGGACACATGGGCCGTGACATCACAATCGCCAAAGTACGTGAGCGGTTCTGGCGCCCAGGATTGGCCAAGGCAGTCGGCAATTACGTGGCAACCTGTCGAACCTGCACCGAGAGCAAAGGCAGAAGAAGGATCCCGGCGCATGTGCAATCCTTCCCTGTCTGTGAAGTCTTCGGCAGATGCGCCATCGACATTCTAGGACCGACTGGAGATCCGACAGACCGTGGCAACAAGTACATCCTAACCTACGTGTGTACAACGTCGAAGTACCCATTCGCCTTCGCCATGAAGAACCAGCGAGCGAAGACCATCATCAATCTGCTGCAGGAACAAGTTTTCCCCATCACCGGCATTCCAGCCTGGATCCACTCGGATCAGGGTAAGCAGTTTACCGGTCATGATTTCCAGCATTTCTGCGATGTGTATGGGATTCGACATTCAACGACGCCACCGTACGCGCCGTGGGCCAACGGTCAAGCCGAGTCATGCAATAAGATGATCAAGAAGGTGCTCACCTGCCTCCTTGAAGACCATCAACAGTGGGACAAGATGTTGCCAGCGGCTCTATCAGCTTTGAGGTCGGCAGTCAACAGAACAACTGGCTATTCTCCACATTATATCGTCTACGGAGTGCCGTTTCGTTATCCGATCGACAACACCCTAGATCGTCTGGAGGTGGCTAGAGACCTGCCAGAGTACATCGCCCGTCATCAACAGAGGCTAATGGAGACGGAGAGGATCGTCAGGCAACGACTGCGAGCCGAGATTGACCGACGCGAAGAGTACTATCAGAATCGCCCGAGGCCAGTGGATCTACAGCCTGGAGATCTGGTCTGCCTGGCGAACCCGAAGCTCGAGCTAGGAGAACTGCCCAAGTTCCATCGGCCGTATCAGAGCACGTACCGCGTGACCAGGAAGGTCGGAGAAGTCGCCTACTGGATCGTGCCACTCGAAGGACGACGTGGACGCGCCCAACGAGAGCTCCTAGTGCACCGAAACAACGTCATCAAAGTGCCGCAACCACTGGCGGACCGGCCGCAAGAGCCCAGACAGCCGACAGATCGACCGATGCTTCCTGTGGAAACGAGCGAGGACAGCGAGGACGAACAGCCCGCAAGGTCGAGCCAACAGCCCGCAGCCAGCCAGAGCATGCGTGGCAGTCAATTGTTCGAACCAGAGCTGCACTACCCCTGCGTACTGCAGGAGAATGACCCAGCGCTTCCAGCCATCGGACGCGAAGTGGAGGTGTAAGTCCGTTGTTTTTTTTTAATGCGATAAATGTAGTTTTGCCGTATTTGCGCGATAAAACTGCTGTAAAATTAAATATCGCAAACTTTCAATGTTCAAAAAATTATTTTTCTTTCTCAATGCGCTACTTATAGTAATAGAATGCTGCGACTCCTTTGTAACCTTTTGACTTAAATCTTTATCTCGCGTCAATCTTGTGTGAATTAATTTCAATTGTTAATTCTAGCCGATGATTTCTTGCCGTGGAAATCGAAGCTATAATTTTTCTGCGCTATCAGTCTCTATAGTCGCTAATAAATTTTGCTGTAAAGCTTCTCTGCACTTCGTAATCAGTGCTGAAGCTGAGTTATTTTGCGTTCTCGTATTCAGAAATTTTGCTGTAAAGCTTTTCTGCACTTCGTAATCAGTGCTGAAGCTGAGTTATTTTGCGTTCTCGTATTCAGAAATTTTGCTGTAAAGCTTCTCTGCACTTCGTAATCAGTGCTGAAGCTGAGTTATTTTGCGTTCTCGTATTTAGAAATTTTGCTGTAAGCTTCTCTGCACTTCGCAAATCAGTGCTGAAGCTGAGTTAATTTGTGTCCCTTTACTTAGAAATTTTGCTGTAAAGCTTCTCTGCACTTCGCAAATTAGTGCTGAAGCTAAAGTTTTCCTTTCATGTTAGGCTGTAAATGCCTGTTTTGTTTGTAAAGCTCCCCAGCATCGCCAAATATGCAGGAGCTAAACCTTTCTCAAGTGGCACATCGTCATGATTTAGGAGCCAAGCTTTGGTTTAATTCATAACTGCGAGCAAAATCTACCCCAGATTTGCCTCTTGGCTCTTGTAAGCACGAATTTTTGCAATTGTCCTTTAACTCTGTGAGCCCCTTCACGCCGCTGCGTGCAGAGGAAAAGAATTTTTCTTATGCGCTATCCCCAAGTTGCCAGCGTTACTCCTCTCCCAATGAAAAAAATCTGTGGGAATTCTTGCCTTCTTACGCCCACGTTTGGACTTTGCGCAGCCGTCCTGGCTTCATGATATTTTATGCTTAAACAATGCGCGTTTTATTCACCTATGATACGGTATAATGTGATGCTCTGAACTGATAAGCGTTTAGTTAGAGCCCTGCGCCGAGAGGCTCAAACGGGCGGTGCTCTTCTTCTCTTCCCTTTTGTTTCTTTGTAATGCAGCCAGTCTCTGCAAGTTTTTGCCCCAACCATTCGCAATAATCTCTGCCTAACTTTGCGTTTGTTAAAAGTCAAACAAATATGTTAAACTTTCACGTTAACTCTTAATTTGTGAATTTATCTATAATTGCCCTGAGAGGCGATAGCTAGTGTTTCATTTTGAACCCCACTTAATTGATGTAAAGGCTGAGGGTCTTGCACCTTCAAACCCTAGCCTAACCCCCCTTCTCTTTTCCACCTATCTGATGTGAGTTTGTACCCCAGGCTGGGGCCCCAAACGCCCCTCCCCCTCCGCGTTTTTCTGTCCTTTCGCGGGACAAGGTGTCCCGAGAGTGTTTCCCGCCGACCAGCCGTCGGAAGAGCAACGGGAAATCGACGATTTAGTGTACGCT
This sequence comes from Macrostomum cliftonense, assembly GCA_950096795.1. Classification (NCBI taxonomy): domain Eukaryota; kingdom Metazoa; phylum Platyhelminthes; family Macrostomidae; genus Macrostomum; species Macrostomum cliftonense. Next base: position 247,357 of record CATNEM010000201.1, read on the forward strand.
CTGATGTAAAGGCTGAGGGTCTTGCACCTTCAAACCCTAGCCTAACCCCCCTTCTCTTTTCCCCCTATCTGATGTGAGTTTGGTACCCCAGGCTGGGGCCCCAAACGCCCCTCCCCCTCCGCGTTTTTCTGTCCTTTCGCGGGACAAGGTGTCCCGAGAGTGTTTCCCGCCGACCAGCCGTCGGAAGAGCAACGGGAAATCGACGATTTAGTGAACGCTCGTTAGCCAGGCTCCACCATGGGCGACCAGCTGCTTGAAGGCTTACGAAGGGCCCTGGACACGGCGCGACGGTCTGGCCGAGTCGCCCTAGACGCTGAATGGCGCCTCAACGCCGATCTACTCGGACCGGAAGGGTCGCGCGCGCCCCTGAAAGAAGCGCTGAAATACGCCCAGCGCGAGCTAAAGACGGCCCAAGGGCCCAAGCCGAGTTGCGGCCTAGTAATCGGCCTGGCCAATTGGCAAGCCGGGCTACTGGACGACGGCTGGCCGCCAGAGGAGGAGGCCTTCTGGGAGGCCACACAGCGAGAAGGCCCGTAGTACTGGAGGTTCGTGGCCACTCCGGAAGGGGGCCAGCTACAACGAGCCGACGACGGCGGCGAGCGACAGCCATCAGTTCAATGAGCCCCTTCGATGGCCAGGAATTCAGCCAGCGGACGTACCCCGGCGCGCGCGGCATTCCGCCATTCGGCGAAGCGCGGCCGCGGCAGCGGCGCTTCGGGACGCCTGGTTTGAATCGCTATTTTTACTGACTATCGTTTTCTTGTCGGCGTCCCGGGAGTTGAGGTAGGCGGGCTACCCTCTGTTTGTCTGTTTCTGCCTGCCTGTCTCCGGCTGTTCTTGTCTGTCTCTGTCTGCCTGTCCTCTTGCCTGTCTGCCGAATTATAAAACTTTATAACTTCTTATAATGGAAAGACAAATAAGTCTGAAAAAATATTTTGTATGAACAAAAAACCATGGCACAAGAAAAAAACATGCAAAAACAGGCAATAAAGCTTTATTTTTTTGTGCAGTCTGTGCCTCGCTCTATTTTATTTACTTCAAAACATATCGGATTATTTTAATCGCAAAGTCAAAGGTAGCTAAGCTTAAACATATTTCAGTGTTCTACATGACAAAAGTAAATGACAGCATCTTAAATACTAACTTACTTACTAATGCTACATGTAAGTACCTAAATTGAAATCTTACATCAAAGCATGAAAAAATGTTGACCGTTGTCGGACTCGAACCCACCAAAAGAAAATCTGTTCCCCAGGACTTGGTATTGCGCTTGACCTCTCGACGTCGGACGGTATCGAAGAAGGGGTGGTTTTCATGCCATTTTAATCATAATAATCGTGTATTATGCATGTATTACCCAATTGTTTCCTCTACCCGTATGCAAATAAAATGTAAGCAACCGAATTAAAACATTATTCGAACGAAAAAAATCAAAGCCTATTATTTTAACAATGGATCGCATTACTTTTTGCTTTTGTGACAAAAATTACTAAAGTTAATAATAAATTTTTAGGAAAGACACTTTTCGGTGTTAAATTAAACGAGTAAGTTGGAAATCAATAAATTTTCAATAAGATACAATTGACAATCAGAATTAAAAAACACTTTGCATTAGAAGTGACTTAAAACGCGATTTGCGTACAAGCCAGATATTCTATTTGTTAATATGCCACTGACCTTTCGCCGAGCCCTGATTTTATACACACCCGGCGGGGTGGAAAGAAAATTTGCTTAGAACTCGGGGTAAATTATTTGTGCCTTCAAATTGGCGCCGATATTCCACGAATCTAGTTCAGCTTTAACAAATTAGCCGAGTTCAGTTGGGAAAACTCCGTCTGCCGGGTGCCTCAAGTCCGGGGGGAGGGTAGTTGATTGGTAGCTGAGCGGTCTGTAGGCGACGTTGCGATGAATAGCTCCTAGTAACGGTAGCTTTAGCGGCGACTTGAATTGAAGGAATATTTCTGATATTCCGGTCGATGTAGTTCCGTGACGAAAATATCTTCTATATTACTGATAGTAGGCTGCCACCAGAGAGAGTGGATATTTCGACTGAATGAGTCTATTTCTCGGGCTCTCAAATAAATTGATTTTTATAACCCAATGTCAATCCAATGACTCGGTTTAACGTTCCAAATTATTTATCTCGGCGCTTGAATAAATACTCGGCCGACTCACTGAGATATTCGCTTTATTGAAACTAAATTAAAAATAATTAATCACTTGTAGGCTAGCGCAGGGTGGCAGAAAAGAACACAACAGCTTGACGACAGGATAGCTAAATAACAAACTGACTTAAACGGGAGCGTAGGTGCGAGGTAAGTCGTGGCGGTCACGGTTAACAAGATTCGGGCTTCGCCCTTCCTATTTATAACAAAAAGGTGCACAGCGCAAAATTTGGCTAAAAATTTGTACCGTATTTCATGCTAGTGACGGAATCATTTGCAAAAAGTTACGTTACATAACGTTTTGAATTAAAATTGAGCACGGAGAAAAATTGAAAACTACATTTTGTCACTAAGGTCAAAGAAAATTAAAAAAAGTAATAAAGTGGCGACCCAACGGCCACATATACTGAGTACTAATTAGTCTAATTTAACTGAATTTCAAGATATTGTGGTACTGGGAGCTACTACGAGTGTGGCATGATGAGCTCCAGCCACTGGGCGAGTCGCACGTCGCAGTGCGAAAGTTTGTTTTAGATGTTTTAGTTGGGGATATTGGACTAAGTGAGTGTGGTAGGGTGAGCCTCCCACTGTTGACTTTTTCGTCGTTCGCTTTGATTTTAAAAGGCTCAATTTAATTCAATCTAATTTTTCAATAATATTTTATAATTAACCTTGCAATTTTTTTGTAAGGGTGCGTTCGAGTAGCCTTAAAATGGTTTAAACTGACTTAAAATGATTTAAACTGGTTTAAACTGCCAGTTTAACGTCCTTAGTAAAACAAAAAAAATTATTAAAATTTTTACTAATGCGTGCGCAAGCTAGTTATTTACGATAATTTTGTAAATATTATCCAGTTTAAACTCTTTTAAACTTGTTACATCAGTTTAAAGCTGTTTAGCAAATTTTCTTTGCAAAAAAAACAAAAAAAACTAACTGAAATATGTAGAAATCTTTCGTTACCCTAGCTTGCGTTAAATTTCAATAAAAGCCATTAATAAAAAGCATAAGAACAATTAAAAAATACTTTAAACGCCAGTTTAAATTACAAAAATGCTTTTAAGCATTAGTGGCCACGAATGAAACCGCACCATTCAAACTCGCTTCGAAAGATAAAATAGCAAGGACACCTTAAGTAACCTACTTAAGTATACCTTAAGTAACCTACTATAATGGTATGCTTAATTTTTCCTACTAATGTCCCCATCGTTTGTTTTAATATTTTTCCATGATGCGTCTCCAACGATTGAAATTATTTACCAGTTTATGTAAAATTACCCTCCTTCGCGTGTTTTCTTAACTGATTTTCTTTTGCCCTTCTGCTGGTTTGCTATGATGATAATGGCCCATGCGATGTACATTTTTCCCCATTGCTTGAATGTTTGTACTCCATTAGTTGCCCCCATTGTATGTATCCCTTTTCCAGCTCAATTTTCCCCGTTTTGTAATTTTGTGTATATATAAATATATATATGTGCATGCAAAACTTGATAATCATGACCAACCCCCCGTGTTTGGCTTTCTAACTTTCTTGCATACTTGCTTACTTTCTTTTTTTGGCCGCTTTCCTTTTGCCCCTGTTGTCCTGTAGTCTTTTTATTTTTGTAGTTGTGCCGCATACTTTATTTCATTTGCATTATCCCGATTACTTGGTTTGAGTGAAAATTACGGAAAAAAGTTTCTGGTCAGTTGATAATAAAGGAGAAAGATATTTGAATTGAGGTGAAAGAACTTAATTATAGTCGAAATTTTCCCGACTTTCTTATTGGAGTTTAGATCCGCCAAAGAGGTCTATAACTCTTCAAGTTATCTGAGCTTTAAAACGGATTGGTGGTAGCCTACCCTTTCATTACTACTCGTGAGTAGAGTAGAGTGATTATGTGGCAGCCTGTCAAGTCTGCACCGAGAGCAAAGGACGGCGAAAGATTCGAGCGCATGTGCAGTCATTTCCAGTATACGAGATCTACGGACGTTGTGCTATCGATATTATCGGGCCAACAGGAGATCCAACGGAGCGTGGAAATAAGTACATTCTGACCTATGTCTGTACTACTTCTAAATACCCGTTTGCATTTGCAATGAAGAATCAGAGGGCGAAGACGATCATAAAGCTACTACAAGAACAGGTGTTTCCCACCACTGGTGTACCTGCTTGGATTCACTCGGATCAAGGCAAGCAGTTCACGGGACAAGAATTCCAGCACTTCTGTGACGTCTACGGCATTCGCCATTCCACGACTCCACCGTACAGCCCGTGGGCAAATGGAGAGGCCGAGTCGTGCAATAAACAGATTAAGAAATTGCTCACCTGTTTTCTGGAAGATCACCAACAATGGGACAAGATGCTGCCTGCCGCCCTATCCGCCTTACGATCAGCAGTGAACAGATCGACGGGATTCTCGCCGCATTACATCGTGTATGGCGTGCCGTTCAGATACCCGATCGACAACACGCTAGACCGATTGGAGGTAGCAAAGGACCTGCCTGAGTACATACAAAGGCATCAGCAGCGACTAATGGAAACTGAGCGCATCGTACGACAACGCCTACGCTTAGAAGTCAAACGGCGAGAGGAGTACTATCAAAACCGACCTAGACTAGTGGATCTTCAGCCCGGAGACCTAGTCTGTCTGGCGAACCCGAAGCTTGAGTTAGGCGAGCTGCCGAAATTTCATCGCCCGTAGAAAAGTACATATCGAGTTGTTCAAAAGGTCGAAGAAGTCGCCTACAAGATTGTGCCAGTAACGGCGAGACGAGGTTTGAGCCGGTTGTTTGAGCCCGTTCTGAGCTATCCGAGGACTCTGCGAGAGGACGACCCGGAACTGCCAGCCATAGGTCGAGAAGTGGAAGTGGAATAGGTAAGATTTTATCAGTTTTGAACGCGTCGCGAATAAAAGTAAATAACTGTCATTTTATATGCGCGCTACTATAAGTAATATAATTCTGCGAGTCACCCATTTTAGATTTTGCAATCTCAGTTGCCATTATTTATGTTAATTAACTTTATCTGCTCAGCTCAGACTTTCTATTGTAATTATTTTACATATCTGTAACAGTCCTGATCTGAATATGGCAACTTTCTCCAACTTTTGCTAATAATGGACTCATTTAGAATTATTTTTTCAAAAAATTTAGCGTGTGATTTTACGTTATATATTCAATTCGATTAGGCCTTCTTAATGTTACATTTTGTTCAGCATCTGGCCGTAAGATGTTTGAATGTAGTCTCTCTCTCGAGTAGTTTGCCTCTGTAATAGCCGTTTAGGCTAAAATTTTCTCCTTTTGCTTCTCTGCCTTTCCGTCAAGGCTGAAGCAGGCGTAATTTGCCTCTCTGTGCTCAATGTTAGTGCTGAGGCATAATTTTTAACTTTTGCTGTATAGTCTCTCTGTACTTCGCTTATAGTACTGAGACTATTTGAAGTTTTTATGCAGGCGTAATTTGCCTCTCTGTGCTCAATGTTAGTGCTGAGGCATGATTTTAACTTTTGCTGTTTGTAAAGTCTCTCTGCACTTCGTCTATAGTGCTGAGGCTACTGTTTGAGAGTCCCCTCTGTGCTTTGTGTATGGCACTGAGGTCAAAATGTTTCATTTGAAAATTCTTGTCAAACTGTTAGCTCTTGCAACCGAATCGAGCGGCAGTTTTTTGCAAAGTTTTTGTTCATAATTTTAGTCTTACATTACATTATCCCGATTATTTGGATTGTGTGAAATTTTACGGAGAAGGCTTGCTGGTAGTTGACAATAAAGGAGAGAGCTATTTATTTTAAAGTGAAAAGAATTAAACTATAGTCAAAATCTTCCAACTTTCTTATTGGAGTTTAGATCCGCCAGAGGTCTACAACTCTTCAAGTTATCCGAGCTGTAAAACGGATTGGTGGTAGCCTACCCTTACATTACTACTCGTGAGTAGAGTAAATTAACAGTTGTACGGTAAAGCTATTTAAAGCTGAGAAGAAGTTAAATTCAAAGTCGGCCAACAGCGCTTCTAGACCAGACTACTCTGTGCGCTCGAGTCTATTTTCGACCGTGGCAGCCGGAGTTTTCCCTACTGGAAATTTTGTTAAAATCGGAGTAAAAATTTGAAGTTCGGATTTGGAGGATCAACCCCTCTATTTCAACTCGCTAACAACGCAACAAGCTCAATTTTTCCTTCTCCCGCGACCACAATATATTGAAGATATTGAGGTAGGCGGGCTACCCTCTGTTTGTCTGCTCTTGCCTGCCTGTCTCCGTCTGTTTTGTCTGTCTTTGCTGTCTCTGTCTGCCTGTCCTCTCGCCTGTCTGCCGTCTTCCCGTGTCTGTCCCGTGTTCTTTGTGTGTTTCCTTTGTTTCCTTTTTCCTTCCTTTGAGCGCCTCAACGCCGATATACTCGGACAGGAAGGGTCGCGCGCGCCTCTGAAAGAAGCGTTGAAGTACGCCCAGCGCGAACTAAGGACAGCCCAGGGGCCCAAACCTAGCTGTGGCCTCGTAATCGGCCTGGCCAATTAGCAAGCAGGACTGCTAGATAACGGCTGGCCGCCAGAGGAGGAGGCCTTCTGGGAGGCCACACAACGAGAAGGCCCGGAGTGCTGGAAGTTCGTGGCCACCCCGGAAGGGGGCCAGCTACAGCGAGCCAACGACGGCGACGAGCAGCAGCCAGCAGCTCAATCGGCCCCTCCGATGGCCAGAAGTTCAGCCAGCGGACGAACCCCGGCGCGCGCGGCATTCCGCCAGTCGGCGAAGCGCGGCCGCGGCAGCGGAGCCTCCGGACGTCTGAATTGAGTTGCCAATTTTACTAGCTTTGTCGTTTCTTTGTCGGCGTCCCGGGAGGTGAGGTACGCGGGCTACCCTCTGTTTGTCCGCTCTTGCCTGCCTGTCTCCGTCTGTTTGTCTGTCTTTGCTGTCTCTGTCTGCCTGTCCTCTCGCCTGTCTGCCGTCTTCCCGTGTCTTTCCCGTGTTCTTTGTGTGTTTCCTTTGTTTTTTTCCTCTTCCGGGTTACTGTTCCGTGCGTGTGTTCTTCGTGTGTCTTCTGTGCGCGCGTGGTTTCCCGGTTTTGTTGTCTTCTTGTGCTGTGGTGTTCTTGGCGTGTTTTCTCGTGTTGTTTTCTTCGTCTGTTTAGGGGTTTTGTTTTGGGTTGCTCTCTGTGTGTCTGCGGGTCCCGTCTGGAATCCTGGTGGTGTGCTCTGTCTCGGGGCTCTTCTCCTGCGAGGGTTCCCGTCGTCACTCCCGGAGACGCCCAGTCTTGTTCCCGTTTTTGGCACTCGCACTATTTAAGGGTCGCTGCTTTTGTATTTTGTTCATCCGTCGTTTAACCTGGTTTTGTGTTTCGTCGTTTTGGTTTTGGTTTGGTGTGACGTGGCGTGTTGGTTTCAAGGTTTAGTTGTGTAGCTTCGTTGCCTGTTGATTTTATTTTTTTATTGAAGAAAGCGAAGGAGACGCTAATAAATTAGTTTTACTGGCTTTTTGCCTGTTTTATTTGTTGGATAAAGAAACTCAGTCTTCGTTGTCTATCAGCTCTTGTGTGGAGCGAATTTATTTAAGTACAGACTTACGCTAGATCTGATACTTAGTTCAAGTTGTCCGACTTTAAAACGGACTGGTGGCAGCGTACATACTACTGATACGAGTAGTCTACTCAGCAAATCTACGCCTAAATTTATCTGACGCGGAAATTCGATTTCAACTTAGCCATTTGAATCGCCTTTACTACGCCAACGACGCTTCTGAACGCTCGGGTCCTATCGACTGTTTCGGCTACGAAAACAACTACCCTCCTTTCAGGAATCGCGGAACCTGGCAGACGGAGCTCCCCAAGTAGAAATTTTGTTATAGTTCAATCTTTGTTATTTCGGCAGCGGATTTCGAATCCCGACTTCTCGGAAATCACCAACCGACCACAGGTAAAACCTAAAGCCCCCCTACCGCAATATAGTAAAGAATTCAAGATATAATAAAGAGTAAATAATATAATAAATAATATAATATAATAATCAAATATTCAAGATATAATAAAGAAGAAATAATAAATAATTTCAAGATATTGTGGTAGTGGGAGCTACTGAGGTAGGCGGGTGAGGGCGGGGTGAAAAGAAAAGTTGCTAAGTACTGAATTCACCGTTACTTGGGTTCACCGCTTTTTAAAGTGTACAACTCGAGGTAAAAATTATATGTAATCGATAGCGCAAGAAAAGTTAGACATGCGCGTAGAATTTTGGCATTGCGCGTGCCCCCTGGACTGCAGAAGGATGCCTTTTTGTTAGTTTTTTTGGCGGTGAACCGGCGGTGAACCCAATTATTACTTCTATGGAACTTAAAACGTCTCATAGAAAAATTCCAAAGCATAGAAAAAGCAAATCCACACTTGCGCTTTATGCTTGACTACTTCAAGTGCCTCTTTTGTTGCATATACATTGCATGCAGCCTTAGCCATTTGCTTTAATGCGTGACCAAAAATATTCAAAATCCTATAACTGTGCGCGATCGTTCGCACACTTTGGTAGATAGCATTTAGCTACAGCATCTCCTACATTTCTTAAGCGTCTTCCAAAAACGAAAGGATTTTACTAAATAGGACCTGCAGTAATTTTGTGGCACGATTAACTTAGAAACTCAGGGGAACTTAAATTGTCTGAAATTGGAAGAAACCATTTTATCTCCAATAGTTTCTCTATAGGCCTAGTGCATATGTATACTGTCAGAAGCTTCGACAACAGTGTCTAAACCTAAAGGAGAGCTAATCTGATTAAAGATGCACTCAACTTTAGATTGCATAAAACTTTCAATTGTACTACTTTATAGTGAATGCTCTATTATAGCTAAAGCATATACTATTGCAGAGAGTATAAAGAAAAGTATGTGTAAAACATAAAACACAAATGATCCAGATAAGTCGTTTAATAAAGCAGGAAGAGAATGTAGGTAGAAAAAATATAATCTCTTTTCTTGAGCCCCATTTCTTGTACTATTGACATTTTTATTCTGTGCAATAGAATAAAACTTGGGCCCATTTTTATATCAAAACAATTTTAAAGAGCATATTTTTGTTTTAGCCTATTTAGATTTAATAAAACATTTTTGCTTCAATGGGCTCAATTGTTATGAAAGTCATGAAATTCTTGTCTTTCATGTTTCAATCTGTTTCTCTATGCATTTAGGTTCTATTGGCCACTATCTTTGATGCAATAGTCTATTTAGGACCTCTCTTGTCATGAATGTCATGAAATTCTTGTCTTTCATGTCTCAATGCATTCTTGTAAAGCATGAAAACTGGACGTAGTTTCTTAAGATTTATATCCCGCTTTTTGCAGACATCTACCACTGCCAGTGTACGCGACCAGCAAGTGCTCCAGGCAGTACATGCTTTGGGTGCGTCAGCTCGTCTTTCCTTTGACACTGGTGCTGGAAGCTGTTTTTTTGATGCGCTCTTCAGTGAGCTAAATGAACTTTTTCCTGGAAAGTATGGTGAGCAGGAAATCAAAAAGATTCGTTGTGACATACAGCAGAATAGAAGGCAACTGAAGAAGCAAATTGCAGCTGCTTTGCTCTCTGTGCGCGATGTACCTTTTGAGAATGATATTCCTTGAAGCGAATCTGATTGCGTCATCACTGAAATTGACGGATTTGGCTGTTTGTGGACAGCCCTTGAGCAGGCTGTGAATGTTGGTGACCGCCGTAAAGCTCAGGAAGACATGTGCTGGAAGCTTTTATCAACGATTGAAGCGGATTTAATCAAAGAGTGCAGTCTGAGTGTCATTCGCAGCCACTTTGAGAAAATGGCGCTCGCATCGTCAGTTACCTACTGAAATGTTGTGTGCCTTTGACTGAAGAGTTCGGCGGTTGCACAGGACGATGGCAGGTGCGGGTCGAAGGCTCCACTGTCACCATACGACGTATCACGAACCCCACGGAGCACCCTCTTAAGGCTGGAAAGGTGCGTGACAGAAGCCTGAAGCGCAAGGCGCAGATGGGATCCATTGCTGCGTTACAGGCGTCTGTCGCTGCATCCGCTCAGGATGCCCGTGGCATGCCTTCTAACAAGACTTTGACAAACATTCGGCAGCACGGAAAAACAAAACAGAAACTGTGTAAAGACAGTACTGCACATGATCTACTGCTTCGTATCGCAAGCTCGGGGACACTGTCCAAGTACGTTCAATACACGCAATTTTTCAGGAAATTCGTCGCTTCTCATCATCGCATTGGCTCACCCCTGCCTGGCAGCAGACCGTGCTTTACGATCTGAAGAAGTCAAAGGTGCCAATTAGCTTAGGTATCGACTCAACTGGCGCATCAGTGGCTGCAAGCAGGTGGCCAGGCTGCTTGCCTAAGAAACTCTACCACTATGCACTTGTGCTACCCTCACGAGGCAAGTCTTATCAGGTTCCGTTACTAGACGCTCTATCCTGCCTTCATGACACAGTGCAGCTAACAAGCATGCTGGCTAAGTGGTGGCGAGCTGTACAAGAAGTCCCAGGCCACGGCCTGTTGAGAGTGGCTAAGATAGTTACGGACTTTAATTGGCCTACTTTGCACGCTCTACTGCAGGTATTTACCGGCCTAAGTATTGAAGATTACCGAACTGGTGCCATCTTGTCGGCCTGCAAGACGAGAATGGACAATTGAGTGTGCCGGTTCGGCTGCGTGCTACAATCAAGCAGGCCCGTGAACGAACCGCTATCATGCTTGGACGTAGCCATATAATGAATAAGGTCCGTCATTGGCCCGAAGTTGCGTCTGCCAGCCGATCGGTCCAAATGGTGTATCTGCAAGGCTTTGCTTTAATAGTGGCAAGCACTACTGTCCTGGAAGGGCGCACTGGCCTGCAGAATTTGCTACATATCCTGCTCGAACGGGATGCCATGAAAGCTCTGCCATACATTGAAGTCGTTCGGAGCCACCAAGTGCCAGCAAGGCCAAAATCACGTTTTTTGACTTTCGGGCCCCATGGCTCAGAGGCGATGGGCTGTGGCGACACGAAATGCATTACAAACTTGTACAGGACACTTCGATGAGTAGATTAGAGTAAAAAAGTCCTACCTCTGAGCAAGTCTTCTATCGAATAAAATCGTTTAAAGAGGTACCGTACACCATTGCACAGTTAAAGTACACATGTACTTTAGTACCAAAAGTACACGCAGGTCTCGAATTCTCCGCTCGTTGAATAGCCGTAGGTGCCCTTGTCGTAAGGCGGAAACTCAAAGGCCGCGCTAACGCGCGGCTTTTTCGTTAGGTGCAGCCAAGGTTTGAAAAAATGCACATTTTTCGGTACTCTGAAATATGTTTTTTCGCACTTTTAGTACTGTAGTGAGCCGCCAGTTTATTGTTAGGGACTCACTACGTTGTCAGCGCCCATCTTGCCCCTCTCTCCCTCGAGCTGTGTCTGCCGCTGGGCACAGTCTCTTCCTCTCTTCCCCGGGTGCCTGCAGTGCGAGCCTGTGTGCTTCTCGTCCCCGGCGCCGCACTGTCTGTTCCCTCTCTTCCCTTCCGCCTCTCTCTCTTCCCCAGTCACTAGGCTCTTCACTAGTGGCTGACCTCTTCGTCTCCTCTTGCTCCGCCTCTTTCTGCAGTCTTTGTCACTGATGCATCACTAGTGGCTGCATCAGTGATCGCTTCTCCTCGTCTTCTTTCTCTTCATCCTGTCATGTGATCTTTTAGTGCAGTAAACATGTTTACTGCACCGGGTGACGTGTTTATTCCCAGTTTCCTTTTATGGCAGGTTTCCTGACGTCAGTTGCTAATAATAGAAACCACGTGATTTCTCACGTGAGTTCTGGCGTTAGCACTGGCTCTATGGGACCTGCTCAGGTATAAATACAGAACCCCTCTCCTCTCTGCTCTTCACTGGTTTTCTTCCCGTTTTCTCGTATCGTAGCTTCGTAGTCTTCTTGTAACCGTTGCTGTCTGAGTCTTAGCCTTCGGGCTGTTCACTGAACATCTTTATTCCATTTGGGGACCATTTGGAGAAACTGCCGCTCTGGTCTGATTCACGGCTTCCATTTGAGATAGGATCCCCAGCCTTATCTGTTTTGCATTATTAAAATAATATTATTTTTTGTAAAAACCTGTGCTAGTGAAAATAGGATCCTTTTTATATCAAAGCAGATGTCAAATTCGCTTTTTATGACTTTTGTGCAGTGTTGCAGCTTTCATGTGTTTGTTTTATAAGCAAACTAGTTTATTGATAAATAAAATTTCACTTGCTGTTTTACCTGATTTTTTCATGCTGTAATATATTTTAGGCTTAGTTTGCTGCTTTATGTTTAGAATAATTAAATTTTTAATTAGTAAAAAGATAGCATAGCAGAGCAGTATAGATAAATGCCTAAATTTGACGCATTAATTGAGAGTTATTGAGAGACTGTGCAACTATTCACGATTGCAATTGAGTCCAATAACTCTGACAGTGCAGTAAAATTGTTGACTAGAGCCAAGTTGCGATGCATTGCGATCGTTGTCATCACTGAAAATTTTTCTCCTGTATCCAAAAACTCATGAAAAAGCAAAAGCAAGTATTAAAAGTGGAATTCTGAAGATGACTATTAAAGACAAAAACGACCACTAATCGAATTATGGAAGTCCTTGACGACATAGTCAAGTCACCGATTCCCTTTATCAGAATTAAACTACAATTTTTCCACTAAAAAATAACAGATGATAGTAATCCAAATCTTATGCGCTATGTGTACAGTATTATATGAAGCGTTCCGTTAAGTTATTTACACTGTATATACTCGTAGTTGTCCTTTACAGTCAGCTTTACAACACTAGGTTGGTGTTACCTTTTTAATTTTTATCGTTTTTGTTCTCTATTCGCAACTGTTTTTCTCATTAAAAATCCTCGATTAAAAATTAAATGCATAGCAGTTTTGATTCTGTACATAATTAAAAATGAAATTATCGCACCACTAATTTAGTTAAATATCAAGAGTCCCTGTTAGACGACCAAGAAGATAAGGAGCCAACCCAGAAAGCCGCTCACTAGTTCGATCCTGGGAGCTTGCAGAAAGGAGATAGTTTTGGTAGCGAGCCAATGTTGTTAAGCATCATCGTAGTTGTGCGCGTGTAGACAGTTTATAAAAATATTTATTATTATAAAGCACCCGATCAATGGCAAACATCGTATTAGAAAAGCTATTCCGACTTAGACTCACATCCATCCATTCTTTGGACATCCTTCTCTTTACTTCAAAAGCAAAAACAAGAAACTGTTTCACTAATCGCTTAACTGCAACATTAGTGTTGTTTTTTGGACTGCCAAAGTCGGTGACTTCGCTGGCCAGTTAAAATCACGTGTCCCCTGTGCCCTGCGTTGTGTCCTTTATCAGTTTAACTGCTCTGTTGACCAGAGCGCCTCCTACGTGGGGAAAACTAAAAGACACCTGCACACTAGAACCAGGGAGTACTGGCTTGAACCGTCAGCTATCCAAGATCACCTCCTGCACTGCAGTAGCTGTTCTAACTGCAACCCAAACGAGCGCTTTAAAATAATTGACAAATGCCAGTCGGATTTTAAACTCAGAATTCTTGATGCCTTGCACATTAAAGCTCAGTCACCCAGCCTGAACTCCAACATAGTGGCGCGGGTCATCTACTACGTGTCTTTTGATGTGAGAGAGTACTGTGTGTACATTCTTTCTGCCCCTGGACTTTACACTGCCCTACGGACTAACTCGTGCGTTTCCAATATTGATTTGTTAATTTTTTGTTAATTTACACCTAACTCCACATATTTATTCGCAAAACCTATTATTTTTCGTTCTGTTGACAAAAGAAACCTGAAGATGCACTTGGAGTGCTAAACGCGTCGTTATTTTGATTTTCAAACCCAATGTTGATTTTCGGATTCATATTCAAGCATAATTGTGTGCGATATTTGTCCTCAGAAATTTTGACTGCAGCCACGGTTCGCTTAGCCGGTCGATCAGCCTACAGGCTTTAAGGTAATACACCTTTCTACCACGCATTCGGACGCTGAAGCGCCATTTGGGTGGTCTCGGCGCTATTGGCGCTGATGCCGACTACCAGACAATTATTCAATCACACCTTGAGCATTGTACTATTCGATACTATTCGATGAAGTTTTCGTCCAACCATCGATAAGCCTCAGTGGCTGTCCCAACCCGCAGTTTCTGGCCCGCACTACTTTTGCCCTAATGGCAAAACCGTTCATGGGCGCGCCTAACTGCGTCGCAAGCCGAATCCTAATATATATTTTAAAGTCTGTCTTCATTTATTGCCAAGTACTTCGCCTTATTGAACTTATTCATTAGAAATATGGCACTGCTATGTCCATTATTTGTGACAATCATTTCACTAATCGAAATGTTTACACTTGTTGCAAGCTAATTCTGAAGTTCCAGAAAACAGAAAATCCAGCTGACTCCAATAACCCCATGTTTCTTCTCTACGATTCTGTACGTCTGATCAAGAACATAAGAAATAATTGGCGAACTCAATCGTTCGGTGAGAATCTTTACTGATACGCCGAAGAGATAATAAACTGCTCGACAATTATCATTGTGAGATACTAGAAAAGAAGCATCAGAAAAGCGCAAGGGCTTCTCTCATTCGCTTCAGTTCTAGCTCCCTCGAAACTTGCCGTTTTCCATCTGCATTAGCACTAGTATCTGTCACTCGGAGTTGCTAGATAGTTAAGTATGCAGGCTGCACTCTTCGATTTTAATTGAAACGGATCATGGATTAGCTAATGCAGGTAGCTAGGTAAGGTATGTTAATACTCGTAACATATAAAAAAGATATGCAGCACCAACGCGCGCTTATTCATCCTGTTTAATACTACACGAAGTTATCAGCTTATCAATAATAAAGAACACGATTTTCGTCAGGAAAACACAAGCCTTCAGATTTGGGTGGTTTACAATTGTAATTTTTTACACGAAGGGAAACAAAACAAATATATTTTTATATTTGTCTTGCCTTATATTTGCCTGCAACAATGAAGCTGAAGTAGGACAACAAGTGCTTGAATCTAGCCATGGTGAGTATAATGGCTGTACTGAATTGGTGAATTTTTAATGTATTCAGCTTCAGTGGCTTTTACTTGGAATATAATAGAAATTTGAGTGAATATTTTCATAACAGAAGTTACATAAAAGAAGTTAGTTCGTCTTAAACAAAATTATAAAATTAGTGCTCTAAACCGGATTGACGCCTAGTGTGGCAAGGATTGGTGTTAAAGGCGCGATTTTCAGGGAGCTAAGTTGCGCGCTTACAACAACATTATTAAGACGTTACTAGCATGTCTCAAAATAAATTGTTTCAGTAAGAAGTTCTGCAGTTGCTTTGTAGGTTAGCGTCATTATAAGCTATGAATTGTGGGTAACCAAAAATTCGGGCTTTAATTAAATGTTTGCAGACTTTATATACTCATTGAACTTGTTAAAAAAATCATGTAGCCAATTAATTCGCAAAGCATCCGACGCAAGTACTTTGGAAGACTAAGTGCTCCAATCCGTCGGAGCAAGCGTCTGCAGCAGCAGCAATCAAATGTGAACAATGCATAATCGAAGAGCCGATGCTCTCAAAAGAAAACAAGAGAGTTACGAAAGCATCCTGATGATGGTGTTACGCACAGATCGCCAAGGAAGCAGCCGACCGTTGCTCAGCAAGAGATTCGACAGTTGCAGGAGGAGTCTTATGCAAGAGAACCCATTATTGATGAGCCAATAAGTTCCACGTGTTTTTCGCCATCAAAAAGAAGTCGTACTGTGCAAGCTGACGATGCATTAAGATTGTCACTCAGAAAAAAGCCAACAGTGGAAAAGCAGCAGCAGCAGCCACTCGAGTAACAGCGGCGCAGAGTTTAAACAATAGAGGTCTGCCATTGTTGAAGACAAAGGAGTTGCAAGCCGCCTAAGTGTCTTCGTGCGCCATTCAATGAGCGGTTTAAAGAAATGCGTAAAGGCTTCTTCGATGAATGCATGACCAAGTTGAATGATTTGAAAATGTGCACGGTGTGGAAAGAACAGTTTTATGGTGTGCATTTTGACATTCAAGCGACGTTAACTGTCAAAGTTGCACGCATGACAGCCATAATCCGAAAGCGTTTAGCGATCAGAACAATGCCAACCTAATGTCAAAGCAGCCAGAAGAACTGAATTATTTAAAAGTGGCGGAGCAAATGTTGATTGCGCCAGTATTTTCTGGGGTTGTAGTTTTTCGCGTGTTTCCGCAAGCCGTCGAAATGGAATCATGTTTCCTCGGGATCAGTCCAACATTATCGAGTTGGAGGCGAACCCTGCCTGTGTTTTTTAATGTACCATGGTAAGTCAAAAGACCAGCCTGGAGTTACAAAATCTGGAGCAATGAACAATCTGCGAGTCTGACGCAACAAAGTGATGAATGCGATTCGCTCTTTCGAGATTCCACATCCACATTTAAAATCCAAATTTTCGAGATTTTTAAGTGGCTTTAAATGAAGAAGCGTTGAATAATTCGCCTGAATATGGACTTGTGCAACAAGTTTAAAGCATGGTGCACGAGATGGAAGCCAACCCAGCAATTGATTTAGATTCCGCAGAAGAGGAAGCCGAAGCCAGAGATCGGCGCATGCAAGACGATGAAAGGACAATAGTGACTATAGCGTATCAGGCGATATACTGAGTGCACTCTGTGTGTTTTACCTGTGCTTTTTCCATTGTTGGGCACTTCGGTTACTCAGTAACTTTTGAAATTACCGCAATTTACTTTTTCCTAAAGCGGTACTTTTTCGAGGTACTTTTTCAACTGGGATACGGAGTAACGGTGATGGAGGCCTTTTTGTGTAGTCCGGTCCTCCGGTCCTCCGTTACTAGCCATTAGAAATTCCTAGAAAAAAGGAATTTTTTAATAAACGTTTATTTACTCGATAGAATGGATAGATAAAAATAGAATATTTAAAATACGACTCTAAACACTGTAATAATTTTTAGTACAGTTATACTTTTTTAATTAGGTGTGTTTTTGTTAATTTGTTTTTTTAAACGAATTTTTAATTTTTAGAAATTCTTGTTAATGCGGCGAGTTTTTCGTTTTTTAATTTAATTGACTTACTTGAAGATAAAATTGACTAATTAAATTAGTCTAATTGAAATTGAGAATTGACACAACTAATTGTTGAATTCTTATTCTTATTCTTAAAACTTAAAAGGTAATTCTTATTTGTCGATTGAAATTGTTAATTGAGTTGAGTAGATCTAGATCCTAGATCGAGAGTAACATTGACAACACGCAGTCTGCGACTGCAGCTGTGGAGATCAGTAGCAGTAGCAGTAGGCGCAGTAGCAATAGTGAATCTAGCGGCAGCGAGAATGAATTTGATTCTGCCATTCCTGCTAATATTAACCAAGGCGAAGAAACATAGTGCCACTGCGGCCACTGCCACTGCCACCACCAAGGCCACATCCTTGGCCCCATCTTGAGCATTTTCTTGCTCTAAAAGAATGTACATCGGACTTTGTTGCTAACTTTAATTGCCAACTCTGTGCTCCTGCGCAGCGGATTATCAAAGCCCATGTGTCATCTCTACAGAACTTCAAAAAGCAATTAGGTGCAAAACACAGCTCTGAATTTAAAAAATGTGTTTTATTAACATTTTTTCAAAATTATATATAATTTTTTTAATTTTTTATTTAATGTTAAACAAACTGTAAACTAGTATAAATTTAAATTGTATTGTACTTTTGAGTATTGTTAATTACTAGTCAAATAGTCATAACTTTTAATTATAAATTATAATTTAATTTATAAAAATATGTTAATAGAAATTATGAAATATATCAATAAGCAATATGATACAATATCAAGGATTCAAATCAAGTCATTGAAGTTATTAAGATTTAAAATAAATAATATATGAATAACTGTCCTATTAATAATAACTAATAACTGGCTGAATGGGAGACGGGCAAATGAGCGCTAGGCCGAGTTCGTTTGCTGCCTTGCTGAGTGCGCTTCATTTAATTTGTCCTTATTTTGGAATAACCACTTGATTTGACAGCAATTTGAGGGCATGTAGCAACGAAAAAGGGGAGATATGACTGACTATTGAGGTCTTACACAGGGACGTCTAGACTTTTTAATGTTAAAATTGCTGTAAAAAATTAATAGAAAGATATAATAATAACTACTTTGAATAATTTGCAATGACACCGTTATAAGCTAGTACTTCGAAGTCAACAATGGTTGTTACAATTCAAGTTGTAATTATAGGAAGACCCCAACCCTTGCAGGAACTTGCCACAAGAACCCGCAGCAGCCGCCAAAGCAACAACAGCATAAGAGACCTATAGGAGTGTACGGTAAGCAGGGTCCGGCCAAGCACCCAACCTTCCTGGACAGGCTGAAGTAAGCTTTCGGAGAATGCGAACGGGCCATAGTTTGGAGCTGGAAGCGTATAGGAAAATAATCGGAACGGATACGGAGGGTATGTGCTGAGAGTGCTACACGGAAGAGGAAACGATCGAACATCTGATGAACTGCCCAGCTACGTATTGGAAAAGAAGCTAGTGAGACAAACTGGAATAATATCTTATACAACTTGCGATGACGGCTTAAAAAACCAGACTTCAGAGCTTCCAACACGCGCACTTACATCAATGACTTCAAGCAGCTACTGTCGTCCAAAACAGTTATAAAATTATTAAAAAATTGACACTACTATTAAGTGGCATGACGAAAAAATTATAGGGAGCCATTTTGTGAAGAAGTACACTGGTTTAGATTGATGGATATAAATTTCCCGATTGCATAATCAAGTGCGTGCTCAAACGCCTCTGAATCGTACAACGCACTAGTGGAGACCAGGGTGCAATATCGAGACAAGACTGTAGGAATTACTCGTAGTCTGCAACATGGCGTGGTTGCAAGATTTCTACTTCAGTGAGTACTTGCGAGCCACTATGAAAAAAGGAGACAGGAGAATTCCACATAAAAACGCAGTCCATAACTCAGATACTCTGATGCACCAGTCTTATGTACCAGAATATTTTCAGCTGACCCAAATGACTGACAACGGGGCCAATCTACATCTACCTGTGCCTCTTGGGAGACGACCCCTGCGACTTTAACCTTGTCTGGGTGCCGGTCCACTGCGGCATACCAGGCAACAAGCGGGCAGATCAAAGCGCCAACTGAGCTAGACCGAACAGACCGCAACAGCACTCAGTGACCCTTCAGGCAGCCAAGGCCACTCTTCGGCGCGCAAGAAGTGCCCTCGACGCCGAATTGCTGGGCCCTCGGCGCCTGCCGCTGCATCGACAACTCGGTCGCACCGTAACCTTGACAATCAACTTACTTCGGGTGGGCTGCTCCCTCATCTCGCAGGCAACCCGCAACCGCATCGGATTGACCTACAACCTTCATTGCCGCGACTGCGGCGCTCTGGACTCGGAAAAACACATCCGAGTGCTCTTGCAGCGACGCTTTCCGCGTCCATTTCAACCCCGACGACGATCCTCTCGACAATTAGGAGCTCGTCCTTGGCCTCCTTCGCTGGCTAGACCGCCTCTAGGCGCCCCGAGCCCCCAGCTGCCGGTAGCAGCATTGCACGTGGTAAAGAAGAAACAAGGGAGGGGAGTGGAGGGGTTTTCACAAAAATAATTTGTGAATTGTTTTGTGAATAGTTTTGTGTAATTTTTCACAAAATGGCGTCCATTCGGAATTTCGACTTTTTAGTTTGCCCGTTATAATTCATTAGAAGCTTTTTTTAATTTTATTTTGTACAGATTGTCCCGAAAAAAATAGTCCCGCATCGAGAACGAAAGTGCGGAATTCGGTAGACTTACGAGTAGAAGTGGCCAAGTTTACGATCGATTCTGCAAAGCCGGTGCTGAAATCCGGATGGAGTTTGTCGACTGCTGTCGCCTCAATTAAGTCTAATTGACTGGCGATTGTATGTATGAAGTTAAAGTGCTAAAAAGAGGCCCGTACCTATAGCTATATGCTTAAATATTTAGCGTCATCTATATCAATATACGTAAATTCTGTTTAAATTTATATTAAATAAATTTTATAATTATCTTGACGAAGAGCAAACAGCTCGATCTTTTAGTCTCATGAGGTAGGATCCGCCTTCTGTCTTTTGTTTGGCGCCTTCTGGCGAATCCTTCTTCGTAGCCTTTGTGACCAATTTCTTGTGTAGGCTTTGCGCCTCCGTCGGTGACTCATCGGGTAGCCTTTGTGCCTATTTGGTCCCACTCGCTGCAGCGTGGCCCTTCTCCTCTTAAATGGCTTCTGTGCCTGTTTGTCACTTTACACGCTGCTGATTGACGCTTCTCTTGCTGTGGACTTTGTGCCCTGCTCACTGGCACCCACCTTGTGTCTCTTCTCCCTGTGCCGGAGTGTGTCCGGTGTATCAGGACCTCACTACATTTAGTTATTTATTTACTGAGTTGATTTTTGCATTCTGACTTATAGGATTATTTTGACTACTGTTAGGCCAATGTTTTAGTTTGCAGTTAATAATTGGGATTAGGTTCATGATTATGGATATGCTTGCGAGCTATTATTAACCGTGCGTTATTCATTATTCTTATTTAGTTTAAGGTTCTCTTCTTTCTAGCTCGTAGTCATGCGTTCATTAGACTAGTTAGGAGTAGGACTTAATGTTGTGTTTCGAGAGATCCCGATTGTTCGATCGCTTTAATCGAGATGGCACTGAATTCCATTAAAAGTATGCAACGCGATCATCGCAGCAACGTACTGGTTACACGTGATCTGATGACGGTAACGATGACTGAACTGCTCGCTAACGTCAGACTTGTGCGACTTATATGCTTATTTTTGGTCTCATTATGCTAAGAAGGGGCAAAGCGCTTGGTATAGGCATTCAAAAACTTTCTTTAAAAAGCATCCACAGAAGTACTTAAATGCGCTTATCAAGAACTTGTGTATAGACAAAATATAGGCATAAAAGGTAGCGAATATCACATAGGTTTATTTAAAAAACATACTCATTATAATTATTATCTAAACCTAAGACAATTAGAATTTATAGCAAAGTAATATTTAAAAAACTGTTAATTTATAAGACAAAAAAGGTTTAAAAATTGCTATTTAGTAATTGATTTAAAACGTGCGAATTCTCGAAGAATTTCACATATTAATAAATTTTTTTAATCAACTTCTTACCTTTGGGTACAACAACCAGCCTCGTCCAAGGATCATAGATACCAACACGATGCTCCACTGAGTGGGCAGGCCATAAAATACTCGTGTTTTAATAGCTAATGCACATTTGCAGGAAATTTACAGGATTCGCTGGCCATTCTCCATCCCGCTGTACACAGTACCACACTGCAACATCCAGGAGCGCAACAGGCAGTCGAAATTATTTTTAATGTGTCCATGCCGCAGCTGGTCAGAACAAATTTTTTAACAGAAAGCATGATCAAGCAAGTTTTAATTTTAGGGCACATTTTCTGGCAACACTGCTCTTGTTCCCTCTTTTTGTCTATGGCATAAACAGACTCGAACATAGAAATGCCAAGCGAGCGATCCAAGCATGGACTTCTATATTTAGCATCTAAATATATATAGATGCTAAATAAAGAAGTCCATGGATCCAAGTCACGGTTTAAGCGTTTTTTTCCTCGAGCAAGCTAGCAAGCACCTTCACGTAGGAAAAAACATAAAACTAGCATTTCATCATTCATGGCATTTAAACCTTACAGCTTGCAATTTCTTTATCATCGTTTATGATATGGATACAATTTATACAGGGCAAATGAACTTCAATGACTTAACACTAGGGTTTGGAGAAGATCTTAATCGCAACAAGTGAAAGCAACTACAGCTACTTTCGCTGCAAAAATATAAATTATCAATTAGTAACTTTATATTCTACACTCTATGCACGCTGGTGCATTAAAGCCATTTAAAGCCATTAAAGCCATTTAATGCTCTAAAGATTATCATTTTAATACTTATTTAGGCATTCACATAAGGTGCAACAGATACACTAATAGCGTAAATTTGTAAATCAACAAAATTATAATTAAAGGGAGCGATTTCAACTTAAGGTCAAGCGTAATCAAGCGTAAATTACTCTGCCTATTAGTTCGCATTATTAACTAGCTAATTTTTTTAATCAATTAAAAGATACAGCCCGTAACTATTGTGAAGGATGTAATTTGACAAACCAAAGAAAAGCACAAAAACAACGGATGCCAGAAGAAAATATTGAGAATAAAGCTTATCAAATTTTTCAATAAAAAATTAAGTATAAAAGATGTTGCTTTATTCTGCAAATAAAGCAACATCAAGTGACTGCTTGTACAGTTAGTTAAATGAAAAGTAAAGAGAAATATTAAAAGTAATAATTTATGATTCACGCAATTTGCAGCAAGTTAAGCTGAATAAATTGTTTGAAAGTTATTTTGAAACACTTCGATCAAGCAATAAAGTCAATGATTTGGGTAGTAAACAAAAAATCCGAAATCCATGGACTTGCAAGCAATGACCATGTCACCATGATAGCGATTTGACTTGTGTCCAATAGAAACTCGATTGAAGCTTTTGTCAAGGAGCACTTTTCGGTTGTCGGATAAATCTGTTGTGCCTCCAAGGCAAAATATTGCATTCCTCTCTGTCCAAAGAACAGTGTGTCTCATGCCACAGGACACACCACGCACAACTTCATCAAGCATCTTATCATTGAAAATTTCAGGTGGCAAGTCAAGTGGTTCTGGTACAGAGGACAATGATAAGTTTATGATACCGAGCTGCATTGACTCATTCCAACCACATAGGTATAGGTCACCGGTACTTGAAAGAAATGCACTATGCCAGCCACCAGCAGATACTGATACAATACTTAGTACCTGCAGAGACTCCAACTGCTTAGGCGAAGTTAAGTCAGCCAATTCACCATGCCCAAGTTGGCCACGAGAACCGATGCCAAATGAGAATACTAATCCATCATTGGTTAATAGAATGCAGTGGTCACTTCCACAAGCAAGTTGCTGAACACTAATTTGAGACAGTACATCCAGAATTGAACACGAATTACAGCTGTTTACTACAGACAACTTGAATAGAACTCCATTCTCATATAAAGCAAATACTTCATTTGCTGTCGCTTTAATTTCCTTGATGCTACTTGATTTCAAATTACAAGGGAGTTCGAGTTCATCTTCAAATCGATAATTGACCTGATGAAGAACAAGACTGTTTGAGTTGTTTTTAATAGCAGTAACAATATCTTGCATGCTTGTAGAATACATGACGCCAGACACAACAACAAGCAAGGTTTGGTCAGTAACAGCAAAATCTGCTACACTTTTTATCTCGCTTATTTTATCATCTTCACTTTTGACCATTATTGGGAAGTGGTTGGAACTGCTAAGTAATAAAATTTGTTCTCTATCAATTTCCTTTACAATAGTTAGATATACACTGCCAGTGTAGATGTCATAGTCCTTGTTTGGGTCCAAACTTGTATTCCAGCAAAGTTGACCAAATACCTTAGGAAGCATCTGAAAAAAATTAACTTTTTATTATATTCCTTGAAACAGCTTTACTAACTTTTCCAGCAAAAGAATACAATACAGAGATAGCAAATAGGAATTTAGAAATTGCCCTGCACTTATCTACTTAAAGCTTGTTCACAATTATATCATTAAGAATAAAAATTGAAATTATTGCAAAAAATAAGAATAATTAAGTTATAATCCAATAAAATTTTTAATTAATTATGACAAACATTAACAGTTACACAATATTTAAAAAATGTTACAACACAGCCTAATTTTGCTAAATTTTTTAAAGTGGACTAAAGTGTTAAGAGTTATAAATTGAGAATTCAAATTCAAAAGCAAAGGACTAATAATTCTTAAAAATAATAAAGTCTTTTGGTTAGTCTAATTATATTATTTTATATATTCAACATAAAAATAGACTACTAGGAAAAATATACATTGTTAACATAGCTATTTAATTATTGTTAATCATTAAATAGCTATATGGTCCAAGCATAGCTTTAAACTTTATTTTCTATATATGTATAAGGCCCTATTAAAAAAAAACAATTTTTTTAACTTTGCCGATTAAAAATTATGCCAATTTTTTATGTTCTATAAAGAATATAAATATTTGTTTAAATGCTACAATTCTAAAAAATATATTTTATTTTTATAGAAACTGTTATCATAAAAAACTTTTTTGGGTATAAAAGGAGCAAATTTTTGTTGTAAGTAGTCAACTTGTTCTTTGAGATAAAACTTGATATAAAATAATTAAGCTAAATAGAGTAGAAAGGAGCCTTAGAAAATTTAATGGCCATAGAGCCAGGAAGGGCCATAGTGCCAATTGAGCCAAGTCCTATTGGGCCAAGTGCTAGGTACATATAGAGTAGGGACTGAAGTCCTAAATTATTATTTAAACTAGAAACTATTCCTGAAGAAATAGTTTATAGATTGAAAGCTGTGACCCTCTGATCCATAGGAATGTCTTTTGACTAGGAACCAATGCTTATTGCTTGGCACTATAGAATGCTACTAGGAGTTTAGAGAACCTAGGAGAGATGAAAAAGAACTATTAGGTATAATATGAAGTAGGCCTAACATACGTGCGCAACAGTCAGCTGATCTGGCCAACTGATTTGGTGGCTGACCAAGGTAAGTTGCAAACTTGGTGATGTAAGTCGCAAAATTGTTAATAAAATTTGAAAAATCTGCGATGTATGAGGTGAAAAACAAGGGGGTAAGTTGCAAAAATGAGGGGGTAAGTTGCAAAAATGAAGGGGTAAGTCACAAAAATGAGGGGGTAAGTCACAAAAATGAAGGGGTAAGTTGCAAAAATGAGGGGTGGGTTACAAAATGGAAAAGAATTGGGAAGATTCAGACAAAAGTGGTTTGCAGGACCTTTTTTTGGTCCTTCGAACTTTGACCCAAAGTAAGTCGCAAACTTTTTTTTAACTAAGTTGCACTGGCTGACCGAATTTTTCAAGTTGCGCACCTATGAGGCCTAAATGCTCCTATTTCTGCAAAATTAAGTTTCTGTTAAATTTTTTGTTTATGCTCCTAGCTGTTAAAAATAATAAATACATAAAAGTATGCTAAAATGCACTAAATTATAACTTTAATTATGCCTTTATAGGCATATGACAAAAAAGGCCCTAATAAAAATGCAAAACATATAAAATTGGTTGTTTTCAATTGAATATGTGCAAATGTAAAAGAAAATTTATGCTTGCATACAATATCCAATAATTTTTATGACATAATTATTACATAAAACTCAATTGAAAAAGTTAAAATATTCAAATAAATAGCCATTGATTCATAAAAGTCAGCAGTCAAAATTTAAGTTCATTATCAACTTGTCTATATAGTTATATAGTTAAGCATTTTAATTTCAAGTTTTTAAAAAGGTAAAAATCCATGAAAATCTGCTGGAATCTACACATTAGCTATCTAAGAAAAATTTCTATATTGTAGAACTAACAAAGAAAATGTTCATGTAGGTTTTTGCTAGAATAGGTTTTTTACCAGATACACAGAATAAGAATATGGCTTCAATACTATAGAATTTATATTGAAAGAGAGACAATTAATAAGTTACTATAATTGACAAAACTACAAAACTATGTAAGATAAAGCACTGACAACCAAGCAAGAAATTTGTTTGACCTTCTCTTTATTGCTTATTACTTACCTCAATGTTATAAGTGGAATTTTTTGTTTTTTTTGTAGTGTCTATGCACTTGTGTCTTACTATGGTTAGGCTATTAGCTAGACTAGTCAGGGGCAGCTTGACCTTTGGCTTGTCTTTCCCCTTCTATGTCATACATGCGCAACCTCCTGAATCTTACCCAGCCAATGCAACATTGTTTAGTGTAAGTGCAACATTGTTTCTGACCAAAAGTGCTACGTTGTTCAGTGTAAGTGCAACATAGGTTGTCAGTGGAAAAATTTGTGACTTAGTTGGCCAAAAATGTCAAAGGACCAAAAAAAGGTCCTGCGAACCATTCTTGCCTGACTCTTCCCAATTCTTCTCCATTTTGCGACTTACCCCCTCATTTTTCACCAATTTTGTGACTTACATCGGCAATTTTGCGACTTGCATTGGTGATTTTTTTACTTGCATTGGCGATTTTGCGACTTGCATCAGTGACTTTGTGACGTCCCTTGCTTGGCAGGCCTGTCACCCAGCTGATTCGGCCAGGTCAGCCGGGTGTTGCGCATGTATGTTCTGTGTGCCCTGCAATATCCTCTTATAAGCTGCTGCGAGCAGCCTTGCCTACTACTATTACCTCCAGCCCTGCATGGCTATGCTCTCCCTGCAAATCCTTACCCTTCCTTGCATGACAAAGACCCATCCCCTGTCTGCCCTAGCCCCCCTGCCCACCCACTTTATTGTTATTTATATTCTGCCTTCTGTCTATGCCAAAGCAGCAGTGTAAAATATAG
Organism: Macrostomum cliftonense; assembly: GCA_950096795.1. Classification (NCBI taxonomy): domain Eukaryota; kingdom Metazoa; phylum Platyhelminthes; family Macrostomidae; genus Macrostomum; species Macrostomum cliftonense. The sequence continues at coordinate 273,905 of CATNEM010000201.1, forward strand.
GTTGCCCTCCTGCAATTTGTTTGCAATATCAATCTATAGAGATTGAAATTTAAAGATATTTACAGACTATGAAATCTCAAATTAATCAAATATATCTTAAAGACAAGCTTCTAAGCAAAGTGGCTCCCTGGCTACAATCATCCCTCCCCAGGTGCATTCCAATTGGTAAGCATTGCATTTGTTGCTTCTTTTAGATTGCCAGATCCAAGTTATACTCTTATTAAAGTACACTCCTGCCAGAGTATCCTTATACCTGTTAGGTTGGCTACTAGAGCACCATACCAATACAAATACAAGTACTAACTTAGAAATGCTGTGTGAGCATCCAATTGCCACTAGTGCCTGGCCAAAGCTGAGTATCCTTATGCCAGTGGAGGCAACCTTTAGATTGGAGCATCCCAGAGCCTAGATTATGGATAAGCATTATTGACCAGAGCATCCTAATGCCTAGATTAGAGTTACTAGTATGTACAAAACTCAAAGTACAAGTACCAAATGCTGGGGATCCCAAATTGACAAGTCACTATATTTTCATATAGATTAATTGTAAAAGGTTAATCTAAAATTGACTACTAACTTCAAAATGGTCTCTACATGATTTTTTTCATATAAGTTTAGCTGAAACTAAAAAAGACAGCTGGTACTATCATTGTCAATTATGAAAATTATTTTAAAGGTTTTTAGAATAAATAAAAAGATAAGTTGCTATCTAGTGACTAAGACAAACCCATAGACAAATTGAAATAAGCCCTAGAAAAAGATGTTCTTTTTAATTTGAATTTCTACCTATATTTTTATTTTAATATCTAATTTAATAAATATATGAAGTTTATAAATCTACGTATAATTTTTATACTTGCAATATAAAAAACTATACTATAATTTCCTATTAACGCATTTTAAACTATAGCACATTTTTGTATATAAGGAGAAGCATATATGCGCAACCTCCTGAATCTTACCCGGCCAGTGCAATGTTGTTTAATGTAAGTGCGACATTGTTTGTGACAAAAAGTGAGACGTTGTTCAGTGTAAGTGTGACATAGCTCATCAGTGGAAAAATTTGTGACTTAGTTGGCCAAAAATGTCAAAGGACCAAAAAAAAGGTCCTGCGAACCATTTTTGTCTGAATCTTCCCAATTCTTCTCCCTTTTGCGACTTACCCCCTCATTTTTCACCAATTTTGCGACATACATTGGGGATTTTGCGATGTCCCTTGCTTGGCAGGCCTGTCCCCCAGCCATTTCAGCTGGGTGTTGCACACATACATGCGCAACACCCGGCCGACCCGGCCGAACCGGCCGGGTGACAGGACCGCCAAGCAAGGGACGTCGCAAAAAAATGGTCAGCAAAAAAAATCATCGCAACAAAAAATTCGGGAAAGGGAAGGAGAAAAACAAAAAGGAGAGACCAAGGAAAGAAGGAAGAGAAAGAGAGAAGAAAATAGAGGGAAATAATAGCAAAATTTTTCACTTTGACTGAACAACGTCGCACTTTGACTGAACAACGTCGCACTTTGACTGAACAACGTCGCACTTAGACTGAACAACGTCGCACTTAGACTGAGCAATGTCGCACTTAGACTAAGCAATGTCGCACTTAGACTAAGCAATGTCGCACTTTGACTGAACAACGTCGCACTTAGACTGAACAACGTCGCACTTAGACTAAGCAATGTCGCACTTAGACTAAGCAATGTCGCACTTAGACTAAGCAATGTCGCACTTTGACTGAACAACGTCGCACTTAGACTGAACAACGTCGCACTTAGACTAAGCAATGTCGCACATAGACTAAGCAATGTCGCACTTAGACTGAACAACGTCGCACTTTGACTGAACAACGTCGCACTTAGACTGAACAACGTCGCACTTAGACTGAGCAATGTCGCACTTAGACTAAGCAATGTCGCACTTAGACTAAGCAATGTCGCACTTTGACTGAACAACGTCGCACTTAGACTAAGCAATGTCGCACTTAGACTGAACAACGTCGCACTTAGACTAAGCAATGTCGCACTTAGACTGAACAACGTCGCACTTAGACTAAGCAATGTCGCACTTAGACTAAGCAATGTCGCACTTAGCCTAAGCAATGTCGCACTTAGACTGAACAACGTCGCACTTAGACTGAACAACGTCGCACTTAGACTAAGCAATGTCGCACTTAGACTAAGCAATGTCGCACTTAGACTAAGCAACGTCGCACTTAGACTGAACAACGTCGCACTTTGACTGAACAACGTCGCACTTAGACTAAGCAATGTCGCACTTAGACTGAACAACGTCGCACTTAGACCAAGTAATGTCGCCCTTAAAGTAGTTTAACGCAGAAAAATACTATGTCGCAGATCATTGTTCTAGACTGAACAACTGATGAACTTTGAACTTTTTTATTTTAGTCTTTGGGATTAGACAGACATCAGGTTAGAACACTATCCAAACATTGGTAAGAATCTACTGTAACTGTACATAAAATTAAAAAAAACTGTTAAGAGTAATACATTTACTTTGTATTAGTATGCATGAGTTTTCTAATATCTTTGTTATAGAGATAGTAAAGTCTTTTATTGAAAATGTATGGAATCCCTTAAATGTTCATAAGGTTCAACAAGTAAAAGTAATTTTATATTCTGCGATGTTAAAAGAGTCCACTATGCAGCTCAGACTTTGCTTCTTTATCCACATCTTGATCTTCACCTTTATGTTGAGCACCCCGTCCTCCAGGAGCATCGGATGCCCAGTGATTATTAAGCCAATCATTCAGATACTTATCTGGTTCAAATTTGCTCAATGGTGGTCCATTAATGCGAATGCGCAACAGGTGTTCTAAATTATCTGGCACTAGACGTGATCTTCTGTCATATGCAACATGTTTGTAGATTGAAAATCCTCGCTCAGCTTCTGCAGATGAAATTGGCAAGGTCAACACAATCTGAATAAGATGCTTGATTCTAGGCAACCAATCAACAGTTTTCATTTCAAGAAAGTGGCCCCAAAATCGAACAGGCCCTTCAGTTCTATAGGCACAGAAATCAACTTTGTGAGCAAGCAAGCTCTGAATGAGAATATTGAATTGTCCCGAAATTGTTCTCTGCAAAGCTTGTGTAGGTGCCTCTCTAGAATCTGATTCTGATTCGGAGCCTTCTGCTGAAGCAGGATCATCTTGAAAACCAAAGCGTCTTGCAAGTGGGATTATATTTGCACTGTAGGTAAACGCATTGTGCATTGTATCAACAGTAGGCAATGACTCTGGATTTAATACATCGAATATTGAGTAGTCATCTTCAGGAAAATATCTTTGTAATTGAGTGACAATGCTATCAATAATTGTGCTTCGCACTCTATCTAGTGCAGGAAATTTTTCTTCTCCTGTGCGTACTGAGCATGCCTGCCGTCTCAGAGCAGAGCATGGCTGCTTCAATTCATACCTTGCAATTCCATCGCGACCTCCAGTACACAAGAAGTTTGACACAGATAGGTCATTTGTATGGCATCGCGAACGGAAATCTACCTCAGCACCAGGACCAACACTTTTTCGACATTTGCAGGTCTGCAAAAAATCAATTAATCGTGGCCCATTACTTGTCTTTAAGTTTTGTAATGACAGAATGAGATCTCTGTGACGCTTCTGCAGGCCAATGAAGGTGCCTTTTGCATTCTGAAACTGCAATGATTGAAACTCAAGTTGCTTTAAAATATCTGTAATAAAGAGGTGCAGGGCATAATAACGGACATTCTGGAGTGTATTCAACAGTCCGGCTGCAGTAGTTTTGCTTTCCTCATCAAAATCAGATGAAGGTGATTGAATATTTTCCAAATTTGTTATCAGTAGGTAGTAAGACTTTCGAATGACTTCCAGAGCAGACACCTCAGATGCAACCCATCGTATCCGATAAATATGCTTCAGTTCATAAAAGACTATCTCCATTGCTTCAGAAGTTCGTGCCAGAGAAGCCTTACGCTTTATTGCATGACGCATGTAAAATTTATGCAGGGCATTTATGTTTGAGTCCAGATGTTGCATGAATGGAAAGGTTTCAAACGCATGATAAATAGCTAGTTCTAATTTATGGGCTGCACAGTGATGCTGGAAGAATTCATTTTTGGCCCAAGGTCTTAATTGGCTAATCATTCCAGCCCGACTTCCTGTCATAACTGATGCTCCATCAGTTGTTACACCCCACAGCCTTTCTGAAATATTTGCATGGAGATTGTCTCTGGTGAACATTTCAATGAGCATGTCATATATTGTTCGTCCTGTTTCCACTTCAGTCAGACGTTTGAACCGGTAAAAATACATCATAGGCTTGCTTTCCTCTAGCATCCTGAAGTATATCATTAAGTAGCTGTTAGAATGTACATCAGATGTGGTATCAAGAACAATTGCAATAGGATACTTTGATCCTTGAATATATTTCAATAGTGAGTTGTGCATTGTAGTGCTTATTGATGCAGCCATGGCTGTGGCACTCTTCCGGTGCCTATGATGAGTACCCATATTCAAGCCGTTCTTCTCTTGCAGCTCAATTATCCGAATATGTGAACTATATGGAACATTTGCTTTTACTTCAGCATACAGAGATGTTAAAACTCGTGCTGTTATCTCATCCCTTTTGGCTCTTGCTAATCGAGCTGCACTACTCATCTGTTCAATTTGCTTTGCAAGTATTGAATTGAACTTCTCCTTCATCCACTGGATGGCTTCTCGGTGCAGTGCATTCGTTGAATGTTCTTGTAGCTTCCGTCGCACACTATCTTTGGTGTGTTCACTAGGAATATAGCCTTTCTCTGTTGAAAAGGAGGACTTTCGCTGCTGTGCTTGAAGTGCTGCTCGAGGAACATTTTTTATGAAATCTAAGCAGAAACGACACTTTATTCCCGATTTTGACAGGTCATCTGAATTCTGAGAGTACATGAACCATGTCTTCATTTCTTGTGACACAAACTTCCTCGAAAAATGCCTAAAATGCGTAGAGGGATAGTCAGGAAATAAAGAGAGAAAAACGAAATTATTCATCACAAATCACTAGACATCTTGTCATGAAACATATGCTTCAAAATTGTGGATTCAATAATTTCAATACATATAGCATAGATAATATACTTAATATTGTACGAGTTATATTCATACCGGTTTTGATGAGTCTCTAATGAATCCAGCCACTCTTCTTGAAACTTGCTCTTGTCTTCCCATTCCTTAGTGACCTGCTGATCTGTCTCACATTGTGTAACTGCACTTGTGCCAGTACACTTGTTTTTCTTTTGAGGAGGTCCACTTTCCTCTCGTAAAACGAGAATTTCACTTTCAGAAGCTGATGTCTCTTCAGCATCCATGTCAACACGATTAGCAATGCAAGAGGATCGCTTCATTGATTGTCTTTTTAGCTGTAATTGAGTATTTAATTCTGTTTGCAGCTTACTTGTTTCTTTGTCAGTATTCAATAATTCATTTTTTTCATCTTGCATTCGCTCGCGGGAACAGTAGGCGTGTCTGATTGCATTTTCACCTTGCCCTGCAATTTCTGCAGATTGAACAGTGCGATCTCGGTTAGTTGCTATTTCCTCAGAGAATTGTATAGCCTTGGCCATTTCACTTCGATGTGTACTTGCTGAACATTGAGTTGGTAATCTTTCGACTCTTTCACTTTCAGTTCTAGTTCTACTTGTCAATGCTGATGAGGAACTAGTCGATGCTTCCATTGAGTTAGGAGGTGCATTTACAATGCCTCCAATGTTTTCTTCTAAAATCCAGTGTGCACCTGAGCAGTCATTCTCTTCCCCTGGTGTCAAATGACCAAGCTTCCACCTTGTAAAAAGCAAAGGCTTACGTTCCTCACTTACTGATGTAGGGCACCTGTTTATGGAATAGTCTGCATGGCCAGCTTCATCCCATTCTCGCGCTGGCCTCAAAATATAGTCAGGTTTGCCTCTTAGAGAGGAATAGATTGATTCAAAAAATTCACATCTGTTATTTTGTGTACTTCTTGCATATATTATCATGTCATGTAAGTGACGTTTTATGATCTCTGCCATGGAGTCAGTAATTGTGAGTGTATCTTGAAACACTGGTCGTCTTGTAGATGAATGCATCCTTGCAAGACGCAGTTGTCCGATGCTGTCTGTTGCATCATCTAATCTGGAATAGTCTCTTTGATGCAGAAGAATGACTGCCATTGCACTCTTCCCATTTCCATTATTTAGTGCATTTGGCTCAGTTGGCAGTTCTTTACTTGCAGACTGAAAGAAACGATGAAGGGATAGTTGCGTTATTCCAGCTGGGGCAGTCTTACTTAGTAGGCCGGATGCTTTTTTTCCTTTGTATCCAATGGATGTGTCTGTGAAGTACATATTGGCATCTTTTTGTTTTTCCTTTGATGCGATAACAAAGTAGTTACTACCATCTTTTAAGACAGAATGGTACAAATCAGCTGAAAAGGTCACAACCGGTTTTCTCACAGCACCATTGTACTCTTGTACTGCAATTACAAGATAATCTCGAAGACGTACAGTTCTTCTTGTACTTGCTGGGCAAACTACTTTCAGTTCAATGAATTCTGAATACTCTCGTGATCCAATGTTAGGTTCATCAGTATTCAGCTCATTTATAACAATCGAGCAATCGTCTGTAGGTTGACAATTGATTGAAATGGAAGCCAGAATACTCAGCAGAAATAGATGGCAAAAAACACCTTGGATTCTAATTCCAAACATACTTTGAGTTTGACAATGGATTTATTGGGATGTACAGTATTGACTATTGATATTGAATAGATGCTGCAATCCAATAACCAGTTAGCTATAGTTGAACTTGCAGTTAGATGAGTATTTCCTGAAAGCAAATGTTCATTTAAAATTATATTCAAATTCGTGCCCAAATCAGTTTCGTGTCATACTATAACAATATACAGTATCTATCAATATTTCAATTTATTTTTTGTTACAACAATTAAGCAAACAGATAAACATGTATAGAAACATACCTGCCAATTGTCCTTGACTCCTTGTCCTTCAGCTTTTGCTACTGAGTTGCAGCACAGTCGAACTTGAATTTCTATAAAGTTTCTAGCTTCTGCTAGAGCAATTTAAAATTTGTGAACAGAAAGTGGGTGGATTTCAGTTTCCAGAACACCGAGTGTAGACCATGCAAGATACAAGACACACAGTTGCAAAGAATCTTATACAGTTCGCAAGGCCTAGCTAAAAAAAACTACATGTAGCTGCTTATCATCAAAATCTACTAAAGGTCTAAAGTCCACAAAGTATCTTTCAAGATAAAAGTACAGCAATTGTGCTATTCCTACTGTATGCCAGTACAGCATAGCTGAAGTTGCATAGTATACATGTAATGTACATGTAGCCTACAATCATTTCTTTACCTTTGAAAATGAAATGCAATTGCAGATTTTTCAGTGCTTCAATTTACTGTATTTTTTGCACGTACCTTCTTTGCAAATAGCATATTGAATTGCACACTGTTCTAGTCATTACATTACGTACATGTAATTCAGTACTTGCATTAGAGTGCTTCTTTTTATGCTGACCATTGACGTCAATGTGATTGTCACTTTCATGAATGTACATCATATATCAAATTCAATATTTTGTTGTGGGTTGAATTTACTTCTCCTCCTTGATAAACAACATTATTCTCTTATTGTAAGCTCCTATGACAGAAATTGCTTCTATGTAGTGTGTATGAAAATTTGTTAAACCTTTGTCTTTTCAAATTTCCGGAAAAAGAAGCATTTCGCACTCGTCAATGCAAGTTACAAGTAATTTTTTTCATTTCTAAGAACAGTATACTTTCTTTTAGTAATACTATGAGAACCAAAAAAAATTTTCACGAATTGCTAAGACCTCTATACTATAGGTATGTCGCATTTTTTGTCAGAAACAATGTCGCACTGGCCGGGTAAGATTCAGGAGGTTGCGCATGTATGGTTGCACATGTATAAGGAGAAGAATTATGGCAAGAAAAAATATATTTGTTAGAGTAAATACTTATGAACCATAAGGTAAAGCTTGTGAAATACATTAGTATAAAGAAACTATGCTTTATAGAGGATTATTGGGAAAGATATCTATTTACTGGCCTAAGAGCAAAAAATGGCCATTTGTACCAAAGAGGAAACCAAAGAGCTATTAGGCCAGAATGCTTAAGGTTGAGCCATAGTGCTTTAGGGCCAAGTGCCTATAGATGCTAAATAGGGTCTGAAATTAAGAAATAGGTACTGAGCTAGCAAGAAATAGGGTTTGAAGTTTGGGACTTTTGGTTTGAAGTTGTGATCCATTGATCCATGGGAATATATTTTAATTGGAAACCAGTGCTTATTGCTTGGCACTGCAAATTGCTATTAAAATATTTAGAAATCACTGGCATTAGCTAAGTGCTGTATTAGGCCCAATGGTACATTTATAGACCAGCATCTATTCCTATTTCAGCCAAAAGTGTATAAACTAATATTGTCATATTGGGAATTTTGAGCTCAATATCCTGGCCTAGATTATATTTCTAGAACAAACCAATCAGTAAATTAAAAAAGAACCTTATTAATTAATAATTAGTTTTGAAGAAATTTTTCATTTTTGGCTTTTTGATCTACCAACCATAAATAAATAGTCTTTCCATAGTCCAGATCATATAGTATATGCCCAAAAATTTGGGTGTGCATTTGCTTTGCATGCCAAAGTTGGCATGCATAGTTGGTATGCATTGGTATACACACCAAAAGTTGACATGCATGGTTGGCATGCAGTGGCATATAAAGTATCTATCAATATACTTCGAAAAAAAATGTTCCAAATTTGAATATATATACTCTTACTTCTTTCATCATAATTATACATGTGCAACAGTTGGCCAAGTCAATATTGAGGAGGTAGGCCTAAGTCACAAAAAAAGAATTGGGAAGATTCAGGCAAAAGTGGTTGGCAGGACTTTTTGGGTTATTTGAAAAAATTTTTTCTTGATGCATGTGGCTCACATTTTTCACGTGCATTATGGCCCAAAAAATTTTTTGGGCATGCAGCCAGCACGATCTGGACTATGGTAGTCTTTTAAAATCTAATTACTTAGTCAGTCAACTTAAATCAGGATGCTCATTTACCCTGGTCACTTTGCCAACTAGTTGACAAAATGGCAATGGATGAAGTGACCAGCACTCATTGCTAGACATCTAGATTCTAGGCATTTTGAAATTTTAAATCACAGTACACAGTACTTCTAGAACCTATTACCTAATGCTCAAGTTTTGCCACCCCTTCCTGGGCTGTTTGATCCCAAGAACTTAAGCCACAGCATAGGTATCTATACCTATGCTAATGTATGAATGTCAATGGTAGAATCCGTATAGGCCTATAGGCCTAGATTCTTTAATTTAGAACCTTGAACCTAGAGTCTAGATAGTAATTGCTGCATAAGAAAGAAAGCTTTTTGGTGCACGTCCGGACAAATAAAAATGAAATAAGGAGAAAAAAGACCTGAAAAAGGAGAAAAAGGAGACTGCGGGCACGCTGAAGGCGTTAGAACATTTAAATGGTCTGTGATTATTTATATATCGGGTAGACGGGGCTTTTAAAATGAATGAGCAGAATCTTTGAATACGGGTGTTTACACAGACTAAATAAAAATGCACGAAAAACAACACTTTCGACCAAACGAATTTTTGTAATCCTTGTAGACGAACGAAGTCGTAGGCCGCGAGTTTGAACTTGTTCAACTACACTGCTCGAATGACCTACAGTAACTGCAAGCCTACTGTACTGGCGTTCGCTCGACCTTCCAGAGTTCGCCTTAGTGCACTTTTTAAAATAGTGCGATTTATATTTATTTTAACAACGATAGTATTTTAGGCTTTTAAATATCAATAGGTACGAAAGTAAAAATGAGTGCCAGTTATTAAGAACTATAGTATGCGATTATTAATACAATAGTTTCGAGCTAACATGCAATTAGTGCGAATACAAATTAATACTAACAGCAGTGCTACATCCTTATTACTTAAATTCGTACATTTGCATTATTTGATCAGTTAAAAAGTCAGCAGCGGTAACAAATGAAATGTAATATTATTAGACATAAATATAAATATTCAATGCGAAATAAATATCAACATTTGACTTGTCCCGATTATTTGAATTCCTTCGTGTATTTTTCCTATTTCCAGTCTCATTTTATGTCGTACTACTGGGAAGCGATTTCATTTTTAAAGCGTAATTTCGGTCGAAACTCTCCAGTTAAAATAATTCACTTCGTAAGTTTAGACCCTGACGCACATTTGGTGCCAATGGGATAATAAATAGGAGCGATATGAACAATTAGGGACGATTAATTGAAGTCTTCAGTTTATTCTTCTGAATCATTATTCGCTACTTCTCCCACATTTATTCTGTTATTCTGTCCCGAAAAAAATTTTTGTAGATTGGAGCCAGTTTGAAGTACACTTTTTACAAGCACTTTCAGTATTTAGTCTCTAAGTTATTTATTTAACAGCATGCACGCTGTCATGCAACTGGGAGGCCAGAGAGCCAGAGTAGGCGATAAGATTGGCGCTCTGAGGCCGCGTCGGTAAAACGACAAAGCTAAAACCCAAACAGAATGTTTGTTAATAATAAACGTTATTTTGACCAAATTGCTAAATGGTTTAAACAATCTGCGACCTAAAAAGTTTCGAGTGGTAACGTGACATGATGAATGATGCTTAACTCACAATTTTTCTGAGCATAAACTTCGACGGATATTTACTTGTTTTCCAATAGTTTTACATCTATAGAAAGAAGCTTGGAGCTTACAATGGTGCATGCTCTAAAGGTCTAAAAAAAGAGATAAAGAAACTTGATATGGAGTAACGAAAATGATCATCATTGAATTTGCTTGAAGATGCTTTCCAAAAAACATCAACTTTTTAAAATCCCTAACAAAATTGGCCTTCCTTCATCGACGCTTGTTAACGGATTGATGCCCCAGCGGCGACGGCGCGCCAGTGGTGCCAGCAGCGTGCTTCCTGTAGGCGCCAGATGCGGCCTGCTGCCCAGTGGCGGATGACGAACCGCTCGATCCTCTTCGAGCCGCCGATTTCTGGCTTTTGTTCGCCTCGCGTCGGGAACCTTTGGCCAACTTCTCTGAAAAAGCCGGGTTATTAGCGTAGACATTCAAGTTGATTAATATCTTATAGACTTAAGCGAGCACTTACCTAGAAATGCTTTCGTAATGATCTCGTCGTTTTCAAGTAGCGGAGTGTATACCAGTTTGCCTTTTTCATTCTCTGCCAGATGTTTTCGATTGCGTGTTATTAAGTATTGCGAGATAACTTGAGCCTTCATTCTGCATTAATAATTCGCAGATTTTTGCATTCACAGGATGAGCTGCAGCTGCCACCAATACTATCCTTATTGCGCAAGTCTGTTGAGTACCGGTAGAATATTACAGAATAAAAGACAGACAGACAGACAGACAGACAGACAGACAGACAGACAGACAGACAGACAGACAGACAGACAGACAGACAGACAGACAGACAAAGAGACAGACAGACAGGGAAAGACAGACAGACAGACAGACGGATAGACAGACAGATAGACAGACAGACAGACAGTCAGACGGACAGACAGACAGATAGACAGACTGACAGACAGGCACACAGACAGACACAATAATATCAAGCAGGAAAATCTAGCTCTGGCAACAACTCGCCTCCAACTTTGAGCAGAACGCAGTCCTCTCGGTCCGCAAGAACTTCTTTGGCAGTCATTTGAGGATATTTCCTGAGATCCTTAACGTTACCATCTTTGTCGGACAAATCAATTACCTCTGTTTTGGTTTGGAAATCAGTTAAGTAATATTAGAAGTAAAAGTTAAATTTAAATATAATTGTTTTATGCATCTTTAAAGCAGTTCATTTCGCCATTTCAATAAAACCACTCCAATTTCACATTTTTTCAAGCTACCAAGTACTTTTCGGAAGTACTTACCATCCGAATTGTAATCGCAGCATTTTTCTCGAATAGCCCACAACAGAGCGGCACACCTGCAGTCCTGGTTGAACACAGTCTCAGCATTCGCTGTGAAACGGACAGAATGTACGAGTAACTGAAGTACTCGATTTGAAAATTAAAATGGCAAATATAACTTTTATTTCGTTCATACGTATTAGAACAATAAATTTTGACGCCTGACCGTTTAATCAGATGTACAGCCGCAGCTGTGTACAGCTGTTCAGTTTTCATGGGCAAGAGGGGCTGCAACATGGATTCTAAATTTACCCAGCTCAAACTGCTAACCAAAATTTGGTGGAATGAAGCCATGAAGGATTAAGTGCTTTGCTCAGGGGCATAAATTGTTTCCTAGAACCGGGGCTCGAACCCACGACCTTCCGGTCATAAGGCAGACGCCCTTGCCACTAGGCTACAACTCCTCTGAAAAAAATATTCTTGAATTTCTGGTTAAAATATTGTAAGTAGCTCACCTCCGTGCCTGACAGTTATGAAGACCATTTTAATAAGTTATTACAACAATGATTTAGTATCAGTAAGCTCTTACAAATGCATTATTTTTATCAGGGTAAGCGAGCGATTGAAACTCCTTACCGTAAAAAATGCTTCAACTCGGCTTTAATAAAGGTGACTGGCCCAATATACCCGCTCCAATATACAGTTTGCTGTTCAAACACTGGCATGCTTTGCACTGGGCAAGAGAAAAAGCATTAGCAAAAGTAAATTTACCAGCGCAAGTCGGGAACTGCCACCCGATTTGTACAGGTAGGTAGCTCTGCTGCTCAGTTACTCGATGGTTGGCATGCAGGGCCTAGAGGCACTGTTTGAGCCCTCTCACCCTGTCCAAACTCTCCTTCTCCGCTGACTACAGCTGTTTTTATTTCTTTACTTTTAATTTCTCGTTTTACCTTTTTTCTTGCTGGCTTTAAATTCCCACTAGTGCATGTGTGTGGCAACCTAACGGTTTCATCTGTCACCCTTCGGCCGTATTGGCTGTGCAGTACCAGGTAGAAAGTGACCAAATAACATAAGGGTAAATCCGAAAACGAGTCCTGAGCATTTTTCTATTTATCCAACCATTTCTATGCTATACGCTCGTACAGGCATGATAAAATCAGAATAATAAAGCAAGAAACTTCGTAAAATAACAAATAAGACGTTTCTTGAAGCTAGAAAGCACAGAAATCTTGCTAAAAACACATTTTCAAAATAATTTTCAAAATAAAATAATAGCACTGAGGCGTTTGAAAATTTATTGAATTTTTGTCTTATTCTCCTTTTTCTTCTGATAGAATTTGTTAAATTTGTTGATTTTGATTAAAAACTATCGGTCATTATGTTTTCGACAAAATACTCGTGTCACGTCAGCTGCGGTTCCACTTATCGACGTTTGACTTTCAACTCATTGGCTACTTGTTTTTCAACTTCTATATTATATCCGTTAGTTCGCTTCTAATTTTTAAGAGTTTAACAATGTCAGGATATTTGTATTTTAAAGATATTTTCATGTGGAAAAAATAGCACCATGGGGGTGTTGCATAGATTTTACAAGTTACAAGCTACAAGTTACAATTTGAACAGTGACAAGCGATACTGTCTAACAAAAGTTCTTGTACGATTGCTTCAGTTGCCTCTGGTATCCATAATTTCCATCTGTTTCAAATGAAAATTAGTGCAAATGAAAGCTGGGAATCTCTGCAACATTTTCTGTCTCACTGTACTTTTTTATTCTGGAGTGGCTCGGAACAGCTTGCCGTTTAGCACAGACAGGTCGAATGAAAATAGTGACAGACTGACATAGAGCAAGCAGTCTATTTTCATTTGAAACGGATGGAAATTGTGGATACTAGAGGCAAACAGAAGCAACCGTACAAGAAATTTTGTTACACAGTATACAAGTTACAAGTGATCGCCATCTTGTAGATCCATGACAAAAAATCTACAAGTCAGACAAATTACAAGTGTTTTTTTTAGATGTCTATGGCTTGTAGCTTGTAGTGACTTGTAAATTTTGACCATTCTATGAGAAGAAGTTCACTGTTCACTATTCGCTTGGATCAGGGGAAAAACTTTCGGAAAAAAGTACATCATTTCTGTTTTTAGGTTTTTCTTGTGCTCGAAACTTTACAACGATGTTTTCCGCTATATTACCCTTGGGAAAAACGTATTTTGAGTGAAAATTAAAGGAAAATTTTTCAAGACAAAATATATGTACTAATTTTTGGATTTACCCATAATTGTTTTCTTGCATAGTATACTTCTAATAGTATAGATTAGAACAAATGTAACTTCAGTTTTTCATGACTTCAGAACAGTTTAAATGGAAGATTACCACCGCCTTCAAATTTTTTATTCCTTCTCAGCATTTCAAGCTGCGTTCAGAGCCGCAAAACGTTTTTATTTGACGGATAGAGAATTCTTGGAATATAATTCTAAACGCGCCTATGTTACTCATAGTAGTAGCATTGTGGGTAATTATGCAAATCTTTGTACAAAACTGACTGCCAAGCTAATCGGCTAAGCATCAACTCAGGGTAGCTATGACTCGATTTTCAATCGGTTTAATTAAAGCGATAGACGATAGTGGATTGGAACAAAGACCAGTCAAATATGAATTGGTGACTAGTCGGGCATGCGATTTTCACCGATAGAGGAGGCTCTTTTTGCTTAATTGCTTCTTGAAATCGAGTCGGAAGGTGCTTTGAAATTGTTTCCAAGTAAAATGTCAGTAAATTTGTAAATTCTAACATTTAATTCAACTTATATCGTTAGATTCACCAGCATTGTCCACGTATGTACTTGTAGTTAGCTATCAGCTGTCACGTGAGCCAGCCAGTCCTACCGACTTTTAGATGCATCGAGCCCCTTGATAGGGGAATAGGCCTTCTTCAACTAGGAATTGCCTGTTTACTCAGTGGCTTCAAGTAGGTACTTGTGTTGGGCGAGTTCAGTGAGATTCGGCGTCATTTTTCAAATCAATCAAAACCATATTTGACGTGTCAACAAAGTGACTGCAGTTTTGTATTTGAGTAAAGGAAAGGCATCCTTCAAGGAGACTTAGGAAGTCAAAATTTGAGATTTTCGCATACTTTTTATGCGAAAATGTTTTATGTTAGACTGTATAAATTTTTTGTACTATTTTCACTCGTACATGTAATGGTTTACATTCTGCGCGGTTCCTTTTCTAATATTTTACATGATACTTTCATAGATGATCTTCTGAAATGTATTATCTCCAAATGTGAAAATCGACAAATCTAGCCCATTAAAGGTTGCCCTTTGTGCACCACCCATTAGGCTGATGAATAGTTTACGTTTATAGAGGCCAACTCCTCGTTAATTACTTAATCAGATTATCCAAAAACAGCAGGGATTAATAACACTAGCGGAAATGTATTCGCTCAATTACATCCTAGCACTGTGTGCTATTTAGTACGTCATTCAATAAACCCACTATTATAGGCAGGCCCACAATCCCTAACACAAGCAATCGGTTATGTAAATCAAGAAAAACACACTTGGCCGATGCGTGAAGCGTTGTTGCCATGGCGACACTGATTGAATTTTCTATTTCAATCATCTTTATGGGGGGAAAAATAATTCGACCCAGAGCCGTGCCAAGCGAAGCCTCATAACGAGAATTGGCAACATAGCTAGGGAAAATCTCTCCGTGCCGAAGCCAGAAAGCTGGCTTCCCCATCTGATGTGGCCAAACTGAGAGCTCCGTGAGTAGAAGCTTCTGCATTATGAATTACTGTCGCGTCTGTTGGACCTCTCCGCGCCTCATGGGGCACTAATGTCCGTAACAAACTGGGCATTGAGGTAAGCTGTTTTGAATTTACAAAGCAGCATCAGATCCGACCAATAAAGAGTGGCATCGATTTTCTCCCGCTAGCTTGAGCGACAGGCGCAGAACTGACGGGCAGGCCATTCCAAGAGTTCCACGGCCCGACAAACTTAGCAATAGGAACAGGGGGGGGGGGGGGTAGACAGTTTAAGCAATCTTGCTGAGTGGCTGCCATGAAGAATAATGGCTAGCAGAAAAAACGGTAACATAAATGGCAGGGAAATGAAGTAAAAGACGCACTCCTAACTTAATTGCCATACCAAATTAAAGGATTTCTACAGCCAGAGAATGCTGCAGATAACGGATGCGATGACATCAACAACTGCGCACGGACTACCGAGGATTGTGAGCGGCAAGCCGCTGACTGTCAGACTAGCGTGGCTGGCGGTGTTTCTGGCAATGTCCGGCCTCTTTCTCAAGGGCTTGTACGATTTCATCATCAAGCTGCAGTCTCGACAGATCACCAGCTCCCTAGAGGGCAACAGCCTGGACTTCAGGTTCCCGGATGTTTATGCCTGTTACGAGAACCCGATTTCAGGCAGCTACGCGGCCATCATAGATGCCCAGTCGGCAGCTGCAATTAACGCTCAGCTGAACGAATCCAGGACGGTGATGCTTCAAGAGCTGGCCAGCATTGGGTACACTGGCAGTGCGATGCTCCTGGGGGAGATGTACTTCGGACTCGCCTATCCACAGTCGCTATCGTACCGGCTTCTTGTTGATGCTCTGGCTCACCGTAACGAGCAGAATGTCATCACTAGCGACGTCACGTACAACACGGACTACGGAATGCCTGAGTATGCGCCAATCGAAGCGGAGACCTTCTACCATCCGATGTACTTGCGCTGCTTGAAGTGGACTCTGAATAGCACCTGGCAGAAAAAGATTGTGCAGACCGGATCCTCCTCTGGCATCGTTGTTACCCTGAATGTTGACTCAGCGTTTCAAGGTTTGGCATCAAGCGGCAACTCAATCAATAAAATAGTTTACGCAAGGGAAACGCTCATTCCAGTGTCTGACTGGTCTCTGAACGTAGCTGACTTTAATGGCCCAGACAGGAAGACAGGCGTGAAGGTGTTTCTGACGCCGCCAGGAGAGTACCCATCGGATTTCGTCAGCTCATTCTCACTAGGACCTGGCAAGTTTCACACAGTTGAGATCGATATGATGCAGCAGGTGTACATGGATGGTCAGTTCAGCTGTCTCAGCAATCCTCCTGCCGTCCAGTATGTGAACCCGTACGACGAGACTCCGTACAACCATTCATACAGCTACTCCTACTGCTACTACTATGAGTACCACCGTCAGAACCAAGAGTTAGTTAATATGTCGGGCATTATTGGCCCTCTCCCGTGGTCTCTGAGGGGAAAACGATTTGTTTTAAATCTCACCGGTGATCCGACATTCTTTATCTACTACCGCGATTCGTCGTTGGAGCGGAAAGCAGGAAATTTTGATCGGTTATCAAAGGCTGCTTGCGAACCCAAGCGACCTTGCAGCACCTTGGACTACAGCGTGAGCATCTCAAGCGGTGACTGGCCATCTCAGAGCTCCTTAATTCCTTTCATCAACAGCTCAATCAAAACGGCTTGGATGCTGGCCAAGTCAAGGAATCAAAGTGTTCCCGTTCTCGACCTTCTCGTCACCGCAAACGAGTCCACCGTGTCCTCATACATCCGCACCAACATGCTCAAAGTTCACTTCAAGCCTCGCCGAGTTCTGTGCGATCGAATGAACTTTTCGATTGACTACGGGCTGCAGAACTTCATCTCGGATGTGGGCGGCATCATGGGCATCTACCTGGGCATGTCGCTGCTGACTCTGTGCGAGCTGCTCGAACTGCTCTTCGACATCGCCTCCTTTGGCAGGAAAAAAGCAAGAGCGTCGACCGTCAAGCACCCAACTCGTGTGTCTCCTAAACAAGTGACTCTTGGGCCGCAGCAGGAACCTCAACAGTCGGCACAAAAGGATCCTTTAGGGAGCCTCAGCATCTGTAGCATGTCCAGCATCCAATAAGCTATGAAAATTCTTAAAACCCGAAAAATGACAAATTCATTGCCGAGTATAACTTATTTTTTTGTTATTTGTTTAGACTTTCTTAAAACTATATTCTAGTGATTCACTAAAGTAAAGCGCCTTTT
Organism: Macrostomum cliftonense; assembly: GCA_950096795.1. Lineage (NCBI taxonomy): Eukaryota > Metazoa > Platyhelminthes > Macrostomidae > Macrostomum > Macrostomum cliftonense. The sequence goes on from CATNEM010000201.1 coordinate 291,886, forward strand.
TCGGTTTATATGACATGCTACATATCCACATTGCGATATTTTTTGTATTAAAGTACTTTTTTATCAACTTATCAAGTGAATATGAATATAAATCAAATATTATTCCAGATTTATTGATTTTCGCTTACAATTATAGATAGCCGTTAAAATTGATCAGGCACTTTCTGTCTTAATAATTTCTCAACCTGCATAATTTCTGTATTTCACGCGGTTGTCAGCGCAACCTTGCAGCAGAACTTGCATGTTTGGCGCGAACAGACAATTTATGGTTTAGTCATGAGATTTTTGTGACCTGTGGCACGTCCCTGAAAATTATTATGCTTCATGTCACTTCTGAATCATGTACTTTTGCCTTAGCAACGTTGATTACGCAATGCATAAGTTCGTAACAGTTCTTAAAAATTTTAAGTTTAACCTACATTTTTTCTAAGTTTAACTTTATTACAATAAAAAAAGCATTTAAAAGTTTAAATTTACACAAAATCCAAATATTTTAAATCCAACTAAAGATTAAATCGGCTGTAACTAATTTAATGAAATTCGATCTAAGCTTGAAATTCATCTGTCGTTACTACGCCAAGTGTGTCCATTTTTCAATCTGCACTGTTCGGCTTTGCTCTGAATAAACGGTGTGAAGCAAGTATTGTCAATTGTTTTATAAAATTAAACTGGATCGGGCAATTTAGCACTATTTTATACTGTATTTTCTATAAAATCACCTCGAATTGGAAAAACCTGCGAAAATTTGTGCAAAAAATAGTTGCTTTAATAGTTTGATAGTGCAAGTGACCCAAATTAATTCGAATCATATCATTCGAGTGTATGACGGAAGGTAGCATAATTTTTATAGATTTTTTCCCAATATGGCTAGCATTTAATTTATATTATTTTTAGGTGAGAAATTCATTTTTAAGGTACTTCTTTTTTAGCTTGCTTTTTGATCGATACATAGTTAGATAAGAAAATTTTATTAACTTTATTTTTATCAGCAACTCTTTTAGCAGAAGAAGCCTCCATGTGAAGTAAATTATCTAGTGTGGTGTCAACGAGGCAATTAGACACGCATTGTGACGCTGGTTTTTATGGTAAAAAATTTCTTCTGATTGATACGATAGAAAATTTACAAAAAAGTGGTCATGTTCCAGAATATTTTTATTGAATGCAGCTCTCCATGCTAAAGCTGAGAAAAGGGTCATTGAAAATTCCCATCCTCGCGTAAAATCCCATCGCTGATTGGATTCAAATCTGTTCGACTGTTCAACAAAGTTAAAACAAATATAGAAGGAGAGCTCTTATACGCGAGGCAATGCGCTTTCTTGCTAGCGATTCGTTTTCACAGAACAAACACCCACATGAGGAGGTGCCTATGCTACTGTATGCTGAATTATTTATTCTAATTACAAGTCTTCAATGCTTGAGTAAACATTCTTCAGGCAGGTAAGTGTGGAGGAGCTAAGGAAATCAGATCGATGAAGGTGCGCGCCTGTTGAAATACTCTCGGATTGGCTGGCTGACTGAAGGTATAACTTAAGGCCTCCACGCAAATTTAATTTGTTGGCCCACAGGAATCATCGACTATGAAAGCACTGAAGTAAGAGACGTGCAAATCGATCATCAAAAAACACTCTGTGCCTCTGCAGTGAAAATAAAAACCCAGAGAGCAAGTAAGCAACAAATCTCAACAGCGAAATCGTATTCAAAATGCAGCATCTAGTCGATGCGATGGCGTCCACCACAGCGCATGGACTGCCAAGGATTGTGGGTGGCAAGCCGCTGTCGGTGAGACTGGCGTGGCTCATCGTGTTGCTCATGATGACGGTCCTGTTTCTACATGGCTTCGCCAACTTTATCGTCAAGCTGCAGTCTCAACAAGTGACCAGCACTCTCGAGGGAAATAGCCTGGACTTTCGATTCCCAGACGTGTACGCCTGCTATGAGAATCCCATTTCGGGAAGCTACTCGACGAGCATCGATGCGGCATCGGCAGCTGCAATCAATGCTCAGCTCAACGATCTGCAAGAAGTTATGCGGAAAGGATTGGTCAGCACAAATTTAACTGGCGACACACTTCAACAGATGGGATTCTCTCATGCTTATCCGCAGTCGATATCTTACCAGCTTCTAGTCGACGCTCTGGCTCACCGTAACGAGCAGAATGTCATCACTAGCGACGTCACGTACAACACGGACTACGGAATGCCTGAGTATGCGCCAATCGAAGCGGAGACCTTCTACCATCCGATGTACTTGCGCTGCTTGAAGTGGACTCTGAATGACACCTGGCAGAAAAGAATATTGCAGACGGGCTCTACCTCGGGAATTGTGGTTACCCTGGTAACGGATTCTGTTTTTAACGGACTAGTGTCAACTGGGAATTCTGTGCAGCAAGTTGTGTTTGCAGGGCGGTCAAAAATTCCAGTTTCCGATTGGTCTCTTGATCTTACTGATTTCAATGGACCAGATAGACAGGTCGGGTGTCAAAGTTTTTCTCACACCACCAGGAGAGTACCCATCGGATTTCGTCAGCTCATTCTCACTAGGACCTGGCAAGTTTCACACAGTTGAGATCGATATGATGCAGCAGGTGTACAAGGATGGTCAGTTCAGCTGTCTCAGCAATCCTCCTGCCGTCCAGTTCGTCAACCCGTACGACGAGACTCCGTACAACCATTCATACAGCTACTCCTACTGCTTTTACTATGAGTATCACCAACGAATGCAACAGCTGGTCAACATGTCTGGAATCCTTAATCCCCTTCCCTGGCCTCTGAGAGGAAAAAAATATGTCATGAATATGACTGGCGAGCCAAACTTTTTCATTTTTCTCCTCGATCCTTCACTTAAGCAGCACACTAGTCAGTTTGACCGCCTGGCTAAAGAAGCTTGCAAACCAAAGCGACCGTGTAGCACTCTGCAGTACAGCGTGAGCATTTCTGGCTCTGATTGGCCTACAATAAGCTCGTTGGCTCCCTTCATCAACAGCTCAATCAGACAGGCCTGGATGCTGGCCAACTCAAGGAATCAAAGTGTTCCCGTTCTCGACCTTCTCATCACCGCAAATGAGTCCACCGTGTCCTCATACATCCGCACCAACATGCTCAAAGTTCACTTCAAGCCTCGCCGAGTTCTGTGCGATCGAATGAACTTTTCGATTGACTACGGGCTGCAGAACTTCATCTCGGATGTGGGCGGCATCATGGGCATCTACCTGGGCATGTCGCTGCTGACTCTGTGCGAGCTGCTCGAGCTGCTCTTCGACATCGCCTCCTTTGGCAGAAGCAAAGCTAAAGAGTCGCAGACTAGCGTTTCTCCCCTGCAGCAAGATAATTTAGATCAATCTATATCGAAGAATTCGTCAGCAGAGCTGAATGTAAGCAATGTATCTAACGCAAACTAAACATAACAGCCTTATTACAGAAGGCGAAGCTGGCATCCTACCTGAAAACGGAGATGGCTTTGCTTGATGAAGAAACGTATCTAGCTTGTATGTTTGCATAATTTTGCACAAATCTGTTGAAATCGTTTTGTTGCAGATCCTCTTTACGCGTAAGTTGTTTGTATTGCTGGATCCTTGTGGGGCCGGCTGAAGTGAGTTCAAAGCTGTTTAAGCAACTGAGGCTAGCTTTTGAGATTGAATAATCAATAAGGATTTAAAAGAAAAAAATTGAAGACATTGAATTTTGCGAGGCTCTGGTACAGTACTTTGGTAAAAAATTATTGGGAAGTAGCATTTTTTATGATGGCTACTCTGTAACTAATTAGTAGTTAACTGTTAGAAGTAACTTAAAATGTTAAATTGCGTCAAATGAACAGCTCTTAATCGTTTAACTTTTGTAATCGAGCAAATTCCGGAATTACCACTACAGCGCTTTTTTGTATTTTTTGCGACGCATCATCTAGAATATTCATGTCATTAATTTGGGCTTGAATTCAGTGTAGTTTTAGGGGAAACCTCCCCAGTTTCTCTTGGGTATATTTTTTTATTTAATCTTAAGCTTTTTAGGTAAGACTTGAGTTTGCAGCTCTTTGTAACGGAATGGTATTTCTTTGATGTCTGGTTCATTTGCGCCCATTGCCATTTTTAATAAATCTTAGTTCGCAATAAATTAAGTAAATTTTACGATAAAATGAACTTCAGCAACCAATATTTTCATCTCTATCTTACTTTAAGAGGTCATCACGGCTTTTTTGTTTTACTTTTTTACTGAACAGAGGGAGATTATTAAACCCCAACTATATTAACCAATTCTATAAACAATAATAAGGCAATAATCTACGAAAATGTACTTTTGAGACGATTTAGCATAGCACGCAACTCGTTCAAGCATTCGAATGTGTTGCTGTCAAATTTGTTTTAAAAACGCGGCAGAAAATATATCTATTTAATTGTCAACTGAGACTGACTCACGCCAAGTCGCTTCCTTATGAAATTCCATCGCTTGGCACCAGTGTGAAGCAATTTTAAAATACCAGCAGTTATTAATCATTCACGAAAAGTGGCTTAAAGGATTTGCGGCCATGATTATGCAATTAAGGTGCCGTTAAGCAAGCTGTTAAAGGTCAACTACTTGCATTACTATGTAGCTGAAAAACAATTAATCTATTGGTACCCAGACAGCTCGTACCAATGAATGATGATAGTTTTAGGCAAACCAATTTTACTATCATCAATAATAATTTACTCTCTAAAATATTTTGTATTGTTCTCTCTCTAGTGGCTCTTAAAAATAATTCAATTATTGACGCGTATGACAAGGATTGCTAAGCTAACAAAAAACAGAGCGAAAACTTTGCACTGCGGATTTCTAGAAACAATTGTGCTGCAGGATTGAGAGCACTGAAGTCAGCTTCGTTTCCTGCCGCTAAAACAAAAATGATTCAGTCTGCACAATTAGCTGATAATCTGTCTGCCATGATTGCCGCAATTTTTATCATTCTGCTTTTATTTTTAGTACACTAGCACAATGTGCGCTCCACTAATTCATAAAAATGTATGAAATCTGCTATGCCAATAATGACACAATCTGCATCTTTCGTCGTATGGAATTAATTGCAGTATACTCATGAATGGTAATTTCATTATGTGTATTGACAGTTCTGGAGTGTGCTGAATCAGAGCTGAATCAAGGACCACTAGAAATCAACGGTTTATCAGTTTTCGAAACCGCTAACTTTTACTGGTCCTTGAGCTGAATGTGCTCCTGTAGAGAACAGAGTACGCATAGAGGCCTTTCTGTGTGACGAATACTGCAATTTTATTGGCTAAATAAAGATATAAAATATTGTGCGAATAAAATAGACATGCTACATAGCCAAGAAAAAAAATTCAAATAGTAAAAAAATGGCTAACGACTTTTTAGCAAACAATTGAAAACGCTTGCGCAAAAAAGGACTCAAAATATGCATGCAATCAAAGAAGCGCTTGCCTCAACTTCAGCACACGGACTACCGAGGATTGTAAGTGAGAAATCGCTCACTGTTCGATTGGCGTGGCTTATTGTGCTGATGATCATGGGAGGCCTATTCTTGAATGGATTCATTGGCTTTGTAGTTAAGCTAGAGTCTCAACAAGTGACCAGCACTCTCGAGGGAAACAGCCTGGACTTTCGATTCCCAGACCTGTACGCCTGCTATGAGAATCCCATTTCGGGAAGCTACGCGGCGAGCATCGATGCGGCATCGGCAGCTGCAATCAATGCTCAGCTCAACGACCTCCAAGAAGCGATGCAGAAAGGATTGGCCAACTCTAACTTTTCGGGAAATCGATTTCTAGAAATGAAATTCTCACGCGCTTATCCGCAGTCGATATCTTATCAGCTTCTAGTCGACGCTCTGGCTCACCGTAACGAGCAGAATGTCATCACTAGCGACGTCACGTACAACACGGACTACGGAATGCCTGAGTATGCGCCAATCGAAGCGGAGACCTTCTACCATCCAATGTACTTGCGCTGCTTAAAGTGGACTCTGAATAGCACCTGGCAGAAAAAAATATTGCAGACGGGCTCTACCTCGGGCATTGTGGTTACCCTGGTAACGGACTCGGCATTCGATGGGCTGGAATCGAGCGGACACTCAATACAACAGATTGTGTACGCAAGGCAAACGCAAATTCCTGTCACTGATTGGTCGCTTGATGTCTCAGACTTCAATGGGCCCGACAGACAGGCGGGGGTCAAATTTTTTCTTACGCCGCCTGGAGAGTACCCATCCGACTTTGTGACATCTTTCACCCTTGAGCCAGGTAAGTTTCACACTGTGGAGATCGACATGATGCAGCAGATTTACGAGGATGGTCAGTTCAGCTGTCTCAGCAATCCTCCTGCCGTCCAGTTCGTGAACCCGTACGATGAGACTCCGTACAACCATTCCTACAGCTACTCCTACTGCTACTACTATGAGCACCACAGGCAAATGCAGAAGGTCGTTAATATGTCAAGCCACATCGGTCCTCTACCCTGGCCTTTGAGATCGAAAAAATTTGTCATGAATCTCACAGGCGAACCGAATTTCTTTGCTTTCTTCAGTGAACCATCAGTTCAAACTCAGACTGCTCAGTTTGATCGCTTAACTAAAGCGGAATGCAAGCCGAAGCGACCTTGCAGCACCTTGGACTACAGCGTCAGCGTCTCTAGGGGTGACTGGCCCACTCGGAGCTCGTTGGCTCCCTTCGTCAACAGCTCAATCAGGCAGGCCTGGATGCTGGCCAACTCAAGGAATCAAAGTGTTCCCGTTCTCGATCTTCTCGTCACCGCAAACGAGTCCACCGTGTCCTCATACATCCGTACCAACATGCTCAAAGTTCACTTCAAGCCTCGCCGAGTTCTGTGCGATCGAATGAAGTTTTCTATTGACTACGGGCTGCAGAACTTCATCTCGGATGTGGGCGGCATCATGGGCATCTACCTGGGCATGTCGCTGCTGACTCTGTGCGAGCTGCTCGAGCTGCTCTTCGACATCGCCTCTTTTGGCAGGAGCAAGGCCGTAGTTTTTGGTTTCAAGGAGCGCACTTCAACGCAGAAGATCGGTGACGAAATGATGGCTAAGCAGCCGCCAAGGGACTCGCCGTCACGACTGTCTGTTCGGAGTGTCTTGAATGAGAATTGAAGGAGTAGATAACTACAAAACGTTTTGACATCGAGTTTGCTTTCGTTAGAATCTTTTTGCAGCAGAAACGCGATATTTTTAGGAAATTTAAATGCCTCTTAGACTACTAATTTTAGATTCGTTACCTTGTTTTCGCAGATAGATCGAACTTAAGGTTACTTTGGGTTATTGCCTTAACTTTAAAGAACTTTTTTGATGCTTTATGCGTGAACGTTTTTTATGTGTTTCTTTTTGTGGTGTCTTCGGCACGTATCTTTTAATAAACTTACAATGATATTAACGAATACTTTCCCTAGAGCAACTTTTTATTTATTTGAGTAGAAAAATAGGTAAGCACAGAAAACTGATGTCTGAATGCAGTTTATTTTTGCTGTCACCTTTTAATTTCTTTAATTAACCAACGAAAGTTTTTTGTCTACATTCGCACAAGTAATGTATCCCACCAAAAATGCAATATACGAGCGTACACCTTTAAATCCAGAATTATTTTCTTACCCGGTGCAAAAAGTAGAGTTTGCTAGACTCTGATTTAGTACAGTCCGATGGGACATTCTTTGTCCGACCAAATTCAAGTCCTTTAGACTCTGACTATAGTCTGTCTTCGTTCGCAATCTTGCCCTAAAGCGGACTGGGAAAGGACTGTGGATGCTTTCTTCACTACTTTAAGTAGCTATTTGTAATTTTTGTAATAGTCGCATATTTTCTCATGCTTATTATTTTTCGTTCATTTTATTTGCCATTATTACTGCATGAATTAGTGATGGATACAAACAGGTGAATGCTTAACAACAGTTTTAAAGAAATATTACATGCAATACGATGAATTGGGTGGCACTAATGTTAATGTTAATTCGTAACAGTACTTTTATATTCACGCTTTGGCCTTATCTCTTTTCACACAAAGTAGTTTAGCGCAATTGCAATATATCAGTAAATGAATGTATACTAATAAAGGTGGAAAATTATTGCATGCATAAGAATGAATGGATTAGCACCGATGATAAAGTAAATGATAAGTAAGAATAGTAAATTTTATTATTTTCATTATTCGTCCTCATCGCTTACTAAGAATACTTTTTTGCTGCGTTTCGTTGCCTGTGACCTTTTTTTCTGAGGTCCGCATGCACACTTTCGCAGCAACCTGTCCAGCAGCAGCATCAGCAGCCGCACATTCGACTTCCCGCCGTGCACGTTCGTCTTGCTGCGCCTGCTTTCTCTTTCGTCGAGCTGCTTCCCTCTCATTAGCATGGCGCAGAATATCAATGATAGCCAGCTCGACCGCTCTTTCGGGGTACAGTCGCTTGCCATCAGCATCTTTCGGGAAAATTTCCTCGACGACACCTTAGAAGTAAAATTTTTGTTAAGAAATAGATTAACAGACAATTTTTGTTTCACTAGACACGTCTTCTCCTACTTATTATTAGAGGCTCAGTAGTCTATTAAGCAGTCAAAAAATTAAAATTTTATACTTTTAAGTCCATTCAGTTCTTCACAATACCGTAAACGTGTGTTCTATACAAGGCTAGTTCACATCACCATTAGTTATTAGACCAGATCAAGCATATGCTCGTATGTGTTGTCATTAAAATTGTACATCATTTCACATCGCTCTATTTTTTCATTAGCCACAAGATATAGTGACACATTTAGTCGTGGAGTTAAAATTTTACTGAGGATACGACTCTCACCGTCAAATACGTCAATCACATTGCTGAATGCCAAGTCGTCGTCGGTCAGTGTGCAGTTGAGGTGAGACGGAACGCGTTTCTGCATCCCGCGGCCGCCCCAATTGACAACGCACATCATCGACTGAGAGAGACACTTTTTCATCATTCGGCGCATGGTCTCAGGCAAATCCTTGTCTCTGCATCCCCAGAGACGTTCTTTCTGGAGATTTTGATTGCAAGAGTAACTCAATAGCAATTCAGAATTCATAAGAGCTAAAGGCTACTGCTCAACTTACGAGACTCGATTGCAACTCCGCAGATGAAATGAATGCTATGTACTCCTCCCAAGAGTCGATGACCTTGAATTTTTCCTTGGGACGCTCTGCGGCAGCTGATGTGTCACCGGCACCTTGTCGACGCAACAGTCGAAGTATGGACTGCTGGGATTCGACGAGGGTCTCTAAGACTGACTCAATTTGCCGTAGCCGCTTGGTGATTTTGCATGTTTGGCGTGTGCTAATCATCGCTAGGTGAGCAACTCCCTTTATTGAGTCGGTCTCGATCCCGAAGCGTCCGAGGCTTTGTCGGATCTGTTGCTCAGTTGCGGGGTGCAACCTCTCCATAGCAACATCGTCATCATCAGCAGTCTGATTGACGATCTAGAGCAAGCCAGACAATGTTAGCTCGTAAGATTAAAGATAAAAATGATGATGCGGAAGCAAAAATCACTATAGGAAACTACTCACATCCAAGTCAAGCATCTCGGGCACGCCTAATGAGATCTCTGTTTCGTCGCTTACTTCTGCTTGAGCCTGCACCTGCGTTCGTGACATTTCAGTAGTAGTTGGCGTCCTTTGTGTCGATAACTTAGACACGGTTGAAGCATTCGGCGTTCTTGGTGTCGAAAATTCTGGAGTATTCGGAGCTACTGGTGTCGTCACTTTTAAAGCAGATTGGGGCCTTTCTAGCAGCGCTGTGTTGAAAGGCGGCAGAGGCGATAAGGGTGTCGCAGAGTCTCTCGCTGGCACTCTTGAATTTGCTACTACCCGATGGCGACTTGAGCTTGAGCCCTCAGCAGCAGTCTCGTCCTCCGAAGTTTGCAATGTCTGCAACGGAATTGAATCGAGTCAAATTGGTCCAGAATCACAGTTAAAATAAAAAAATAAAATACAGCAATTAGAAACGATAGAAATTACTTACGGACATAACAGCAAACTTGTTTCGTTTGCCGGTATTGACGCGGATGATATTCTTCAGAATTCCTTCTATCGACTTGTTCTTAATGTCTATTAGCTGTCTAATAAAGACTATGGTGGGCTCCGTGTTGGTGCTTGCGTCCAAAACCACCTGTACGATAATTGCATCGTACCACTCACTCTCATACTCCGCTCTAATTCGCATTGGCACAGAGAAAAATTTGTCTTGGGCACATAATGCAACCCAGTCATCGCTGGTAAAATCCTGGAACTCGCCAAGGGCAACGCTGCTAGCAGACGCTTCCAGAACTTGTTTGTCTCCAGGAAAATATACTATGAATCTGATATTTTCCATATCAATTGAATGAAAATGGCTCAACAACGATGAATATCAATAGCGCTTTTAGGATCGTTGTTTGAAAAACATAATTCTATAAACCTAAAAATGAATAGGGCCCTTTGAGAGAAATCAAGCGTGAACCAATGGAAAATATCAGTGGCCTCTAACTTTAAACGCAACGGGCCAATCGTATCCTCCTTCCCATAATCCCATCATTCCCACACGACAAAGAGACCGATTTACATTAGATTGCAGATTGTTAATTTGATTAGTTTATTGCATGATTTACTTCTTAAGAATTATTACTCAATCAGATTCAGCTTTCATATTTTTTGTTCATCACTATTTGGAGAAAATGTCATCTAAGCGAAGGAAAACTTCTGAAGACAAAAATTCAAGCCGACATTTTAAAAACTGGCTGTCAACAAATCTGCTCTGCCCTGAGCACACAAAGCAATTTGGAGCTAAATCTGAAGAAATGCCTCGATCCTCTGCTGATCAGTTCGAAGCTGAAGTCTGTGAATTGCCTCCTTGTATTGACAGTAGCACTACGAGTACCAATCGCGAATTCGACCCGCACTATCTAGTACAGTGTCTCAAGTCAATTGATCTCTCTGACGAAAGCGATGTGGAAGGCGAATATGAAACGGACGACGAGCACAAAGACGACCAAGTTGAGACGGCAAAGCCCAGTATGGAAAGTCTGGACGACGAGCTGTTGATCCTATTTCTGCTTCACAACCTGTCTCACAGAGCTATGAAATTTCTACTGAAAGCATTGCACAGCCGGGGCTTGCCCGTCTCGAAATCTCTTTACTTGCTAACAACGAAGGATGGCAAGAAGAAGGTGCTCAAGTACTCTATGGGAGCTGGACACTTTGCATACTTAGGCATCGCTTCTAACATCGCCTATCTTCTGCAAAATAATCTGCTCACATTGAAAAATTCAGCTCAACTTCCGGGACATTTGCAAGGTTTTGAACTGGATATTAAAATCGGCATTGATGGGATGCCCGTCTACAATTCCTCTAACTACTGTGCCTGGCCCATCCTTGCATTGATCTCCGGATTCGATCGCCCACTCCCGGTCGCATTGTACGCAGGAATTGGTGAGTGAGCGAGTGTTTGAGGGCGGGATACTTGCGTGTATTTTTTAAAAAAAGTAACTTTCAATATTTAATACAAACCAGGTAAACCACCCCTGGAGGAGTTTCTGGCCGACTTTTGCAAGGAGGCCGCAGAACTGATGTCGGACTTCAAGACTATTGAAGGAGTTCAGATCAAAATCCGGAAGATGGATTTCATATGCGATTCGCCAGCTCGCTCATTCATCAGCAAAACACTCTATCACAATTCTAAAAACGGTTGCTTCTACTGCCGATCTGAGGCAGAGTCTGTTGGCAGGCGAATCGTCTACGAGACAAGTGTAGGGGAAGCTCGTACCGCAGATGATTATCGTGCAGGACGGTGAGATACATCTCCGTGACCTACCTTCATCTCCCTGATTTCCCTGCCTGATCTCCCTTCATCTCTCTAATCTCCCTTCATCTCCCTGATCTCCGTTAATCTTCTTGGTCTCCGTTTTTTCTCTGATCTCCAATGAACTCACGTATTTAATTATATTTTTATCATCTCCTAACTCTTCGTTATATCACTTAATTCATCTGAATTACTATAATTATTAGAAACTTCTTCATTAATTTCTACCTTCATCCGCAACTCTTTTATTCCTTCGCTATTTCCAAAAAATTGCAGGGAGTCGAACCAGCGAGAGGGTCCAGGACCTCTAATGTTCCTACCCGGACTGGAATTTCCTAATTGCATTCCGCCAGATTTTATGCACCTCGTCTGTCTTGGAACGGTGCGAAAGCTGTTTCACTTTCTTTTTTCTACCGATGACGGCCGCAACTGTAAACTCAGGCCAGCTCAAATCGAGGAGCTTTCGGATGAAATCGGAAAGTTTGCTCCCTTCACTCCGACGAATTTTCAAAGACGCCCTCGGCGGATCGATCTTGAGTTGGGACACTTCAAGGCATCAGAGTTAAAGAACTTCTTGCTCTACTTCGGTCCGTTTCTATTTCGCAAGTATCTTCCCGAGAAGTTGTATAAGAATTTTCTCCTCCTGCACTTCGCTATTTACGTCTTCATGTCAGCCGACTTACTCGCCAACTCTGAATTATTCAGCTACGCAGAAGCCTGTCTCAAGACGTTTGTAATCGAAGCTCACCAGTTGTACGGAGATACCATCATGACACACAACACGCATGTCTTACTTCACCTTCCTCAATACGTAAAAATGTTCGGATGTTTAACTAATTTTTCGGCCTTTCCATTCGAGAACTATTTGTCCCATTTAAAACGCCGACTCCGAGTGACTCGATTTGCAACGTCCCACTTGTTGGCACAAATGCTAAACATCCGTGATTTGATGACGAAGAGCCCTGTTACCTCTCTTCGGTACAGATGCAAAGCACCAGACAACTGCTGCCTGATTGAAAAGAGCGTAGTGCGCATCACGGATGTCTTTGACAATGGAGAGGTCAGCGGAATTGCCCTGTCTCAACTGGACAGCCTCTATCACTATCCGTATCCATCTGCGGTATTAGGCATTGCTTTTTATGCGGAATCACGGCGAAAAATTTCCGGAGTTCCAAGAAGAAAGTGCATTTTGCTGCCGCAGCCGGGAAATAACTACCTAGTTATTCCACAATGTTCTACTCATGACGAGTGATGCCATTTGATTGAACTGACGAATTTCGCTTCTCTGCTTTGTTTTTTTGATAAACTGAATTCACCTTAACCGTGTAATTATTTCGCTTTGCGTTTTCTTACGAGGTTCTTATCATCTCATAATTTATAATTTATATTTTATATTTTAATATTGTAATAAATAATTGTACTCGTAATTATATCCCGCCCTTCCATTCCCCTTCTGGAATAGAGGTCAGAGCTAGTTGCTTACTAGACCCCGAGTGATAAGGATATTGTGAGAAATTGCTTACAACCTATGTAACACTATGCTCTCCAACATTATAAATTTTTATGAGTCTTTGTTTTCTAAGTCTTCTCTGAACAAAGACGCTCCTGGGGCCCAAGGTGGCTCTATTTTGAAACAAGGGGACAGGGAGATGGGATCATTTAAGAATAGACTCTGCGTGCCCAAGCATGTTTCGAGGCAAAAATAAAATATTAGCAATGGCCCGGGCGCTTCTTTTACAACTAACCCAGAGGACGGGAGCATTCTCCACTTCAACTGTGAATAAGTATAGAAGACACTCTTATGGTTCTAGTCACAGACCAATAAGTATAAAGTTTTTTGTTTCATATTCACATTTCAAGCTACAGGGGCAGAGTGGATACCCGTCCAAGACTAAATATCTATCGGTTGGGGAAGGAATATCTAGGGCCATTTTTAGCATTATATTTTTGTCACAAAACATGCCGGGGCAGGCAGTGCTCCATGCGCAGTCTAGTTATAATTATTGGCCAGTGGCATATGCCTAAAGTTTAAGGATTCTATGGTTCTAGTCATACTTTTTCCTCCTATCCTATGCCTTCTATTACTGTACTATCCCTCCATTTGGCCTGCGTTTGTTTGAAAATCTGGATCCGAAAGGCAGATGTTTAGTTAAACATTACTTGTAAATAGGAAGGTGGGTTTGGGCTAGCAAAGAACGAAACATTTTTCATTTTATCCACGGAGGGAGAAAGAAAAGGAAAACATGTAAAGCAATACAGACCTGTTGTTTTTAGGAAGTTCGAAGCTCTTTGTGGGGTCTTTGGATATTAGGACACGACTGGTTATTTCGTGTTCACGTATTTTGGGCCCAGAATAATAGTTTATCAAAGTACGCTCGTACAATAACAGAGATAAAATCCAATGGCCTTTGCAACAAGTTCCTGGGGCCATGTTAAACATCAAAGGGAAAGTCTGTACCACTTTTATTTGAAGGGTATTAAATAAAAATCCTGCTTAACTGACAAAGCTGACACAAGTATTCCATTTCTCCTGACCCCGCAGTTGTGTTCGCAATTTTTTAACATGAAACAGTCTTTGATCTATTTTCATCACAATTACGAGTACATCGCCAAAACTCGTCAGAACGGGGCTTTTCGGCGAAACATGATCGCTGACTGATTTCTATCTATGTATTGATAATTCGGAAAGAGCTGTTTCTATCAGTTAAAATTTAAGAGATTAAACAGAATAGTATTCAACTTTCCAGCTATTGAAATGAAATCACTGATTTGAATGCTTCTTTTATGCGCAGTGTGCTTGTCTGACTTTTCCTTCAGAGGTAAACGAATTTTGCCTTTTGTTGTCGTGCGCAGGCAAAAGAAGCCAAATAATATTTCTGAATTTTCCTTTTACATGTAACTAATGCAAGTGGACAGATAAATGTATTTATGAAATAGCTTAAAAAGCAAAAATTGCCTTGGTGCAAAATTTTTCCTACTTTTATTTCGTAAACACTTTCATACATGGAAATTTGGGGAATAGTCATGTATGACAGTCTGAACATTAAAGAAAAGGGTTCAACTGCCCCGTGCATAGGCAGCACTGCATTGTCATGGTTATTCCTAGTGTGTCCTAGGGTAAACGCTAGTTGGACACTGAATAAAACAAAAAATAATCGATATTCTGCTTGCAGGGACAATGCTTTGTAACTAGTCCCGGGTCTCTTCCATACGCTCGTATCTCTTGAATGGATCTGAGCCAGGGATGTACATGTAGAGCCCTTGTTGGACCCACTGTGATATAGTCAATCGTCACCCTTTTTATTGAACTGAAGGGGAGCGGTTTTCATGATATGCTATTAAAAGACCAAGAAACAGCTTTTGTACATAAAGTGGTTCATTTCGTCCCGCATAGCTTGCTTGGGTTTGATTTATGGCAATCGTAGAGGCAGTTCCTCTGCCCTTACCCGAGCCTTCGATATTTTTTTACATATTTACGATTGTGGGCCTCTTAAAACTCGCATAGCGTACACACAAAGTCTGACTCACAGACCATAGCATGCAGCAAACACTGCTTGCTTCACTCTACCCCAATATCAACCGAAATGGGCTGGTTGAGAGGGGCCATTTCTGAGTTTGATTTTTGTCCACAAAACGCATGACCCATAGATTCTCACATCGCAGTCTATCTAGCTCGTACTATACTTGGTCTGTGTATGCTCTTTCACAAAACATAAAAATCAAAAATGCTCTTGATCATATGCCAAAAACTTTATAAAGCCTAAATTTCACAGTTTCTATTTGAACAGTATTGAGTGACCCTAATTTAATGGCTTTTTGAAAAAGGAAAAGCATTTTTAATTACGCTCGTAATGCGTGCGATGCGAAAGTCACATTGAAGTGAAACAACCACTTCCTTAGGCAGACTGTACCTTTAACGTATCCTCTCGTCACTGCATACTCGTACAGACTTCATTTATAAACTCCCATAATTGCTGGTTCAGGGAAAACTAGAAGCCAAGGTCAAGGTATACGCGCACAGACCATATAGAAATAGACTACGTTTCTAGGGGGCCTACCTAGTCGTGTTGTGGGACATGCAAAAATATGTCAATGAAAATCTGGAAGGAGCTGCAGGACTGGAGCACCCGAAAAGCTTATACTTAGCTCGTACAGCTGAGGCCTGTTGAACTCAAACCAAGTGACCCAACTGCAAAAAATACGTCCCGGATTGATATTTAATATTTAAATACAATGTAAGTATTAATGTAGAAAGATTATAAAAAATTCCAAAGCCTGTTTTAACACAGTAAGATACTCGTATCTTTCCACGCCACGAAATTTAAGTAAAAGGATGATTCTTTCTACTTATGACGCCGAAAGGCACACAATAATAACCTGCCTAAATCAGTTCTTAATCAGCTCTAACATCGAAATCAGCACAACTTGTTGAATATCATAGACTTTGCCGAATCCCACTATTAATATACACTAAGATGACTGGGATCTCTGTCTTTTAGTAACTAAAAAACTTAAGATATGTTGCTCGTAAAAGCTCGTAAATTCGCCCCCCCTCGCCTACTGCCAATCGCATTTTTGCAAGCCTCTTCTGGGGAAAACATATCATATCTAAGGAATTGCGTAATCTCCTATTTAAAGTAGCGTGTTTAGGAAGCACAGAATCTAAAAAAAATAAAATAGATTTTTCAGCCTACTACATAGGATCTGAAATAAGACCGGACCAAACTATGAAATGAAACAGACAATTTCTTCGTTAAAGAAACCTGCAACAAGCTGTAAATATTTCAATAGGCATGAGGCTATAACGGTAATTTAAAAAAAATTTGTCAGAGCTAAACGGATTGGAATCGGACTCATGATTTGTCAGAGCTAAAATGACTTAAAAAGGACCGACTAAAAAATTCATTGAAATCATGACAATTGACTAATTAAAAACTGCAATTCGGACATTGCCATCACGTTACTAATGATTTTAGGGCAAAAAAAAATTTTCATGTCTGTTGCACGAGGACTCATCAGAGTCCGATCTGGGTCCTTTGGACTCAACTTTTTACACTGGGTAGCTATGCGTCCATCCGCTTAAAAAAATAATCTAGCTGCATCAAAAATTGGTATTTCTTTGATGTCTGGTTCATTTGCGCCCATTGCCATTTTTAAAAAATCTTAGTTCGCAATAAATTGAGTAAATTTTACAATAAAATGAACTTCAGCAACCAATATTTTCATCTCTATCTTACTTTAAGAGGTCATCACGGCTTTTTTGTTTTACTTTTTTACTGAACAGAGGGAGATTATTAAACCCTAACTAGATTAACCAATTCTATAAACAATAATAAAACAATATCATATATCAAAAAGTACTTTCGAGACGATTTAGCATAGCACGCAACTCGTTCAAGCATTCGAATGTGTTGCTGTCAAATTTGTTTTAAAAACGCGGCAGAAAATATATCTATTTAATTGTCAACTCAGACTGACTCACGCCAAGTCGCTTCCTTATGAAATTCCATCGCTTGGCACCAGTGTGAAGCAATTTTAAAATACCAGCAGTTATTAATCATTCACGAAAAGTGGCTTAAAGGATTTGCGGCCATGATTATGCAATTAAGGTGCCGTTAAGCAAGCTGTTAAAGGTCAACTACTTGCATTACTATGTAGCTGAAAAACAATTAATCTATTGGTACCCAGACAGCTCGTACCAATGAATGATGATAGTTTTAGGCAAACCAATTTTACTATCATCAATAATAATTTATTCTAGCTGCATCGAAAATTGCCTTTTAATTTTTGGTATTAGCCCGCATTGACACGACAATTTACTTATAACACATTAATTACTCTCATTGCAACAGTAGCAACTCTTATGTCTGAGTGAGTGAGTGAGTGAGTGAGTGAGTGAGTGAGTGAGTGAGTGAGTGAGTGAGTGAGTGAGTGAGTGAGTGAGTGAGTGAGTGAGTGAGTGAGTGAGTGAGTGAGTGAGTGAGTGAGTGTGGAGTGAGTGAGTGAGTCAGTCAGTCCGTCAGTCAGTCAGTATGAAATTTAAGATAATTGTATTAGCTTTTTTGTATATACTGACAAATCAATAACATTTAAACACTGCGAGGCAAAAACTAGACCGAGTTCTTGGCATATTTTATAATTTATGCTCGATATCCTAGCTGCCTACTATCATTAACTAGCAGAGTCAAGTAAACCAAAACTTGCGCTAACAAGAGATTTACATTTTGCTAAGGAGACAAATTGGTTTTAAACTTAGCGTTAATCAGACTTAAGGAGCCTAACACAAGGAGATCCTTTACACATCGGTCTACGAGTTGTTAATATCTGCTAATTATTTCGCGGAACGTAGCGGCAATTCAAAACAAAAATTGTTTAGAATTATTTTTGAGTGCGCAAGCAATATGAGTAGAATGCAAGACGGGGCTTTCAGGACAGTAAGAATCGCCCTTTTCTATATGCGCCTATAACTAAATTAAATATCCCCAGGCACTTCAGCAAAAATAGGGTACCTCCCCTTTTTGACCAAAAGTCACCAGATCCCATTCACTAGCCTAAATTTAATATGTCCCCATAGATTCGTATCTTTTCCCCGATGGGTCCTCTGGGACAGAGGAAAAAACCTGGGTCAGCCACAAAAACCTCGTAACATGCAAAAAATCATAATCCATAATCCATAATTTTGTTTATCCTGGCGAGTTCAATGCACCTCCCGCTTTCATACGGAGACACTGAACCTAAGCCTCATTCTAGCAACTTAAAGACATTCAAGCATCAACACAGGGTACTCACCCCGAAAAAAAATATAAATTTTCAATAAAAATGCTTCCAACTGTCTCTCCAGGATCTTACTATGTTAAGCCTCATCCCAATTACAAATCTAAGTACCAATGCAAGAAGGAATGCAAAGAATATATGAAAAAATTCTGGCCTAACATTGAACCAACCATCCCAAATCTTAATCATGCGGTTAAGATTCACTGGCATTATTTACATGGAGTAACTATTAAAGATTACGACAGCTACTATAACTTTGCAGAAATTATTAAGCAACTGTAATTTATTTCATTTTATTTTTTTTCTCACATTATTTCAATAATAATTGTCATTGCAAACTCTTCACCGTTAAAATCAACAGCTTCTCCATCTTCTGTCTCAAACTGTAGCACTATTTCATTAATTTCTTTGTTACAGAGCACAACTCTTTTTACTGGATTGGGTTTCTCAACAATCATCTGTCCACCAGCAACAGAGTTAGAAATATTGTATAAAATATTTGTTCGCTTTCCCTTGAAGACCCAGTCCAGACTGAGATTGCTTCGGATCAAAATGTTCAAACTCTTAACAATGTCTGCAATATTTTCTGCCATAAATAAACCGCATGCCGGCTGGCGGCTCAACATAACTGCCCCCGGCGAAGGAGTTGCGGGTGGTGCTGCGGTTTCTGCCTTGTAGACTTTCTTTTCAAATCCCAACTCTCGATACCAGGTGCCATCTTTAAACTCCACCTCTGCGTCTTTATGAACTTGCATAACCACTCTCATTACAGTGAGATCATAGGACAATTTAACAGGAAATAGTTTATTCTCGGGTTTGCTAGCATCAGGAGTTCCAAAATGCCCCCTTTTGGTAAAAACGTTCTCCAGAAAGTAGTTATAAGTGTCCACGCTCTGTGTGCTCACAGGGAATTTAACCGGAAATTATTTCACTTCGCCTCCACTTTGTTTCCATTTGTAATAAAACATGTTATTCTTTTCTGTCACGTTGGGGACATTTGACCAGCCAGTAAAGTCATTGAGATAAACATGGTAGTTTGCCTCTGGGTCCAGACGAATGGGTTGCTCAAGTTTTTCAATAAAAGTTCCACTTGAATCTGTAAGTCGACCAGTTATTGTAATTGGGATACTTTCCTTCGAATGCGACACGATATTGTTTAGTCTTTCAGCAATCGCTTCCATTTTTTTTACAAAAAAAATATTTTAAACCTTACTCGAAGAATTATTAATCATGTTCAGCTTAATTTTCCTCTCAAATGCATAGATGATAAAAAGGTCAACGGGTGTTGCCTCACTTCTGTCGATAGTGGTCACAATATTCACCGGACTGTTGTCAGTAGGCATTTGCCTGGCCGACACGTCTGCACCGAAAATGGGGAAAAGAGTCTTGAACTGCCATGCCGTAAAAGCGATTCCGTTGTTCTCCTTAACGGCTAAGTCAACCAGCTCGCAGTAAAATTTACTAATTTTGTTTGCTGCAAAATCTCCATTCTGTGGCATTGCCGGGTAAAGATTATCACTGATTTCATGTTGAATTGTTCGCACATTTCCATGTTCATAACGACTTATAGTTAATGGATCTCTCAAACTGACAATAATGTACCTTGGGTTGCTGCAAGAACCCTCCTTAATACAAATCTGTTGCCTTCTTTCATTGCGTTCATCCCTGCACATGTAAGCTGTGAAAGCAACATCAATGTCTTTTTCAATAGCCTTCAAATATTCAGCTTTCAGTGCTGTCTTTGGTTCAATGAGTTCCAAGTACAACTCAACTCCTGCTAGCTTGACTGCCATTCTAGTATGCTCAGCTCCTGTCCAAACACTCCTGTTGCGATCGTCCCTGGTAAGCCTAAACGTGTAGCTAAAGTTGCTGGTCAGGCGATTAAAAGTATTGCAGAACCCGCTCATGAATCTCAAAGGTACAAATATATCTACATTTCTATACTGAGGATTCTTTGCGCCATCATCAGCACCCGCCAATGCATAGTTATATCTCCCCTTTCTTTTTGCAAAACCTGAATCATTTACGTCTCCTTTCTCCTCATTAGGGATGAAGCCAGCGCCGCTACCAAGTTGAATAAAATCTGGGTTTTCAATGAGACAATGAGTGTCATACACTACACCAAAGTTGGCAATTCTCTCCAGCTCTGTACTCCCGTTCGACACGCTAAACTCCTTAAACATGTAGGCCCAGAAGTTGCTGATTAGCGTGACATCAGCGTCATGCTTGTCAGTATTAGCACCAGCAGCATTTGTACCGCCTTTAGTCTTGTATTGGAATGTTATGTAAAACCCGCTCCTTAGACTGTGAACGCTGACCAGAGATGAACACCCGGTGTAAGTGAATGTTAGCGTTTGACCGGGGCCCAAATTAGTTTCATTCTGATTTTCATGACTGGGGACTCTTACTTGAGTCGCTTTGATTGTGCTGTCATCACTCAAGATAGGCTTGTTGATTTTATAGAAAACTGGTGTCAGAGGATCGTTCATTTTTTAACTTAAAAAATTAAAATAAAAAAATGAAGCGAAAAAATTCTCATTACATCTCTGACTTGGAGAAGCTTGCAGAAGCTGAAAAACGAGTCACCGGGTTAATTAACAAAGAGCAGCAGTCCTACAATGAGTTTATCCAAGCCGCCACTGAGTTTCACAAACCGGGATACACCGAAGCAAAGAAATCCATTGAAACAGTTAAGGAAGCTGTTGATGAGATTCAAGAGAGCCAGTTTCAGAATACGCTGAATAAAATTCCACCGGCCTCACAAGATTCTCAGGCTTTGCAAGAAACATCTCAGCAAAAATTGAAAGTAACAGATAACTTCTTTGGGCCAGTAGAATATGAAGGCAAACTCGTCTTTGGTGTTAGTGTCTGGCGTAAAAATATTTCTAATGATCCTGTGGATTATCATCTTGAGATAACGAAAGAAAGTATTGGAGTCATCAAAGAAGGCGCGGCCGGGGAAGGAGAAAACACCTCAAAGAAAGTTGCTTTCACCCAAGTATTGCTCAACTTCATGACTAAAAATCAAGAAACTATTTCTGCGAAACAGCTAAACAATTATAAAGATCTGGTGACTTTTGCTTTACAAAGAGACATAGACATCCTTAAAGTCCCTGACATACTCACATTTTTACATGTCAATGGGGTCGACCTGAACAGCTTTAGAAAGTATAAGCACTTAAACAATGGTTTGACCTGCCAGATCAGCTAGAAGTCATAAATTACCAGGAACAGCAAAAACAACTCTCTCAGCAACAAGAGATACCTCAGCAACAAGAGATGCCTCAGCAACAACAAAGCCCTCAAAAATTAAGAGCAGAAGATGTACTCTCTCAACTTGAGACAGCAGATCCAACTCAAGTAGCTAATTACAAAACGGCAAATCCACAAGTATGGAGGCATCTAGAACAATTCTCACCAGATAGAATGCAGCGAATTTCAAACAGAGTTTTCACACCAAGGCAAGACATTAGATCACCAGAAACATCACCAGAGACATCACCAGATACATCAGCTGCAAGTACCGGCACAGGGATGCCTGAAGTCTACAAGCGACTAATCGTTCTCCTAGGAGCAGCAAAGACAGGTTTAAAGGATGAGAATAGAAAAGAGTTTGTTCATATTCTTGATAAAATGCTAGAAAAGAAGTACATCGATAAAAGAGCAAGAGAACTTTTACTTTCAAGGTTCAATAAAAAATAATTTTTTTTTCACATAAAAAATGCCACTAATCTTCGAAAAAGACGTCCCTAAATACTACGATGAGAACGAATTAAAGCTCATTAAAAGAGGATCTGGACTTTTTCCAGCAGGTCATTATCCAAGAAAAGAGCGATCGGGTAACGGTATTGCTGATTTGATCGCCCAGGGGGCAAAGATTTTCAAAGTCATCAGTGAGAACAAAGAAAATATAAAAAATGCTGCCGAGGCGGCGGGAAGTGTAGTCACAGCTGCGAAGAAGATCAAGGACACTATAAATGATGTTCAACCACTCGCGCCAAGCGCTGATAGCATTGATCCATCTGTTTATGCTAAGATGAGAGCCGATCTTAAAAAAGGCAGCGGTTTTAAATACGACTAAGGTGCTTTCTGGGGGTACAAGACGTGTGGGGGTACAAGACTAATAGCAAAAGACATATATAAGTAAAAAAAAACCACACACACACACACACACACACACACGCACCGGTTATGGACCCAGTGCCAGAGACACTAACGTTGTTAAAGTAAATTTGGGAAGGTTTGTGTTCGAATCGCAAGACGGTCTGCCACGGTTGCCTCGTTTCAAATTTTTTATTTCGTCTAAAAAAGTTGTCCAGGATTGTTTTTCATGACCATATGTCTTTATCTGTAGCGCCGATATTGCGTCCATAAGTGCAGAAAATATAAAGGCCGAATGTATTTTTACACAGTTGCTTTCTACTGCCGCGTCGGCGATGCCCTTACGGTCCGCGGCCGTGAACTCAAGGCGATTTGCCATTCGGCGTTCCAAGGCGATTGTCTTTGATTCTAGGGCATTTGTCTGCGGTTCCAGGGTATTTGTCCTTATTTCCAGGAGATTTGTCTCCGATTCTAGTGCAGCGACTCTTGATTTCAATGCAGAATTCTCCGATTCTAGGGCTTGTATACGTTTTGATAGGTCACTAAGTTTTGCGTTTTGCGAGGCGTCTTGTCTTGTG
Source organism: Macrostomum cliftonense (assembly GCA_950096795.1). Classification (NCBI taxonomy): domain Eukaryota; kingdom Metazoa; phylum Platyhelminthes; family Macrostomidae; genus Macrostomum; species Macrostomum cliftonense. The sequence goes on from CATNEM010000201.1 coordinate 315,128, forward strand.
ATTTCGTCTGTGTTGATGTACCTAGAGTCTAGGAACGACAGCTTGTAAGTGTTGGAAGGTTGATTTACGACGCCAGCGAAATTCATGTTGTTTTTTTTATTTTAATTTTTACTTTAAAATGGATTTTTCAAATGACTTCAACCCTCATTGGACTCGGAACCAAATCAAATTTACTCATAACGAGGCAATTCCTAGTCACTTCAGATGTATTGTTGTTGGAGAATCAGGCTCAGGGAAGACATTCAGAATCTTTAACATGCTTCTCAGACCGGGATTTCTTGGCTATGACACACTGCACATCTACTCACCCACTCTGTATCAAGATGAGTATGAGATGTTGATTGCAGGTCTACAGAACAAACTAAAAAAGGAGCATATCATTCAGTGTTTTAATAACCAATCCAAGCTGCCCAGTGATCCAGAAATTGTCGCCAGTGAATATGCTAGCCATATACCAGATAATGAAAAGTGGCACGACATTAAAGTGTTCACATATGGGGACCCGCAAATTGATCCTAAAACTAAACTTCTCCCTCAGCCTGATGAACTGGAAAAGGGAAGGAAGCACTTGATTGTCTTTGATGACTGCATGACAGGGCCCCAGAAACAAATTGAAAACTATTTCACCAGGGGTCGACACAACAACTGTAATGTAATCTATATTACCCAAAACTGGTTTGAGTTGCCAAATAAAACTATTCGTGGGAACTGCAATCTGATCCTCTTGTTCCCAACCATACCGCAAGACCGACTGAAGAGGTTAAGTAACGAGGTGATTGCTCCTGCCCATTTTACTAAGCCTCCATTTGATCGAAAGAACGATGGTCGAAAGGTAGCACACAAGGTATCGCAGGAAGAATTTGTTAACCTATGCTTTGAGAAGTGGAATAAGCCTTATCAGTTCGTGATGATTAACAAAGAGAAAAGAACAGTAGCGTAATTAAAAAAAAAAAAACAAAAATGTCCATAAACTTTGCTGGTGAATCTACTAGTGGCTCCACTGCACACTCGCTTGCTTTCCTTGACAGGCGCTACATTAACGTTGAAGAAAAGATCCCAGAGATCGAACCGATTAGAGACCGCTTAAAACCATTGGAAAGGTCAGCACACCATCATCAAATAAACATTGAAGACTTGCGGGCAAAAATAGCAAAGCTGACCGCCATCGTTGAGACTCTAGCTCAAACTCTCAGATCGGAAATCAATGCAAAAGACATTACTATAAGAACAGCGATTAATAAAAAGCGAGACATCCTTGATTCCTATTCAAAAGCTGAGACTGATGCCTTATTTACCGCTTGGAGAACAACCATTAATCAAAATGTAGAAAAAATAAAAAAGATAGAAAGAGATGTTGCCACGCATACGCTCTATCTGGATAGAATTTATAACAAGTGGGGGAAAACTTTGAGACGAATTAGTCGCCTAGAGCGACAGCACAATCTCCCTGACATTGACATTGAAGACGCCCGATCGTAAAATAGAAAAAAAATTTTTACCTATAAAAAATGGCCGAAAATGATTCTCTGTATGACCCGCCTATTGCACCAAATATGGCCCCTAGTGCGCCTCTCTATCCTACAATCAATACTTTTACCTGCAACTCTCAACAGTTCCGACTTGTAGAGATTCAGAAAATGCGAATGGATATTGAAACCGCCATTATGAAAAACTCTAACAAACTAAAACGCTTTAACAGACAGTGTCAAGCTTTCGAGTATATTAATATGGTTCTCGGGTCAGTGTCAATTCTAAGCGGATCTGCAGCTGCTGTTTCTACACTTCCCATTATCACCGCACCAATCGCCATTCCACTTGGAGTTATTGGGGCCTCGTGTGGTCTCATTTCAGCGGTTACAGGAGCTCTAACTCGAAGCAGACGCCAGAAGCTAAAGCATCTGCAGGAAATGCAAGCAAAACAGAAAAGCATCCAGTCTTCTATCACCGGGTATATTTCAAAAGCAATAGAAGACAAGTTCATTTCAGAAGACGAGTTTCAAAGCATTCAAAAACTTTATGAGCAGCTCAATGAGCAACATGTACATCTGAATAGCATTGATGACATGAGCCAATTGAGAAATGATATCGAAACTGTCTTCAAAAACTATGCAATCAAACACGCTTCAAAGAAAAACTAAACATTTAAACTTAAAATGATTTCCCTATAGCTTTTTCGAGTCTTAGTCATTGCATATAAAACAGTCATACACAGCTCTCCGCAAATATCACTGCTAAGCCCCTGCAGAATAAAGTCTGAGCGGTAGATTTTTGGAGCTTCCATATATTCCCTTAGCTCATCAGGAACGCCCGTCCCATAGCTATCAAAGTAGTAGTACCTATGCTTTCTGTTTGGATCAATCACCCAGCAAACCCAGTGAGACCCTGGTTTCTCGGCAGTGTCAAAGTTCATGATGCCACATTCTTTCAGTGCGTGGGATTCAGATAATGTATCCTTCATAAAGACGCCTCTAAAGTTTGGGATTTCTAGTTCTTTTGCCAACTGTTCCAGAAAAATATTTGTCGTCATTATTTTTTTTGTCAAAATTTTTAAATTCAGTCTACGTTTTTTAAACCATACACTTCAGTCTACGTTTTTAACCTCCAGTGCCCAAATGGAAGACTCGTAACATTGTCTTGAAAGACAACCCTCTTGTTATCTGCCCCTGACAGGCCAATCTTTTTCTGGTTTATGGTAAAAATATTATGGTTCTTCGACTGAAGCTTTACAAACTCATGTGTAGTTTTCTTATTACGTAACAGGGCATCTCTGTAGGCTTCTTCATGTAGAGAGTTCTTAACTACATGCTTTGGAATTCCCTTGGACTTCTTAATTATTTTTCCTGATTCATTGCTTTCACCGCATTTTACAAAATACGATTTTGATCTCAAACCAATGAACTCGGAGATAACATCACCTGCCTCTACATCTTTCATTTTACCAATTACTTTTTTATTGGATGGGTCGAACACTTGATCACCTTTCAAAGTTTTAAATGATTCTGGATACTCTGACAAATCGTAAGGGTTTTGGGGGAGGTGGTTTTGTTCAAGCATGTCCTGATAGATGTCCTTAGTCTGAATGTCTAGAATTAGAGAGTCGGTGTCAGTGTAAAGAAGTTTTCAACGATCCCCATATTGTCGTTTCATGTCATAAAAGAAACTGTACATAAGACGCTTCGATTCATCAAGCACAGTGACACCTGTAAATATAGGTTTGCAGAGTGTTGCTTTTGTCTTATAGAATAGAACAGCCCCTAAGTAATCGTTGAAGACGTGAAGTTCCTTAAAAGTCGGTTTAGAAATATTTCTCTGAATGATGTCACGCTCATGAACGGTGACGAGTTTAAGATTCGTGCGGTTGCGCTCATTTTCAAGAGTCTTGCCGTATACAGAGTTGTTTGCCAGCTTGAACAGATCCTTGTCAAAGTTGTTGGTTGCTTTGGCTCTGAACTGGGTGTTCTTTTCTATGTAGGGTTTCATCCACGCTTCTTCTGTGAATTTGAGGGCCCTATGTACATTTGTGACCCTACAGCCTAAGGATATGAAGTACTGTAGCAGCTTATAATGAATTTTGTAGCGAGTCTTGTTGTGTAGGTTTTGGGTGAGTTTTGCTGTGTGTTCGTTTTCTGTAGACAGGTTCCACGAGCCATCTGGGTGCTCGATAATCTTTGGGCAGTTAATATTCTCCGGGAATGGCGCAAAGTCAGAGAAATGATCATGGAGTTCATTGGGAATTTCTACGTCAACCTCGTAAATCGCAGGTATCGAAAACGCTGGGTTTATTTGTGATACGGGGAGCCACTGGAAGTCTCTCACCGGTAAGTCTTGACTCATTGCCCAACCATAGAGATTGTTGGCGTCTAAATAAACGATATAATTTGTGGGTTTCGTTGGGTCATAAGATTTGAGATATGGATTGTTCGCCTTTCCATATCTGTTCACGCAGATTGATATGCCGCCTCTTTTCGCTGTGTCTATAAAATTGTACATGTCAATGTCGGTTAGAAGTTCAACATACCAGTCTGGGTTTTCATCCCATTTCATTTTAAGTAGAGATTCCCAGCTGGTGGCGGGCAAACTTACATAATGTGCGGGATCAAGACCATATGCTGTGTACCAGGTGTTTCTGAGGGTTTGAAACACATCGGCCAAAAGAAAAACATCAGTATAAAGATAAATCATGTCGTATTGAAAAAAGTTTTGGCAGTTGAAATGTTTGTAGACTGCTTGTGCGTGCTCATAGTCTTTGTCAGAAATTCCTGAGTTTTTTAGCTGAGAGAAGAACTTTTCTTTTGGTGGAAGTTCACCTTCAAAGATGTGCGAGATGTGCGAACCGGTCACATACTCATAAGGGTAGAAACCTTTCTTTCTGAGTAGCTTGAAAGATTCGGGATCTTGTTTTGCTAGTATTTGTGCCAGGATTTTTGTATAAGTGCATTGCTCATCTGTTAGATTTTTACTTAATGCGCGTAGACTGGCTTGTAGGAACAGATAAGTATCCTTGATTTTAACCAAACCAGAACAACCACTTAGTGAACCGGACGCCCCCACCTCTGTTATATTGAGGCATTTAAACTTTTCCTTGTTCTCAGCTATGCAGTCGAGGTGAATGCCCTCTATTTCACCTATTCTTTCAACGATTAGGTGCAGGTCGTATGAACGAGCGTTATGTAGAAAAATATTTAAATCGTGGATGTTATTTTTTAGCTTTAGGTTGCAGGTGTTGTGTGCGGCACCTCTGAAGCGGCCGTCGAAGTGCGAATGGTCTCTAACTTTCGGATTCTTTAAACTGTCTTCAAATGCTTTTCTGCATATGTAGCAACGGGTCGCTGATTGAAAATTGATCTCATCCTGTTCGGTCATATTGATTGGCACAGGTGGGATTGAGCTAAATGTTCTACGTAACTCTAGCATTCTAAATATAAACTGTTTAACACAGTCTTCCCCGAAGAAGTGGTTATACTCGATGACATCAGAATTTCCAAGATGTCCATGATGTCCAATGCAAACGTATGCTACTGAATTTGGGACGTGCTTGCCGTTAACATTTGAACATTCAAAGTCGGCAAATACAATAAAGGGAAGTTTCTCCATCTTGTGATAACTTTTAAACCGTAAATACTTCTGGTTACCGAAAGGAAGAGAGCAGTTAGTTGGATGGTCCTCACAGGTGAGTTCATGCTCTGTGAGTTTTGCCTCCCGACTTTCTTTACCACCACAATAATACTTAAGACACAATCTGCAGATAGATACGGCTTCTTTGTGGTTTGTCATTTGCTTGTGGAGAAGCCTAGAAAGATCTTTAATCCAAACATAATGGGCCTCAGACTGTAAGTTTCCAATTATGAGAAGATCGACTTCTATGCGCCTGGCTGCTGGGTGTCGGGTCGGGTCTTCGTCTAGAATATTCTTGCTACTCCTAACAATTTCAACTTTCTCTTTGCTTTCATTCCACTCGAATACGGTGATTCTGATTTTATTATTAAACACTTCCTCTAGTTTGGGGATTTGAGAGACTGCTAAACCTCCTTTCTCAAATAATATTCCTTTGCTGATACACTTGGTAAAATACTCGTCAAAGTACGTCTTATAATGGGAAGTTCTTTCAGGATGGGCTCGATCCTTGTCGTACAATAATGCTGACAAAACCGCCCATAAAGCACAGCAGTTGTCATAGTTCTTCACGTTGATACAGGCCTTTTTATTGGCGAGCTTTGTTGGCAGCTCCAGGTAAGAAGAAGCTTTAAGGGGATCGAATTTGAAAATCATAACTGAAACTTTTCGAATCCCAGTAACAACCCAACCAGAACCTCTTGATGTAAAGGCGTCAATCTTTTTACTAACTTCTTGTAGAAAAGGGTCTGGTGAATCGGTTGGACTAAAGGGTGAAGCCTTAGTGGTCATGTAATATTCAAGATGTTCGGTGGGTTTCGTAGGCATATAAAATTCCAATAAAAACGAGAGCTGAAGCTTGAAGGTTTTGCGAGTTTTAAGTGTGTGATTGATAACTGATTGAATGTCATCTCTAAAGTCATTTACGTCAGGAGTCGTTGTGTTGGATGTTGTTGTGGATTTTGCTGTGTTGTGTTTGGCGGGAATGGTGTACTCTATGTAGTGGTCTGTAAAAGTTCTCTTTGCAAATTGAATGTCTTCTTGGTTCATCTCTGACTCAATTTGGTGGATTGTTCTTTCCAGGTCATCCTGTTCCTGTTTATTCTGTGGGTATTTAGGTACATTTTGCCCTGTGAGAGTTTGGTACTTGTTAACTAGGTTGCGGCTCTTCTGTTGGTGTTCAGCTGCTGGGTTTTTTACTGGGGTGTACTGATTTGATGACTGTAGCTGCTTTATTACTTCTAATTGTTTCTCATAGCTGCCTAGGTATCCTGGGTCTGTATTGAACTTTTGCCTGCAGAGTTCTTGAAGATGTTTGCTTTTGTCCTGAAATGAAAGATTTTGGCTTCGCGAAAAATCTTTAGAAAAATAAGAGTTTACGGAATCTTTTGCTGGATTTGCTTTCGGCATGTTTTTTCTATCAGTTTAAAAAAAAATTTTTTTTGGGTGGTCACCCTTAGCTTTTGCTTGAACTTCTCTGGACTAACAACTTTTGATTAATTTTAGTATTACTGATCAGATCCCTGCTTTTATCTTTTCACATCCGGAGCATTGTAAATCCTGCTTTATGCAATGTCATTATAGCTTTTATGACGTCGGATTTTGAAATGTTTTCGTTTTCCCAAAGGCCGCCTTCACCTGCTTTAATTGTGACTCCCTTTTCTCTCGCGATTTTCTGCATCTCTAACTGGTGAGCCCTGTCATTGCCCGCTTTCACAGCCGTTGCAACACCTCCAGCAACTCCACCTGCTGCACCAACTGCACCCGCAATGATTGGAATCAGTGCAGCGAGAGGCAGGATTCCACCTGTCTTTTCATCTGTAATGCTGTGATTGCAATCTTTACAATGGATTTGCTGCTGTAACGGATCGACTTTCACTTTCATACCCTGAATAGTTACAAAACCTGGTTGTTTGGAGTCGATGATTTTGCTAATTTTATTAACTGTTCTGGTTTCAATCATTTTTTTACGTATTTATTTTTTAATTTATTTTTTAATTTATTTCTGTGTCACTTGGAATGACGAGAAGTTCTGCTCTGGCAAATGATCTTGTAGGGGATTTAGGATTAAAGGCTTGAGAAAGAAAATAGTAGTCACCAGTTGCTGTTGTAAAGTGCCTGTCTATTTTATGTACATCTAAACTGAAATAGGGGTCAGTTGCTCGTCTCTTTGTGTCCTTTTCTAATTCTCCCGGCAGGTAAAGGAATCGAACAAACTCAGAATTTGTGAGAATTTCCGGAGAAAAAACCCCTGGGAGCTTTGGATAATTTTTTTGTTGTGGATTGTGAGATTTAAGCTGAACTTTGTCTTGTTGAATTGCAATGGAGGGTTTTAGGCCTGTCATGCGAGAAACTTCATTGTTAAGCTGACTGATTACTACTGGGAGTCTGTCTGTCCATTTCGTGTAGTATTGTCCGCTCTTCAGTTTGAGCTCCTCTGCTGTCTGCTTAGTAAATAGTCGCTTGGCTAAAGTTAGATTAAATCTTTCTACGAAGGCTTGATCTCTGTGAAGCTCGGTTCTACCGTAACGAATTTTTGTATTATTTTTTTGCATTAGAGTTTTAACTCGACCCATGAATTCTTTACCTGGATCGGTCATGAGGAGGTCTGGGTAGGTTAAGGGTGAATTTTCGTATATGTCTTGCAGAGCGTCTGCTACAGCTTGAGACTGTTTTGTTTTAAGCGGCCTTGCTTCTTTATAACGCGAAGCTACATCAATGACAGTGAGAGCGTACTTATACCCAGAATCGTTTGGGAGAAACAGAAGATCAGCTTGGTGCGCCTCGTTAGGCTTATAGATGTTGAAATGGGGTCTTGTAAATTTAACAGGTGGGAAATAGACTTGATAAACAGCCTGTTTAGACAGCCATTTTGCTACGAGTACTATTTGTTTTGGTTCTTTACTGAGTTCTGTTAATTTGGAGACGGCATTTTTACCAACAAAATAACCATTGTCACGGTAATAGATTGCTTGTAATTTGTTCTCAGTCATTATTTTTTAATTTAATTTTTAATAAAAAATAAATTAAAATGCCCGACATTCACGGAATAATTGAAAAGCTTCCGAAGCCAAACAGAGGGTGGACAATCCCTGGATATAAGTATTGTGGACCTTTGAACCCTCTTGAAATTCAGTTAGATTCTAACAATGTGCCTAATCCGGGTCATGAGCCTGTAGATGAGCTTGATGAGGTATGTATGGAACATGACATTAAGTATCGCGACTTCCCAAATGAGAAACACCGATGGGACAAGGAAATGCTTAGAAGTCTAGACAGTATGGGGGCATCGAGTGGTTGGAGAGAGAGTATGGCGAGGAAATTAGTTAAAGGAGTTATAGCTGGAAAGACTAAGTTAGGGTTGGGGGTTGGCGGTTGCATGGGAAAAGAGAGATTCGCGGGGGTAGGGTTTATACTACACGCGCCAAATAAGGAAATGGGAAGGCTACTGAAAGAGCTTGGGCTAGAGGTTGCGTTTTAAGCTCCCCGTCTTCTAAGCAGTAGATGCAGAAACTGAAGCAGTCAATGATACACGAGGAACCGGGCCAGACGATCAAGGGAGAGACAGACAGCCCGCGCAATTTTTTTTGTACACTTCTGCGCAAACCAGGAAATGAGCTGTATAGTTTTGAGCAGGAACGGAGGCAGGGGCAGGGAGGTAGTTCCTTGTAGCCATGGGATTCCCTTTAGAAAGGGGCTGGGAGTTGCGGCGAGGGGGTGACAAGGTTGGCTGTTGCATGGACTGTGGGTTAGCTTCGCATGATTTTGGCGAAAATTGGCCAGATTAATGCAGCCAATGAGAGCGGCTCTTAGCTTCGCATGATTTTGGCGAAAATTGGCCAGATTAATGCAGCCAATGAGAGCGGCTCTTAGCTTCGCATGATTTTGGCGAAAATTGGCCAGATTAATGCAGCCAATGAGAGCGGCTCTTAGCTTCGCATGATTTTGGCGAAAATTGGCCAGATTAATGCAGCCAATGAGAGCGGCTCTTAGCTTCGCATGATTTTGGCGAAAATTGGCCAGATTAATGCAGCCAATGAGAGCGGCTCTTAGCTTCGCATGATTTTGGCGAAAATTGGCCAGATTAATGCAGCCAATGAGAGCGGCTCTTAGCTTCGCATGATTTTGGCGAAAATTGGCCAGATTAATGCAGCCAATGAGAAACATTTCCATGCTTTGGAGGAATGGCCATATGCTATTTTTATTTTAACCTATAGGAAAGCAATTTTAAGCACAAATATTAGTTGCTGGTTAGTACGAACTTATTGTACGACTTACTGAATATAACAGGAAAGCACACATGCAAGTTCTCTCCGTCATTTAGTCAATCACTCAGAAGCCAATATCATTCTCCGTCTCTCCGACTTCACCATTATTGGGCTTCCATGGCAGCGGCTTTGTCACTGACGTAAACCTAGCCTCATGTCATCCTCGCATGATACATACAGTGGCTTTGTCTTCTTCTTCTTCTTCCACAGCTAAAAGTGTAAAATAAAAGAGTACAAACGAAAGGTATTAAGAATAATATTTTGAACGAGAAAACGTAAGGTGCTCACCGTCTTCATACCAGCACCTTACTTCCTTTTCAGGAAGTGCGGCTCCGTCTGGTGAAGTAAGGGGAATGCCTTCAATTTGCATTTTCAGCACGTTGGAGAAGCGCTCATCAACCTTTGCTTTATCCTCAATCGCTGATTTGTAGCGCAGAAGAGTTCCCATCGTATAGCTTGAAAAGATGAGGCCAGGGTACTTGCTGCAGAGAGAGTAAAATTTGTCGAAGTCACACACTGCTCGTCTGCTGATGTTGAGCTTATCTGCGATCTCTTCATCGCCCATCCTATGCTTGTAGCATAGGAATTGGATTAGACGTCCCTGCTCAAACTGCATCATCGCTTTGGCGATGGAAAGGTTCTCGATCGAATAGGAGAGTTTCTTGAACCTGTTAATCAAGGCATCCATCGTCTCGCCATCCAGCTTTAGTGCAACCAATTTTAGTCCATCAGAAATTGCACCAAGCGACAACTTCACACCTCTATTCTCATTCTCCTCTAGCTTGGCAAAAATTCTTGCTATTACCCTTTCTCGCTCGCTCTCTTCCTTCTTTTTGGGCTTTGACCTCTTCTTCTCTTGGACGCCCTCAAGCTTTTCCAAACTTGCTTGAAATCGAATCAATTCGTCATCCTTCCACTCGCTCAACCGACTGCCCAATACTGACCTTTCCTTAGACGACAATTTGGACGCCAACTCAACTATCGATGAAATTATTGATTCCTTTGACGCGGCCATGACGAAGCTCTCACAAATGATACTTGACTTCTATTATATTCGGGTGAAGACGGTATTGCGGAAAGTGGTGATAAAGTATTGGCGAGGGAACTAAGTTAAAGAGGATAAGTTGATGCCAAGCGCTTGTTGTAATGGCGTGGAAATGTGAGATTCTCTGCTTCATGCAGGCTTGGTTTTATATACTCAATACGAAAGAAAATTCTAGAATTTTCTTCGCCCGTCGGGAATACGAACTTATGGTTTGGGAAAAAAATAGAAATTGGGACGAGAGTACAGCGTTAGATAAGCTGTACTCTCGTCCCAAGAAGCGACCAAATCGTTTGCGTGTTATCTGCCTTTCGTGTCTAGCCTTTTCTTCCTTGTCTGCCCGCCGGCCCATACGTAATGAAGTGCTCATGGCTGGGGTTTTACAACATATGTACAAATACAGTACTCCCTTTATACTTTATACGAGTACGACTTGATACTTTATACGAGTACTTTATACGAGGTTTTTGTGACTGACCCAGGTTTTTTCCTCTGTCCCAGAGGACCCATTGGGAAAAAGGTACGAATCTATGGGGACATTAAATTTAGGCTAGTGAACGGGATCTGGTGACTTTTGGTCAAAAAGGGGAGGTACCCTATTTTTGCTGAAGTGCCTGGGGATATTTAATTTAGTTATAGGCGCATATAGAAAAGGGCGATTCTTACTGTCCTGAAAGCCCCGTCTTGCATTCTACTAATATGGGTGCGGATATTAATGTCTCATTTTTTTCACAACAACAGTTCTGTCAAAATTAACGTACGATCAAAAACAACATAGCAGACATATCAGATAGATTTTGGAAATTTGGAAAATTTGAATTAAATAAATCACGTAGGCCTTAAAGTTAAGTCAAGCCAACTATGCTAGGCCTAGGCCCCCTAGCCTAAATAAATGCTGTTGCCAATGGCAATGGATGTAAAAAATGACGACACAACAGTAAGATTTAATTGAAAAGGTGGTCAATTTGTCACATGTCACAGAAAAAAAGAGATCGCAAAATTTCTTAGCAGCCATGCATTATTTGATCTCAATCTAGTTTAGTTTTGATGGGCTTAAGCCAAGGCTATTATAAATTCCTATAATTAAAAACAGACTGTAAATGTTAAATATAATAAACTGTTATTAAAAACTACAAAAATATATAGAATAATTTTGAATCTCACTAATAAAGTTATATTTCAATACTTATTTTTAGAGTTATTATAGACCTTAGCTAACTTTTGTCAATCTATTGGATGCAATAGGCTATTAGGCAATTTTTGTATAATTAGGTAATTTATATTTATACAATATAATTTATAACTATTGGACATATTTAATGGATATTGCTTCTAAGTTATGCAATGAATATTTAACATGAATATGAAAGTAAGTGTAGATCTATATATTGAATTCTAAATATAAATTTAAGAATAAAAATATAAGAGGAGATATATATATAAGTTATATATCTCTTATATATCTTCTTATATAAAAATATAAGAAGAAAAATATAAGAAACAATATAATTAGGTAAACCTACTAGCTGGGTTTTTTTTGTGAGATAGGGATACTATAGCATCCTGACCCCAAGAATCGCATCCTGAAAGTTGACCTAGGATGCAATTTCGCATCTAGTTTTTTGTCTTGTTTTATTGTTTGTTGCGATAGGGATGCATCATTTGTGCGCAACAGTCGGCTGATTTGGTGGGCAAGTCGCAAAATATAGAGGTAAACGGAAAAATTCTAAAGATTTAGGCTTATATGGTCGTGGGACCTTTTTTGGTCTTTCAAAATTTTTGCCCAACTAAGTTACTAATTTTCAAAATTGCACACCCATGTATAGCATCCCGACCCTTTAAATCTCATCCTGAAATTAGTGACAGGATGCAAAGTCGCATCCTGCACCCAGTGAAAAAATAAACCCAGCCTACTAGTACTATGAGGAGTATGCTGAAAGTTTTTAGTTACGCCTAGAAAAATGAAAATAACACATTAAGAGTTCACCGTTTTTCAAAGTAGTCTGTGTTTACTCAAATGCAGGACTGCATTTGTTCGAACCATTTTACAAAGCAGTCCTGGAAGCTGCGCTTGTTAAGGTCTTCCAGCGCGGCCTCCAGGGCTGCTAGAGCATCTAAATCCAACACAAACCGTCATCCCCACAGCTGCTCCTTGACTTTTGGAAACAGCCAGAAGTCACTGGAAGCGAGGTCTAGCAAGTAGGGCAGATGCGTAACAAGCTGAACACCCTCGTCAGCCAGGAAGTTCAAAGTTGCTTCAGCAGTATGGGCAGAGGCATTGTCGTGGTGCAGCAGGATTCCTTGGTTTCCAGTTCTAGGTCGCTGTTCCTTGAGCTTCTGGAAGACCATTGGCAGGCAGACAGTTGTATACCAGTTGGAGTTGACAGTGCGCCTCTCCTTCAGTGGTACAATGGGGACAACCCCGGTCTTTCGGAAAAAAACTGCCACCATCCACTTGCCGGTTCTCCGGGCCCTCCTCACCTTGGTTGGTGAAGTCTCACCGGGAAACTGCCACACTGCCAACTGCTACTTTGTTTCCGGGTTGTAGTAGTAAATCCATGTTTCATCACCAGTGATGATCATGTCCACCTGTTTTGAGGCTCCGCTCTTGAATTTTTGCAGCATATGGCGGCACCATTCAATGCGCACCTGCTTCTGCTCCTCCATCAGGTTGTGGGGTACCCACCAGGCTGATCGCTTAGTCAGTCCAAGATGTTCGTGGATGAGCTTTTGCGCAGCTGCGGATCCAATGCCCAGAGTCTCCTCTATTACCCTCATGGTGATTTGCAGATCTTCCTCAACCAGCCGCTGCAGGCAATCCGCATTCTCAACTGTTGCTACTTCTGCCAGAGCGGGGGTCATCCTCAAAGTCCGTCCTGCCCCTTCGAAACTCACGAAACCAATAACTGATGGTGGCTTCCGACGGGCTATCATCACCAAAAAGCTGCCGCAAAGAGTTGTGGCACTGTTTATACGTTAGACTGTTTTTGAAGTCATAAAACATCATAGGTTGGAAAGCTGTCTTGGAGACACTCATGGCTGAAAAACAGTGCACTCTATAGTACAATAATAATAATAATAATAATAATAATAATAGTCCAGAGATTGGCAAATTCTGGCTTAGTAGGTCTAGTATTGCCCACAAGGGCTCTCTATCTGGCCCTCAAACCCTTTTGTAAAATTGCAAAATTGCAAAAGTTTTTTGTTGCAATTTGGCCTACTTAAAGACAATAGTCTAAAATGCTCATTGAAGATATAATTCAAATTATTTCTTTTTTCAATTCTATTTTATCTTATCTTTCTTTGTTTCTCCTCTACTCTATATTTTCTTTCTTACTTCTCTGACCTCCTCTCTCCCTCTTCTCTCCTCTGTTCTTCTCTTTCCTCTTTGCTTTCCCTCTTCTTTCCTTCTATGTTCTTTCTCTTTCATCTTTGCTCCCCTTCCTTTCCTTTATCTCTTTTATTCTATTCTCTTATGTCATTACATTTCCCTTTTGCTCTTCTCACCTTTTTTCTTCCCTATAAATCTATAGTTACTTGATATTTTTACCACACTGGCCCATAACTATGTTCTTGGTCTATATTGGGCTCTCAAGGTAAAAAAATGTTGCTAACCCTTGCTCTAAACTTATTTGCAAAATAACTATTAAGCACTTTAGTATGCTCAAAACACAAAACTCTGAGATTAATTTTGGTATAATAAAGAGAAGCCAAAATAATTTTTCTTATTTGTACTATATAAAGCTGCAATTACTATTATATTGTAATTTAAACTTTAAAGACCTTAAAAAGAATATAAAAATAAACTTGCTTTAAAATTATTGCTCCATAATTGCTATAGACTCAATAATTATAATTTTGCTTATTTTTTTAAGATGTTATTAAAATAGTCAAAGTAAAAAAGAAAATAAAACCCATTGTCTTTTTTCTTATAAAATTGATTACTCTAGACTAGACTACTTTAAGTTATAAATCCAAGCTTTGGCTAATAATTTTAAAGAGCCATAAGATTAGAATATTATTATAGATAAGTTTATTTGTCTATGGATAGTTTAAAGTATTAAACTAAATTAAGTATCATTTTACCTTTTCCAAAAAGATGCCTAAAAATTTGATGCAACTTACATAGCAAAGGTAATATTTAAAACATTGCATAAACCTTTATTACTTAATATTCAGAGAATTCAATAGCATTATGTCCACCATTGGTGAGGACCAACCTGAGCAGTCAGCATCTCAAGCCTCAGTGGCTGTTCAGACTGCATCATACCGAGCAACCCATGACCAGTCGCTCGATTTGAACAATCCAAGTATGAACCACATGTTCAAAGATTTTGAGGCCACTATCAGGGAATCGCTCAAAGAAGTCGAAGCGATTAATAAACAAATGAAGGCTGAGCGGATTAAGAAAGAGCGCGATGCTCAGACTGCTTTTTTGCCTGAGGTGCTCAAGGGTGATGGAAGCGAAGCTATGGCAAATGCTCTGTCTGAGGTGAGCCATTTTTTCTTAATCCTGCGCTAATTTTAACCTTAGTCTGGTCATTTATAAACATTTTAATTACATTTTGATCCCTCAGCAATCTGTTATCCCCATTCTGATCCCTCAGCAATCAGTTATCCCCATGCTGATTCCTCAGCAATCAGTTATCCCCATTCTGATCCCTCAGCAATCTGTTATCCCCATTCTGATCCCTCAGCAATCAGTTATCCCCATGCTGATTCCTCAGCAATCAGTTATCCCCAATCTGATCCCTCAGCACTCAGTTATCCCCATTCTGATCCCTCAGCACTCAGTTATCCCCATTCTGATCCCCCAGAAATCAGTTATCCCCATTCTGATCCCTCAGCACTCAGTTATCCTCATTCTGATCCCTCAGCAATCAGTTATCCCCATTCTGATCCCTCAGCACTCAGTTATCCCCATTCTGATCCCTCAGCACTCAGTTATCCCCATTCTGATCCCCCAGAAATCAGTTATCCCCATTCTGATCCCTCAGCACTCAGTTATCCTCATTCTGATCCCTCAGCACTCAGTTATCCCCATTCTGATCCCTCAGCACTCAGTTATCCCCATTCTGATCCCCCAGAAATCAGTTATCCCCAATCTGATCCCTCAGCACTCAGTTATCCCCATGCTGATTCCTCAGCAATCAGTTATCCCCAATCTGATCCCTCAGCACTCAGTTATCCCCATTCTGATCCCTCAGCACTCAGTTATCCCCATTCTGATCCCTCAGCACTCAGTTATCCCCCATTCTGATCCCCCAGAAATCAGTTATCCCCATTCTGATCCCTCAGCACTCAGTTATCCTCATTCTGATCCCTCAGCACTCAGTTATCCCCATTCTGATCCCTCAGCACTCAGTTATCCCCATTCTGATCCCCCAGAAATCAGTTATCCCCAATCTGATCCCTCAGCACTCAGTTATCCCCATTCTGATCCCTCAGCAATCAGTTATCCTCATTCTGATCCCTCAGCACTCAGTTATCCCCATTCTGATCTCTCAGCAATCAGTTATCCCCAATCTGATCCCTCAGCAATCAGTTATCCCCAATCTGATCCCTCAGCAATCAGTTATCCCCAATCTGATCCCTCAGCAATCAGTTATCCCCATTCTGATCCCTCAGCAATCAGTTATCCCCAATCTGATCCCTCAGCAATCAGTTATCCCCAATCTGATCCCTCAGCACTTAGTTATCCCCAATCTGATCCCTCAGCACTCAGTTATCCCCATTCTGATCCCCCAGAAATCAGTTATCCTCATTCTGATCCCTCAGCAATCAGTTATCCCCATTGCGATGCTTCAGCAATCAGTTATCCCCAATCTGTTCTTCCCATTCTGATCTCCCAGTAGTTCAAATAGTCTCACTCCCCTTAGGTTGCAATCTGCAACTTAATTTTCATTCATCACTGGCACCCTATCAAAATCCCTGTCAACAGATTCAGAAGCAGCTGCTGGCCAGACAGTCATCGGACAGTTACTGCGATCCATCCGTGTTGTCAGCTAGTCTAACAGCCTGGCTCTCCAGCTGCAGCAGCCCCGCCTCAGTTCGCCGCCTCGCTAGACAAGCTCGCCAGGATGTCCAAGCCTGGCTGGAAGATCTTGTTCTACTCAATGGCGGCCAAGACCGACAAGGCGTCAATAACGAAGCGCAGGAGGAAGCGGCGGGCACCTTCCAGTTGCACTTTGGCGACCAGTTGGATTCGCTCCGTCTGGCTTGCCAGCGCGCCATTACTGAGGCTTACAGCGGATGCGACCTGCACGAAGCTTTGCTGCGCAGGCCGCCAGTGATCTACCTGCACCCTCACCTGCTGCCCGCCCAGCCTAGCCAAGCTATTGAGAGCCTGGCGGTGCAGCTCTGCCTACCCGTGTCGGCTTTTCACATTCTTGAAGTCCCAATCGGCGGCTGCTTGACGCCGGCAGCTCTAGCCGACGTCCTGGACTCCGATAGCGGCTCTAACAGGCCCCTGCTAGTCCAAGCCAACTGCGGTCCGGACAAACTCGAACAACTATCGGAAATTTGTCGCTCCAGATCCGTCTGGCTGCACGCCCAGGGTCCCCGTCTGGCTGACGATTCGTCCCTGGCTACTATGAGTAGGCACTGCCGGCCCCACTCGGCCTGTCTGCATTTTAGCCAGCTGTTTGGCCTGTTTGGCCTGCCTAATATCACTTGGATTAGTCGGCCTCTGTCTGTGAATCCCCATGATAATGATGATGAGGATTACTATGATGAAGGCGAGGATGCTGAGCTCGGCCTGTGGCTGCCAACTTGGCTGGCCCTGCGCATCATCGGCCGCGACTCAGCCTCTGGCAGGCCGGTTCGAGTCCGAGCCTGCCGATTAGAATTCTCCAACCTGCTGACTAAGCAGAGTGGGAAATCCCCTATGCTGGCCTTGGTGACCGGCCCCGATCCCACTGAGGTTCTGTTTGGCTGCGTCTCCGGGCAGAGCTGGCTGAATGCCGAGACTCGCTGGCTGGCAGAATCTCTCTCGGTTGTCGCCTCGGCCGGACCGAATGGCGACGCGTTCAAGCTCTCCTTGGTGCCGTTAGCTAGCGAGGAACCGGTTGCTAAGCAACGATTAGTTGCCCGCTACAGGCCGCAGGACGTCGCTCAGATGCCGTCTATTGAGGATTTCAAAAATTTGTCCGTTGCTTTGGAGGACGGGCTGCAATTGTTGGAGACTACTGGCCGGATGAGGCCCGAGTTTTTGAAGCTGGTTGGTGAGTTCACTTTTTCACCTTTTGTAGAATCACCTTTTTGTCCCATTGAGAGTCGTCTTTTAAAACTACAAAGAGTGTTGGTCTTCATTCTTCAAGACAACCGCCCCTTTTAATCACTGTCAGTATCTTCCTCCAATCTCACAGAGTCTGGATCTAATCTCACAGAAAATGACGCTTCAATGTCACAGAGAATCTCCCTCTAATCTCACAGAGAATCGCCCTCTAATCTCACAGAGAATCGGCCTCCAATCCCATAGGGAATCGCCCCTCCAATCTCAGAGAATCGGCCTTCAATCTCAGAGAATCGCCCCTCCAATCTCAGAGAATCGGCCTTCAATCTCACAGACAATTGCCCTCCAATCTCACAGAGAATCGCCCTCCAATCTCACAGACAATTGCCCTCCAATCTCACAGAGAATCGCCCTCCAATCTCACAGACAATTGCCCTCCAATCTTAGAGAATTACCCTCTAATCTCACAGAGAATCGCCCTCCAATCTCACAGACAATTGCCCTCCAATCTTAGAGAATTACCCTCCAATCTTACAGAGAATCGCCCTCCAATCTTACAGAGAATCGCCCTCCAATCTTACAGAGAATCGCCCTCCAATCTTACAGAGAATCGCCCTCCAATCTCACCGAGAATCGCCCTCCAATCTTACAGAGAATCGCCCTCCAATCTCACCGAGAATCGCCCTCCAATCTCACCGAGAATCGCCCCCCAATCTCAGAGAATCGCCCCCCAATCGCCCGCAGGCTCGCAGCCGAACCTGGACCCGGTGCTGCTGGCTGATTGGCCAGGCCTGGGCGCCGTGCTGTACAGAGGCGAGGCCGCGAACATTCAGGCTGTCAATCGGGCAATTTTCGACTCGCTGAGGCGGGAGGACGCGGGCTTCACCTGGGGCGAAGCGGAGCAGGGCAGCCCCGACGGTTGCATTCGCTTCGGCTTGGTTCCGCCAGATGCCGACGTCGGCGCCATGATCGACGCCGTTGTCCGAGTCGGCGCCGAGTGCGACGCTCGCGTCCTTGCCGACGAGACTCTGGTTGCCACGCTGCGTCGGGGCATTGAAACAGTGGAGCAGAGCCTGGCCGATGAGGAGCGCGAGAGGCTGGAGCGAGAGGGCGCGCTGCGCCAGGTGCCATTCATTGACACCCTGCTGAACTGGTGGGCGCCGCTGCCGCCAAGACGACCGCTGCCCGGGGCCGCCATGAGTTTGAACAGCGGCCAGCTCACCAGCACAGAGCTCACCTATCAGTACAAGATGCAGTTCGCTCCCAAGGGAAATTGATCTGGCCTGTGTGATCACTGATGAGGTCTGGATTCTGGAATCTCAGTTGTTCAATGTGATATTTTGCCACTGTTTGGCAGTCCGACTGTAGAGCTTTTTTCCAGTTTAGTTATTCCGTAGATAGTATGCTTCTGTTACAAGTTTATTTAGTTTTTGTGGCGCTAAATTGAGTTTTTGTGGCGCTAAATTTAGTTTTGTGTGTGGCTCTGAACTGAGTTTTGTGTATGGCGCTGAACTGGGTTTTGTGTAGCGCTAAATTGAGTTTTTTGGCGCTAAATTGAGTTTTTGTGGCGCTAAATGGAGTTTTATGGCGCTAAACTGAGTTTGTGTGTGGCGCTAAATTGAGTTTGTGTGTGGCGCTAAATTGAGTTTTTTGGCGCTGAATTGACTTTTGTGGCGCTAAATGTAGTTTTATGGCGCTAAACTGAGTTTGTGTGGCGCTAAATGGAGTTTTATGGCGCTAAACTGAATTTTTGTGTGGCGCTGAATTGACTTTTGTAGCGCTAAATTGAGTTTTTGTGGCGCTAAATGGAGTTTTTGTGGCGCTAAATGTAGTTTTATGGCGCTAAACTGAGTTTGTGTGTGGCGCTAAATTGAATTTTGTGGCGCTGAATTGACTTTTGTAGCGCTAAATTGAGTTTTTGTGGCGCTAAATGGAGTTTTTGTGGCGCTAAATGGAGTTTTATGGCGCTAAACTGAGTTTTTGTGTGGCGCTAAAGTGAGTTTTTGTGGCGCTAAATGGAGTTTTATGGCGCTAAACTGAGTTTTTGTGTGGCGCTAAATTGAGTTTTTGTGGCGCTAAATTGAGTTTTTGTGTGGCGCTGAATTGAGTTTTTGTGGCGCTAAATGTAGTTTTATGGCGCTAAACTGAGTTTGTGTGTGGCGCTAAACTGAGTTTGTGTGTGGCGCTAAATTGAATTTTGTGGCGCTGAATTGACTTTTGTAGCGCTAAATTGAGTTTTTGTGGCGCTAAATGGAGTTTTTGTGGCGCTAAATGGAGTTTTATGGCGCTAAACTGAGTTTTTGTGTGGCGCTAAAGTGAGTTTTTGTGGCGCTAAATGGAGTTTTATGGCGCTAAACTGAGTTTTTGTGTGGCGCTAAAGTGAGTTTTTGTGGCGCTAAATTGAGTTTTTGTGTGGCGCTGAATTGAGTTTTTGTGGCGCTAAATGTAGTTTTATGGCGCTAAACTGAGTTTGTGTGTGGCGCTAAACTGAGTTTGTGTGTGGCGCTAAATTGAATTTTGTGGCGCTGAATTGACTTTTGTAGCGCTAAATTGAGTTTTTGTGGCGCTAAATGGAGTTTTTGTGGCGCTAAATGGAGTTTTATGGCGCTAAACTGAGTTTTTGTGTGGCGCTAAAGTGAGTTTTTGTGGCGCTAAATGGAGTTTTATGGCGCTAAACTGAGTTTTTGTGTGGCGCTAAAGTGAGTTTTTGTGGCGCTAAATGGAGTTTTATGGCGCTAAACTGAGTTTTTGTGTGGCGCTAAATTGAGTTTTTGTGGCGCTAAATGGAGTTTTATGGCGCTAAATTGAGGTCCGCAGCGCTAAATTGTGCTTTTTGAAGCGCTAAATTCTATTTGTACGACTCCAACCCAAGTGTCTGCGGCCAGTTTCGTTAAAATTCCAAAAGAAGCTTATCAAGACTGAACATTCTTTACTACATCCTCACAGTGTCTTCCAACTGTTTTTCGCTCCGATTTAGTTTAAAAGGTTGCTAAATTGATTTTATCTTTTTTTCTGAAGTTTAAATTTTTTATAACTTTTATTATTGAATTTTTTGTTATTTTCTACACTGTACTAATTATGACGTTTTTTTGTTTTACAAATAGTAGTATATATCCAGAGTGTGACACAATTTTAATGCTTTGCGCTAAACGAAAGCAACCTATAAACAATAAATATATATATAAATTTTAAAACGTATATTTAAAAAGTAATATTATTGGGCTTTTTTTATTAGTAAATTCAGCACTTAGAACTATGCGAGTGGTTGCGAAAAAAAACATCGTCAGAAACCAATAACTTCAGACACGATGCTCAGCCTAGCCCGTAGCGGTCTGCGCGTCACCCTGGCCTCAGTTGCCAGGGGCAACGGTTTTCGCCAGCTGTGCAGCAGCGGGGGCGGCGGCAATTACAAAAACATTTTAGTTGAGAAACGCGGCGATAAACAGCAGATTGGCTTTGTGCGATTGAACCGGCCAAAGGCGTTGAACTCGCTGTGCGACGATCTGCTCAGAGAGCTGAACATCGCTTTTAAACAGTTTGACGCTGATCCTACTGTCAAGGTTGGTCTCGACTCATGTCTTCACTGGCCTACTAGTAGTAGGCTTGCAGGCTTTCTGCTTTCAGCTGTGAAATTCAATAATTGGCTGAGATTCTCAATCTTTAAGCGGAGATTCTCAATCTATAAGCTGAGATTCTCAATCTATAAGCTCAGATTCTCAATCTATAAGATGAGATTCTCAATCTATAAGCTCAGATTCTCAATCTATAAGCTGAGATTCTCAATCTATAAGCTGAGATTCTCAATCTATAAGCTCAGATTCTAAAACTTTAAGCTCAGATTCTCAATCTATAAGCTGGGATTCTCAATCTATAAGCTGAGATTCTCAATCTATAAGCTGAGATTCTCAATCTATAAGCTCAGATTCTCAATCTATAAGCTGAGATTCTCAATCTATAAGCTGAGATTCTCAATCTATAAGCTGAGATTCTCAATCTATAAGCTGGGATTCTCAATCTATAAGCTCAGATTCTCAATCTATAAGCTGAGATTCTCAATCTATAAGCTGAGATTCTCAATCTATAAGCTCAGATTCTCAATCTATAAGCTGAGATTCTCAATCTATAAGCTCAGATTCTCAATCTATAAGCTCAGATTCTCAATCTATAAGCTCAGATTCTCAATCTATAAGCTGAGATTCTCAATCTATAAGCTCAGATTCTCAATCTATAAGCTGAGATTCTAAAACTTTAAGCTCAGATTCTCAATCTATAAGCTGAGATTCTCAATCTATATAAACTGAGATTTTCAATCTATATAAGCTGAGATCCTAAATCCAACAAACCCACCCCAGGCCATAGTCCTGACCGGCAGCACGAAGGCCTTTGCCGCCGGCGCCGACATCAAAGAGATGCAGCCGAAAACTTACTCAAACGTGTTCGGCACCAACTTCATCAACAACTGGACGGACATGCTCAGCATACGCAAGCCCATCATCGCCGCGGTGAACGGCTACGCCCTGGGCGGCGGCTGCGAGCTGGCCATGATGTGCGACATCATCTACGCTGGCGATTCGGCCAAATTCGGCCAACCGGAGATCCGCCTGGGCACCATTCCCGGAGCCGGGGGCACCCAGCGCCTGCCCAGAGCTGTCGGCAAGAGCAAAGCCATGGAGCTCTGCCTCACCGGCGACATGATTAGCGCCAAGGAGGCTGAGTCCGCCGGCCTAGTCAGCAGGGTTGTACCCGCCGACAAGCTGGAATCTGCGGCGTTGGATCTCGCCGAACGGATCAGCCGGATGTCGCTGATGGCCATCTACGCCGTCAAGGAGAGCATCAACGCGGCCTACGAGTCGCCTCTGTCGCAGGGCCTGCTGCTGGAGCGGCGGCTGTTTCACGCCTCCTTTGGCACCAAGGATCGGGCCGAGGGCATGGCCGCCTTCACTGAGAAGCGAGCCGCCGAGTTCAAGGATGAGTAGCCATGCCTGCGGGATGTGATGCCGATTTTTGAGCTGGCAACATCTTTTAGATCCTATTTTTTTCAAGGAGAGATCCTGAAATTATAGTCGCTAGTTTCCAAGATCCTCATTAGAGTGACCACACTCCCAGATCCTCATATTAGAGTGACCACACTCCCAGATCCTCATATTAGAGTGACCAGACTCCCAGATCCTCATATTATAGTGACCACATTCTCAGATCCTCATATTAGAGTGACCACACTCCCAGATCCTCATATTGGAGTGACCAGACTCCCAGATCCTCATATTAGAGTGACCAGACTCCCAGATCCTCATATTGGAGTGACCAGACTCCCAGATCCTCATATTAGAGTGACCAGACTCCCAGATCCTCATAATAGAGTGACCAGACTCCCAGATCCTCATATTAGAGTGACCAGACTCCCAGATCCTCATATAAGAGTGACCAGACTCCCAGATCCTCATATAAGAGTGACCAGACTCCCAGATCCTCATTATAGAGTGACCAGACTACCAGATCCTTATATCCTTTAATTTTGTTTAATATTTCATCTAATTAAAAGACCTATTGGTTACTTGTTAGTAGTAAGTAGTGCTGTTAGAATTTCTTAGTTTGTATTTCTCGCCTGAAAATGTTCGACCAGTCCCATTTTATAAACTAAACCAAAAAGGTTTTTAAGTCTTGTTACACACGCCAGCTCGTTTGCTACGCTCTAATTAATGATGCTAATAAATAATTAATTAATTTTGTCCGGTGTTTGTTCGATTGCTAGTTTATCGCCGGTAACAAAATAAATTGTTCAAATTATGTTTTCTTATGCAGCATTAAAAATTTGTCTGCTGAAGTTTCCTTAAACTGTCTTTTTTGTAAGCAGCCTTTTGAACTACATAAGTTATCCCTCACACCCATCACAGCCCCCTCAAACCTATCACAGGTCACAGCCCCCCTCACACCCATCACAGCCCCCCTCACACCCATTACAGCCCCCTCAAACCTATCACAGCCCCCTGACACCCATCACAGCCCCCTTTCACACCCATCACAGCCCCCTTTCACACCCATCACAGCCCCATCACACCCATCACAGCCCCCTCACACCCATCACAGCCCACCTTAAACCTATCACACCCCCCTCACACCCATCACAGCCCCCTCACACCCAGCCGAACCCCGCCGAACCCGCAGCAGGCGTCGCAGAAGCCCTGCATTCGCCTGCCGCGTCTGCGCCCGCTCTCCGAATTCGCCCCGGTGGCGGGCGCCTCCGCGCGATTCCACCTGCCCGACCTGGCCTCGGAGAGGCGGCGCTGTTTGGAGCGGATGCGGCACAACCTGCTGCTGTACCAGACCAACTACCTGCTGTGCGCGCTTGTCGCCGGCCTGCTGCTGGTGCTGGCGAGGCCCGTGGACGCCTTGCTGGGCTTTGCCGGCATCGGTGGAGCCGCTCTGCTGTGCGTCTGGCTGGGCAAGAACTGGCGGCGGCTGCACCAGCGGGATGCTCAGGTGCGCTGGGGACTTGATCCTCACAGATCCTCAGGCTGGGGCCCGCCTCACTACCAGATCCTCATATTCAAGTCTTCAGCCTCCCAGATCCTCATATTCAAGTCGGAAGCCTCCCAGATCCTCATATTCAAGCCTGCAGCCTCCCATGCAGATCCTCATATTCAAGTCTGCAGCCTCCTAGATCCCCGTATTCAAGCCTGCAGCCTCCCAGATCCTCATATTTAAGTCTGCAGCCTCCTAGATCTTCAAATTAAAGTCTGCAGCCTCCTAGATCCTCATATTCAAGCTTGCAGCCTCCTAGATCCTCATATTCAAGCCTGCAGCCTCCCAGATCCTCATATTCAAGTCTGCAGCCTCCTAGATCCCCGTATTCAAGCCTGCAGCCTCCCAGATCCTCATATTTAAGTCTGCAGCCTCCTAGATCTTCAAATTAAAGTCTGCAGTCTCCTAGATCCTCATATTCAAGCTTGCAGCCTCCTAGATCCCCATATTCAAGTCTGCAGCCTCCCAGATCTTCAAATTAAAGTCGGAAACCTCCCAGATCCTCATATTCAAGCCTGCAGCCTCCCAGATCCTCATATTCAAGCCTGCAGCCTCCCAGATCCTCATATTCAAGTCTGCAGCCTCTCAGATCCTCATATGCAATTTGGCAGCCTCCCAGATCCTCATATTCAAGCCTGCAGCCTCCCAGATCCTCATATTCAAGCCTGCAGCCTCCCAGATCCTCATATTCAAGTCTGCAGCCTCTCAGATCCTCATATGCAATTTGGCAGCCTCCCAGATCCTCATATTCAATTTGGCAGCCTCCCAGATCCTCATATTCAATTTGGCAGCCTCCCAGATCCTCATATTCAAGCCTGCAGCCTCCCAGATCCTCATATTCAAGTCTGCAGCCTCTCAGATCCTCATATGCAATTTGGCAGCCTCCCAGATCCTCATATTCAATTTGGCAGCCTCCCAGATCCTCATATTCAATTTGGCAGCCTCCCAGATCCTCATATTCAAGTCGCCAGACTCCCAGATCCTCATATTCAATTTGGCAGCCTCCCAGATCCCCTAACTGAGCCTGTATTAACCATCACACACTCCAGACTTTGGCTGCTCTGCTCGTGGCTGGCGGATCCGCTGTGCTTTTGGCTTGCCTCGTCAAGCCGATTCTCGGGGTGGCGGTCTCTTGCCTCGTACTGCTCCTGCTCTGCCTGCTCCACTCGTTGCTATTGAAACGACGCCGCTGCAATATGGCGGCCGCCGCGGTTGCTAAGACGGTTGCCAATGCAAACAGTAGCGTCACGCCGATGGAAATTGCGCTTGCCATGTTGGTCAGATTGGCTAAAAATGTGACTAAGCACAGGCGGGACTCTGTTGGGATGTGACCTTCTAGCTCATTCAAGCCTCGTTATTTATTATTCGGCTTGTGCCTGAATTATTTTTATCCTACGTTTAGTGCAATTAATTTCGTCTAATTTTTTATCAATTTATTATTACAGATTTTTTCTAACGATTTTTTCCGTTTATTAACTCGTTTATAAAGTTGGATTGATTTTTTTGTATTAATTCGGAGCTCTACCAAACTTATCAAATTAATTTGTCTTTTTTATTATTTTTAAATCGAATCTTGAAGATTTTTTGTCGGATCTGGTTGGCTTTTCTTTACAAGAAAAAAACTGACTTTTTATCACGTTCTTGCATTCTTTAATCGTTTGAAACTGCGGAGACATGGTTTAATGGACCGGGAAGGCATGACGGCACAAATGATATAAATTGAAAGTTTGAAAAAGAAGGGCAGCGAGGAGAGGCAGGGGTAGAAAGACAAAGGGAGGAGGCGGGGGGTAGACAGAGTGGAGAAGCGTGGTAGAAAGACAGAGAGGAGAGGCGAGGGTAGAAAGACAGAGGGGATAGGCGGGGGTAGAAAGACAGAGAGGAGAGGCGGGGTAGAAAGACAGAGGGGAGAGGCGGGGGTAGAAAGACAGAGAGGAGAGGCGGGGTAGAAAGACAGAGGGGAGAGGCGGGGGTAGAAAGACAGAGGAGAGGCGAGGGTAGAAAGACAGAGAGGAGAGGCGGGGTAGAAAGACAGAGGGGAGAAACGGGGGTAGACAGGCAGAGGAAGAAGGAAGGTGGGGTAGAAAGACAGGGAAAAGGCGGTGGTAGAAAGACAGAGAGGAGAGGCGAGGGTAGAAAGACAGTGAGGAGAGGCGGGATAGAAAGACAGGGAGGAGAGGCGAGGGTAGAAAGACAGAGAGGAGAGGCGGGGTAGAAAGACAGAGGGGAGAAACGGGGGTAGACAGGCAGAGGAGGAAGGAAGGTGGGGTAGAAAGACAAAGGAGAGGCGGGGTAGAAAGACAGGGAAAAGGCGGGGGTAGAAAGACAGAGGGGAGAGGCGGGGTAGAAAGACAGAGGAAAGAGGCGGGGTATAAAGACAGAGGGGAGAAACGGGGGTAGACAGGCAGAGGAGGGAGGAAGGTGGGGTAGAAAGACAAAGGGGAGAGGCGGGGGTAGACAGACAGAAGGGAGAAGCGGGGTATAAAGACAGAGGGGAGAGGTGGGGGATGGAAAGACAGAGGGGGAAGGTGGGGTAGAAAGAAGAGGGAAGAGGCGGAGTAGAAAGACAGAGGGAGAAGCGGGGTAGAAAGACAGAGGGGAGAGGCTGAGTAGAAAGACAGAGGGGAGAGATGGGGGTAGAAAGACAGAGAGGAGAGGTGGGGTAGAAAGACAGAGAGGAGAAGCGGGGTAGAAAGACAGAGAGGAGAAGCGGGGTAGAAAGACAGAGGGGAACGTGGGGGTAGAAAGACAGAGGGGAGAGGTGGGGGGTAGAAAGACAGAGAGGAGAGGTGGGGTAGAAAGACAGAGGGGAGAAGCGGGGTAGAAAGACAGAGGGGAACGTCGGGGTAGAAAGACAGAGGGGAGAGGTGGGGGTAGAAAGACAGTGGAAGGTGGGGGTAGAAAGACAGAGGGGAGAGGCAGGGTAGAAGGACAAAGGGAAGAGGCGGAAAAAGAACGACAGCTAAGAGCTGTATATTTTAGTGCCAAAATTCTAATTCAGTCATTATTGAATTACCTCAGTTTTCCTGCGATGCAGTGAATCGCTACTCGCTAGTTTTTTTATTCTCAGCAGGAGCGGAAGGAACTACAGAGCAGGATATGAGACTTCACAAATTAATGGGAAGTTATTATTGAAGGTAGTGAGCAGCAATTTACTGATCCATGCTTCCTACATGTCAATTATATTTTTATCCCAATTTCTCACCCTTTCACGTACCATTTCCTCCTGCCTTCGTCTTAATTTCCCGATGCTTGTTGATTCGATTTCCCGAGCTCGCCTTTATCCCAGTGGTCTGAAGTAAATTACTTTTCGCACAACTAACTCCTCTCCCTTACTAACTTGATGCACAGCAGTGCGCCAGTGAATTCTGTGTGAGCAGTGTCGTCTTAATCTGGACGTTAATCTAATGCGATTCCCTTGTTGCCACGAACGAAGACTCCGAGCCCTGGGCTGGGTGTTGCAGAAATTGAGAAAGAATTTCTGCTCAGCTGCTCGTGGATCTCGTTAGAATCTCGTCCTCATTCTAGAAGTCCGTTAGGGATAAAGCATTATAGTGACATGGGGAAAATAAGAGTTACAGGTGCTCTTATTTAAACTTGCTCTAAATTAATCTTTAAAAAATTTGGGAAGCATTCTTAATGACTGACTGTTCTTCTATTTAAAAAGTGATCTGAAAGTCTCATTAGCATATAGTTAAACTAGTTTTGTTGCCATGTAAGTATTTTTATTTGAGTTTTAAATAAAAAGATAATCACTAAGCAATATTCACTGAATAAATTTTGATGAATTATCTGGCACAATCACAACATGTCGAATTGAATGCAAGGAGTTTTTATACTAGAGAAAAACCTGGGTAAGTTAAAAATTATTGATTATGATTACTATAGTTTCATGATTGTCGGAATAATTTATCTGATGAAAAATCTACGCGTTTCGTTATAATTTCTGTCACAGTAATCTACAAGTTGACTCCCCAATGTACACTCGTCTCAACTAACCTTTCTCGATCGTCCACAATGTACACTCGTCTCAACTAACCATTTCTCGATCGTCCACAATGTACACTCGTCTAAACTAACCATTTCTCAATCGTCCGTAATGTTACACTTTCCTAAATGGAACTTGCACTGCCCAAGAATACTGATATATTTTATGAGCTTGCTATTTCTAAGTCAAGTTTATGAAAGTCGATTTTTGGCGCTTAACGTTTCTCGAACTAAGTAATGAATCGCAAGAATTAAAAATGACGGTTACATTGAGTGCATACCTATAAAAACAGAAAGATCAAATTCGCATACTTCGAAGTACAGCTATTACCTAACAATATCAAACTTGACAGCTGTGACAACTTAGCATTTGAATAAAGTTGCAGACAATTGAACTAATCTAAAGAAAGCTACTATAAAAGGTGCAAAAACTGCTGTTGATGATGCTGTAGCCTGGTGCACTGAACATCCAGAATTCCTCTCGCCGCCAGACCCAACCAGCTGGTCCGCACTGCCGCCCGGTACATCATCGTCAGCAGCTCCGGCATACTCGTCAGATTGCATTGACACCACGTACTTCTGCAATAATAACAGGGATTGAGGAGTTATTGGCTTGGGCATCTGCCTTAAGACCGGAAGGTCGTAGGTTCGAGTCCCAGTTTTGGCCCTGAAGCATGGCACTTAATCCTGCATTGCTTCAGTCCCATCCAGCTGAGATCGGGTACGTGTGAGAGAAATTTGGGGTGGGTGTTGCCTGCCCCTCTAACAGGTTTAGCCAGGTCTAAAAGTACATTTTAGACTAGAAAAATCAGATACCTAACTAATTATTGAAAACTCTCACCATGAACTTGCTGGAGGTGCAGTAGACAGACGTGGTCACGGATATCTCTAGCAGCGGCTCCACCAGTGAAACAGCCTCCCCGCCGCACAGGGCCTTGATTTCAGCCGAGACGCAGTCAACCAGGGATTTGTAGAGCCTGCAATTGTCAGCAGCTTGGGATTATTAGCCGCATTGTTATTCTAAAGTCGAAAAGAATAATATGAAGCCAATATTTCAGTTGGCATTTTTTTAGCGGCTTAGCAAGGCAGCCTCGAACGATGCCGAGCTCAGCCCCTTGGGAAAGAAATAAACATGGGCGGGAGAGGCGCTCCAGCACTGCGACACGAATTGCAGACTCCCCCCCCCCTCGTGGATTTCGCGTCTAAGAAAAACTGGCGGTCCTTAAACTGGAACAGCCAGTGGGAAGAGATAAATGTTTTTATCTTCGTGTGCTATTTTTTCTTCTGCGCATTTTCAAAAAACACATGAAATATTATGTCTTCAAGACGTTAACTTGTTGCCACGAAGTATAGCGAAAATATTTTTTATTTAGTGAGTGTTACAGCTTGACTGTGTCCTTAAACGACTCTCTGGTGACGGAAGAGATTTCTGGAGCTGAAGCTGAAGGTGGCTGTGGTGGTCCAGTTGGATCCATAAAATTTGCCTCCCCCTCCGGGGTCAACATCCCAAGTCACAACTTCCGTATTGCCAAGACTGTCGCCCTGTCAGGAGGCCCGGTGTTAAAATGCGAGCCTGTGTGGGTTCGCACCCGGGTGTGTTAAGAGGGGAAGGTATCTATGAGGGGGATGGGGCCTCTATGTCACACGCTATGAGGGCTTGTTACCTGCAAGCTGTAATCGCTTATACGCTCGCACCAGGCACAGCGGATGCGAGTTGAAGAAGAAATTCTTGACAAATCTTCGCGCGCATGGACGGATGATGGATAGATGGATCCGCATGGGAAGCGGAGGAGCGACTTAATTCACTGGCACCGAGGGACTTTGGCCTTCTATCTATAGACGGATGGATAGGAGAAACCAAAAGGCCTGCACACGAGCCTGGGGCCCGCAGAGCATTCCGCAAAAGCCGATTTAATTACCCTTATCTTTACCAAATTCTGTTCCCGGCCAGAGAAAAAATGAGAATTTTCATTGGCAATGTGGAAGAAACATTCGAATATCTAACTAAGTACTGATTGACACATTCCGCATCAGTCTCATCTGCCCCGATTTCTGCGTCCTGAGTCATCTGTCTCATGGACTTGTTTCCAGTCCAGACAGCTTTAGTTTTAGTTGAACAAACCTGCAGCGCTTGTCCCGTCTGATGGCTGCCGCTGCTGGCTGATTGACGGCTGATTGGAACTTGGCGTAGCAGCTGGAGGTGCGCTGGCTAGCGGACTTGTAGCACAGGAACAAAGTTGGGTAGTCTGAAATACCGGTGCGTTGGGTTCTGACGGCTTAGGGACTTGGAAGCGGGGCCCCATCCTCAGCCTCTCCTTGTCCCCATCCTCAGCCTCCCCATGTCCCCATCCTCAGTCACTCCTTGTCCCCATCCTCAGCCTCTGATTTTTCCCATCCTCAGCCTCTGATTGTCCCCATCCTTAGCCTCTCCTTGTCCCTATCCTCAGCCATCACTCACGAGTCCGCACCCACCACAAACTCACCATTAAAAGCACCATTGTAGCAAAAGTTGGCCAGTGACATAAAAAAATAGTCCGTAGGCGGGGGCGTCGGTCTCACTCGTCGACAAAATCCCAGAGCGTTGGTGTCACAGGCCGAGTAGTGTGTGATGATCCTTCGAAGGTTGACGCATTGATAAATAATGATGAGCGATTTTTCGGGATAATTTTAGTCTACGAGCGTATTATTTTATCCCTATTTGTTGGAAACTAGTCAGGTCGCCTTGGGAAGAGCCGTTCCATGTATAAATGAACAAACTCTGAGAATTCTGATGCACTTATGCAAATTATTTCTCTCTTCCGTTCCTCTCCCTATTTCTTTCTACAACTTTATGGTTGAAATCCCATAAAAGGGACATTATTATATCAATTTTTTATTGCCTGAATTGAGAGCCGCCAGTTTCGTCAAACATGTTTCAGACTTCGAAATAATTCAATTGCACTTTGCAGATTTTATAGTTTCTTTGATTTTACGAAGGAAAAATTGGATTTTGAAAATTAATGCAATTTTCTGTAATATAATATCGTTATTAGGCCGCTTGGAACAGGATAAAAAAGGTGAAAAAATATATTTGTAGGTGTATTCAACACTTACCCTCCTGACACCTCTCTGTCCCTGCTGACACCTCTCTATCCCTACTGACACCTATCTGTCCCTGCTGACACCTCTTTGTCTGTCCCTGCTGACACCTATCTGTCCCTGCTGACACCTCTTTGTTTGTCCCAGCTGACACCTCTCTGTCCCTGCTGACACCTCTCTGTCCCTACTGACACCTCTCTGTCCCTGCTGACACCTCTTTGTCTGTCCCAGCTGACACCTCTCTGTCCCTGCTGACACCTCTCTGTCCCTACTGACACCTCCCTGTCCCTACTGACACCTCTCTGTCCCTACTGACACCTCTCTGTCCCTGCTGACACCTCTCTGTCCCTACTGACACCTCTCTGTCCCTACTAACACCTCCCTGTCCCTACTGACACCTCTCTGTCCCTACTGACACCTCTCTGTCCCTACTGACACCTCTCTGTCCCTACTGACACCTCTCTGTCCCTACTGACACCTCTCAGTCCCTACTGACACCTCCCTGTCCCTACTGACACCTCTCTGTCCCTACTGACACCTCCCTGTCCCTACTGACACCTCTCTGTCCCTACTGACACCTCTCTGTCCCTACTGACACCTCCCTGTCCCTACTGACACCTCTCTGTCCCTACTGACACCTCCCTGTCCCTACTGACACCTCTCTGTCCCTACTGACACCTCTCTGTCCCTACTGACACCTCTCTGTCCCTACTGACACCTTTCCCTGACACCTCTCTGTCCCTGCTGACACCTCTGTGTCCCTGCTGACACCTCTGTGTTCCTGCTGACACCTCTCTGTCCCTGCTGACACCTCTCTGTCCCTACTGACACCTCTCTGTCTCTACTGACACCTCTCTGTCCCTGCTGACACCTCTCTGTCCCTGCTGACACCTCTCTGTCCCTGCTGACACCTCTCTGTCCCTGCTGACACCTCTCTGTCCCTGCTGACACCTCTCTGTCCCTGCTGACAGACCACTGGCACGTATTATTTTATACCAAAAAACCCCCGGATCACAGCAGCAGCCAGCAGCCCACACTCACTTGCACACCAGGCTCAGTTCTGTCGGCTGCATTACGCCGGTGAAGAAGGCCCGGCTCTCAGGCAGTCGGCTCACCAGCGAGGCGTTGAGTCGCCTCTGACACTCCAACACCTTGAGCTCCTCCTCCTCTGGGCAGACTGGCAGTGTTGGCGGGATCTTGCCTGGGAGGATGTTTTGGGGCAAAATTTTAGGGGATTATTTAACTTATTTTCTCACTAAAATCCCCCATGATATCTACTTTTCCCTTTAATCGAATCTCGCATTGTATATATACACTTTACTTTTCAGGAGCTCTGCAAATCCAAAAGTTCCATATTTAGACCGATTTTTCATCATCTTTGATCGAGTCTCTTGATGTCTTAATTCTCAGCAACTTTATTGCTTACTCGCGCTACAAAACAATATGACAAATTGCACAGTGCGAGCTCTCGCAAGATCGAGTAATCAAGGCGCGGGAGCAGATGAATGAGTGTATGAGTGATTGCATGATTGCAAAACCCTCTCATGGCGCAAAAACAGCACTTAGAAGTTGCCAGTGTGTATGTAAGATTTTTACGCCTTGAGAGCACTTGTGTGGCTTTGCAGGAGAGCTCCTTAGAGTTGCTTGTTTCTGGCAATAAATCTGCGGCGATTATTGTTTTTTTCTTTCAGGAAAATGGAAAGTGAAGGACGCTTTGAGAGAAAAAGTAATGAAAAAGATCCGTAGGTATTGAAAGAGAGGGAAATAGGGATGGACAGGCCTAGAGAGACAGGGAGGGACAGGCTAAGACAGACAGGGAAGGACAGGCTTAGACAGACAGGGAGGGACAGGCTAAGACAGACAGGGAAGGACAGGCTTAGACAGACAGGGGAAGGACAGGCTTAGACAGACAGGAAGAGACAGGCTTAGACAGACAGGGAGGGACAGGCTTAGACAGACAGGGAAGGACAGGCTTAGACAGACAGGGAAGGACAGGCTTAGACAGACAGGGAAGGACAGGCTTAGACAGACAGGGAAGGACAGGCTTAGACAGACAGGGAAGGACAGGCTTAGACAGACAGGGAGGGACAGGCTTAGACAGACAGGGGAGGGACAGGCTTAGACAGACAGGAAGGGACAAGCTTAGACAGACAGGGAAGGGACAGGCTTAGACAGACAGGGAGGGACAGGCTTAGACAGACAGGGAGGGACAGGCTTAGACAGACAGGGAAGGACAGGCTTAGACAGACAGGAAGGGACAGGCCAAGAGAGACAGGATAAGACAAAGGAGAAATTCAGAAGGTAAATTCTATCTTAAGCACAGAGGCAGAAAATTTCTTGAAAAGTGATTAAGCAGTAGCTAAGTTGCAGTTTTAAGTGATTAAACTGGAACTCGGACTGCTAAGTTGCTAGGTAGCCGCTGCGCTGCAATGTAGATTAGCGCAAACGGAGAAATGCTTAGTACTTGAACAGTGCCAGGGATACCCGTGAAAACACGACCCCAGGTGAGGGATAACTTGCTTCCGTAGCAAACCATTGGACATGATTTGGCTGGGTTAAAAAAAATCTGGATACGAGAAACACCGCTAATTAGACTGGAGGGGTAGCTAAGGAAGCGGTCGGGAGTCCAACGGAACCGTCCGGGGGGGGTCAGAAGTAAGTCAGCTCGACTTGAACGTTTAGGAAACAAGGAGAAGGATTTTCGGTTTCGTTAGCTAATTAATTGTCGGAGTAGATAAGTCGGATCTCTGAGGTTATTTTTTTTCATTTTCTACTACTATTTTCAGATCCAGTGCGTTAAGACCAGACTCAAGGAGGCGAAAAAAGCAGATTTTTTTGCTCACTCACAGCCAGACTGCATGATAGGCATAAAAACGAATAAATTAGTGGCAAAAAATTATTGTTTCTTTTTTTTAAAAAGTTCGGCATCTTTTTCTCTTTTTCTATCTCTCTCTCTCTCTAGAAGCTTTTTCTTTGCGTGGTATGAAAATAAGAAAATAGCGAAGCGGCATCTCCATTTTAGAGCGGCGAAGCTAATAGTTTTTTTCTTTGCTAAATGGAATTTTGCAATTTTATTTTTATTGTTTGCCTTCTCGTATACCCGTTGTTTTGTGTCTGTCGCTCTCTGTTATCACCTGGCTGCTCCTGGGGCTGATGTTGCCCTGTCTTTTTTCATTTACCGCTGCCCAGTGGGGCGGCTTGCCTTTTGCTGGATTTTTAAAAAAAAAAAAGCAGCGGCTACTGCGTTTCTTCTCTTACAGAGTTTTTCTTGCTAAAAAACGCACCCCGCTGAGCACAAGCAACGAAAAGTTAGAAAAATATCTCGCCCTATTAATGCCTGTTGTTTTTTTGTTGTTGTTAGCTTCCATCGAGTCTTTGTGGCCTTTCTTTGACTAAACCCAGTGAGACATTGACAATATCAAAGTTGCTTGTGACACTTTTTTGATATGCCATCAAACTGAATGCATGACTGGAAGTTTTTGTCCGCTTTGTCAGATTTTTTAAAGGTCAACACTTGAAGGACAGAGAGCTGGACTCGTCCTAGAAAAGTACATTTACAGTGTCTGTTGTTATTAACCAGAGCAACTCACCCTGAGCAAGCAGGCAGACAGTCAAACCAATCAGGGTAGCCAACATTTTTGGCCAACTCTGGGTCATGACGCAATAGTTTATTCGTCTGAAATGCAGTGGATGAAATTATTTTTTTACTGAAAGAAGATCTGTAACCAAATAATAGAGCAATGATTTTGATTAAAAAATCCTCACTTTAACAAGAACTTTTCCCCAAAAATAAAAAAGACTTCAGCGATATTTTTTCTCAATTTTATGCTGCCTTTTATTGCTAACTGAACTACGAGCTATTTTTGCAACATGTTCGAGCATTGAATAAACAAAACTTTATGACTTTAAAACTTAACATGCGAGCTGGAAGATTTCATGTTTTGGGATCCATAAAGTTATTGGGACAATAAAATTTCTATATGCGCCGCCTAGTCAGGTACCTGGGCAATATTTGCCTGCCAGTTAACAAGGACCACCACAATAAGTAATTTTTTTACGAAGTCCTTGGCGGTTATAACCTGATTTTATACGTAGCCTGTCGAAATATACTAGGTGGGAGAAAATACACAACCGATCGAAAGTGGAAAGTAGAATAGAATAGAATAGAATAGAATAGAATAGAATAGAATAGAATAGAATAGAATAGAATAGAATGGAATAGAATAGAATGGAATAGAATAGAATGGAATAGAATAGAATAGAATAGAATAGAATAGAATAGAATAGAATAGAATAGAATAGAATAGAATGGAATAGAATAGAATGGAATAGAATAGAATAGAATAGAATAGAATAGAATGGAATAGAATAGAATAGAATAGAATAGAATAGAATAGAATAGAATAGAATAGAATAGAATAGAATAGAATGGAATAGAATAGAATGGAATAGAATAGAATAGAATAGAATAGAATGGAATAGAATAGAATAGAATGGAATAGAATAGAATAGAATAGAATAGAATAGAATAGAATAGAATAGAATAGAATAGAATAGAATAGAATAGAATAGAATAGAATAGAATAGAATAGAATAGAATAGAATGGAATAGAATAGAATGGAATAGAATAGAATAGAATGGAATAGAATAGAATAGAATGCAATAGAATGCAATAGAATAGAATGGAATAGAATAGAATAGAATAGAATAGAATAGAATAGAATAGAATACCTGTCAAAATCAAATCCAACTTGAAATTCAGATCAGGCTCCTTGAATGCTTCCAGAACCGCAAAGTTTTACCCTGCTAACGCATCTGCCACGAATTTCTTTCAAGTATAGACTTTGTTGATGAAGAATCCAGGAGGCTGTGAGTCAGGCTTCAGCTACCAAATGTCTTTATGATGAAAAGGAATCCCGTC
Organism: Macrostomum cliftonense; assembly: GCA_950096795.1. Classification (NCBI taxonomy): domain Eukaryota; kingdom Metazoa; phylum Platyhelminthes; family Macrostomidae; genus Macrostomum; species Macrostomum cliftonense. Next base: position 351,290 of record CATNEM010000201.1, read on the forward strand.
TTTTCAAAAAATTAAATGCAACCTTAGTTGTCTTAATTGTTTCAACAGTTGCCGACAGTTGCCTAAAGTTTATTTTCAAAAATGAAGCAAGCCGCTATTTTGTTGCCCTCTTTTAAGACTTGCAGCCCAATCTGTCCATCTGCCTCACTGGGCTGTGGCGCTGTCTCAGTTTTCATTGGCTGAGAGAGGCAGCAGCGAATGGAGCGGACAGCCTAGCAGATACTCGTAACGTGGAATGCAACACACACACCGTTTTTTCCAACTTCATTTTTACAACTTTTTAGATTGTAGAAAAAAATTCTCATAAAATTTAAAAGGCTAAGTGAGGGGTTGGCCTGGCGTTGCTGCCCTGCTTTTTAACCTTTCAGACAGAGCATAAGGAGCTTTGCTAAATAGCTGTCTGCCTGCCTTCTGTCTGTCCAACCAGTTACCACAGGACCGCTATGTCCGAGGAATCAACTGGCGATCTTCTAGACTTCCCTTTCAGTTCGGAGAGCTGCTGACTAAAGCAGACAAAAATCCCAGAAGAAATGGTACTAAACATTAAAATTTTAAAACCTTTCCTTCAAATGCCTCTGAGGCTCCTAGATCCAGACAAAAATAATTGTAAAGCATCCACCACAGCCAAGGCATTTGCCACAAAGCTAAGCTGGTAACCAGCGACTTTTAGCTCAGATTCTTATCAAATTAATACTGAAGTACAATCAAGTTTGCAAATTAGTTTTGATGCAAAAAAGTTAGTAGGTATCCTAGGGTATTTTTGTAAATGAACCTTGCTTTTTCGCCTTTTCTTTTTCACAATTTCCTTTTTCACTCACCCCTTTTTCTCACAATTTCTCTTCTTTGTCACCCTCTTCTTCCCATTTTTCTCACACTCTTTTCGTCGATTTCTTGACTTCTGTCAGCAGTTTGTCTACCTCGGCGGTCCGGCAGCAAGTCGTTCAAGATCGGCTACGAGCGGGTCTCCAACGCAGCCCTCTATCGCCGCGCCGGCCTGGACCGTCCGCGTGAACTTTTGCGCCGTCGGCGACTCCAGCTGGCAGGCCATGTCATCCGCGCCGAGTCGCACTGCCCTGAGCCGGTGCATCAGGTGCTGCGGCTTACGCTGCAGGCGCCCTACCGGCGAGGACAAGCGCGAAGTCGGCGTTTCGTCGATTGCCTGCTGGCTGACGCCGACGCCCCCGATTCTGCCGGCGGCGCGGCCCTGTGACGCTACTTTTTCGATCTGACAGCGTGATTTGTTGTTGTTGTCAACTTCTCTTCTCCCCTCCTTCTCACAGTCTATTCTTTCTTACCCTCTGTTCAATCTTCCTTCTTTCTCATCTTTTTATTCTTCCGTCTTTTTCACATTCACTATTTTTCTCCCTTATTATTGCAATATTTTAGATTTAGATTAACAATTATATTTGCGTCTCGCGTTTATTTACCTCCTCCCTGCGCTATTTCTCTATTGCTTCTCACGTCTGTCATCACACTCCTCTTTCTACTCTTTCTCCGCGGCAATTTATCTTTCTCATCTGTGTCCTACTCTTCTTTTTCATTGTTATCTCCTTCAAATCCTAACTTATTCAAAAGTAAGCAACAAAGCTCTGCCAGCAAGCGAAGTCCTCAATTTCACAAAAATCTGTCTATGGCCAAAAGCGCGACATAATTCGCATCCTTCATACAGTTGATGGGATGCGCTCTAACCTAAAAAAGAGACAGCAAAAGAAGATTGCGGCAAAGCATCTGGCTGTTGGATCGTCAGAATTTTGGGGTCGACTCGAATCGAAGCAAATTTGTTGAAATCGCCCGGCAGAATAACAGTGGAACATGGCCAAGTCAAGCGCCAAAGGCCAGGAGGTGATGGAGCAGCTGTCGGTGCAGAAGGAGGTGGTCATCTCGGACTACATCTCCAGGCTGGAGACACTGCTGCCGCCGATCTTCTACGACATGCCCCGGACCGAGCAGATCCAGTCGGCCGATGTCGGTCACTCGTTGCGGGACATGATCAGCTGTCCGGAGGGCTTCTTCGGCATCGATCATCCCAACACGTCCTGGCTAATCAACCTGCTGAAGGACACGTCGGAATGGCGACTGCAGAAGGCGCTGCTGTCGCTTCGAACCCGACCGCTGTTTGAAAGCAACAAGTATTATCAAATCATTGACCGGCCCAGCTACTACTGGGGCGAGGCGGCCGCCATGGACCGGCCGGTGTTCAGCTCCAAGTCGATGCTCTACCTGAACTCGCTGGGCGTGGCCCTCTACCTCAAGGCCGAGACCGGCTGTCTGAAGCTGGCTTCTGCCAAGTCCGGCAAGAATTTCCTTGTGAACGTGACCGCGCCTCAGTTTGCTTCGTTTGTGCACGACAGCGAGTACGATCTGGTCCGATTCCAGTTCGACTACTTGTGCATCAAGCGCGAGTACTACCAGGGCCTGCACTACCTGGCGCTGTCCGGCTGGAATCCGTCCAACACGACCCTCCTGACTTACCGACGCAAGTACTACCAGTTCAGCGTGCCCTTCACCGATTGGATCGACGTGCTCCGCTACGTCCTGGAGCGCCGGCCGTCCATCAACGTTGCCGGTCTAGTTGAAAAGATGTTCAATCTGCAGTATGTTGTCAGCCAGGCGTACAACTTCAACATGGGCCTGCTCAAGGAGGTCGGCAAAGTCATGATGGAGTCATTCGAGCTGAAGGAGCTGACGCGTCACAATTTTAATAATCCGACTAAGCTGGGCAACTACGCTGGTCGTAAGGTGCTCAAGAACAAAGACGTGCCAGTGCCAGATGAGTACGCTACAGTGTTCTCAGACAAGGATGGCAAACCGAAAAACCCTGTCCGACCGGTGGTGCCCAACATCATGTCCTACGTACGCCGGCTGCTCACCTATCAGTACTACTTCGATGGAAAGCATTTGTTCGCTCTGCCGCAGATACTTCGAGCCGTTCTCTGCTTCAAGCAGCACGACTTTTTCGTCATCTCGCAGACTGTGAAAAGCTCGGCTGAAACCGACTCCACTGGCATGCACCGACTGTACATCGACCCGATCATCTTCCAGTTGAACTATTTTCTCAATCTGAAGTCGGACGGCATGTACCTGCGCCACAAGCAGTGGTCCAGTCACGCCACAAGTGCCGAGAGCGACGGCATCACCGAGGAGGAGAGGGCCTGGGTCTACCGGTTTGACACCATCAACTGCCTGAGCCTGCTCACCGGCCTGCTGCAGAACTGCCTCATCAAGAACATGTCCAGCGTGATCATTGAAGCCCTCTGCGACCTGATCATCTTCATCATGGTGGACTCGGAGCTCATCGAGCCGTTTTTCCGCTACTCGTACTACGACACGTACTTCGGCTTGACAAGTGTGATCAATTGCGTGCCCAACCTCATGTCCAAGACGGTGATGCGACTGCTGAAGAAGGCGCCCATCACTCTAGTGAGCAACTACGAGATCAGCCAGATCACCCGCATGTTCACCATGTCCTTCTGGAAGATGACCCCGAACCAGATGGACGCCATCGTTGTGCCAAAGACTCTGGACGACATCACCGAGTTCATCATCACCAAGAAACGCCGAGTCAGCATGAAGATGGAAGGCCCGGCCACTGGCGAGGCGATGTCCGGCGCCAGCGCGGTCGGAGCCGCTGGCGGCATCACGATGTTCATCAGGAACTACGACGACATGACGGAGATCAGCGCGGCAGACGAGAACGCCGAGCAGCCGGCCTCGGAGACCACGAAGAAGCAGGACGAGGAGCGCAAGCACGTGTACGAGTACAAGCACATGGAGATCGACGCCCGCTACAGCACAGTGTTCCCGCTCTACTTCGAGGGCCTCAACAAAGTGCAATTGAACTTCGACGAGAACAAGATGTTCGACGACTGCGTGTTCGAGTCTTACTCGCAGCACATGCTGGCCCATTTGAAGAAGTGACACCTGATTGCAGTGAACTTGACCATTTTTATCCATTAAACAGGGATGATCTTCTAGAGGCAGAGAGAAACCATAAACCAACGCCACTTTTACTTTTCTTAAAAATTATTTTTCTAAACAACTCGCCTCTTCAGGTAGCAGATTCAACTGTCTCGTATCTGCTTTATCCGTGTTAAAACCCTGTGTGTCAAGGAGGCTCCACCATTTTACCAGCTCAGAGAAATACACGCCGTAAACTCTGTTGCACAATACCTCGCAGAGTTGCTTATTTTTCCCCGTGCCACAAAACGCATGCTGAATTTTTATTTTTTAAATTTAATCCCTACAACCCTTTTTATTTCCCATGTAAAACTGATCGTTAAAAAGTAACTGCCTGAAAAAAACTACTGTAAACTTGTATGTAACGCTGACTAAATGTCAGAATAAAAGTTGTCTGAACGGCTCTAATATACAGGTCTCGAGCGGACAAATTGAGCTCTGGATATGCTGGATTTATTTTAATAAACCTGATTTAAGGCTGTAATATTTGGGTTGCCAACTTAAAAGATTTCGGATGCTGCATTGAAATAATACTCTGAAGTACAAAGAAGCTTCAGAAAATATCCTTCCCAGTCAGTTGACGAAGCAACCTTTATCTGAGGTCAATTTGTCCACGTTGAAGACATTCTTCCAACCAAGGCCAATTGATAGTTTTGATATTTCCCTCTCGATTTTCTTCCTGTAGGTCGAGCCAAGCTCATCTTTCAGTCGCGCTGCTCCCAGCCAATCTAAAATAGACATTCTCTCCCTCCATTGGGATTTCGTCTCCCGCGAAACATAATGACAACTGAATGTGCCTGGAGTTTTATCCCGGACCGTATTAAAACTGGATGCTGCGCTGCCAGCCACTTCATTAGCTAATTGAATGTCGGGCCGGCCAGCTGCTTGTTATGCCCCGGCTGCCCCCAGCTTCATCAAGTGGGCGGAGTGCATGGGGGGTCCCAGCTGCATTTAGGCGAAGATTATGCATGCTTTTGGAGCTTCAATTTGCATGCGTGACTGCTGGCTATGAAAATGCCTAGCTGTTGGATAGATTTTCAGATGTTTGACGGTATTTCGATAGTTATTGTTGATATCCTTTCTAGGGATTCTGAAGACGATTATAACATTATACGAGCGTAGATACGGCCTGGCATCATTGAAGCAATCCTAAAATTGTTGATGCGAGCTTTAAGCCCTTTCAAGGGACTCCGACATCCTTAGGACGAGTCTGACATCCTGAAGACGATCTACATATAGTTTCCTTGCATTCACGACTCTAAAATCCAGCTAGATAGCTTGATCAACATTTCTCAGTTTTTTCAGCCTGTAAATAAAAGAATTTATTTAGCTCACGGCACAGCCGCAGCTAGTTGCGCGGCGCATCCGAGAACTGTGTACAGCTGCTCAGTCCTGACGGGCTGGAGGGGCCGCAACACCCAGTCTAAATTTACCCAGCTCAAACTGGTGCCCAAGTTTGATGGTGGCTAGGCAGGCACCCTAGCCACTAGGCTACAACTCCTACTACGACAGCCAGATCAACGATCGATGAACTGGGCAAAGGATGCAAAAATGCGCCTGTAAGACACATTCAGGATGCAAATTTAGAAGCCATGTATTTTTAAAGATCGCGAAACTGTCATGAAAAGCTTCATCCTCAATGGAGCATCCTTTATTAGTCAAGCAGTCGAAGGCAAATCCTCAACCCGGCCAGCCAAACACAAGCACCTCGCACAGCACCAGCTGAGCCGCCAAGCCCGGTTGCAGGCTCACTCGGATCCGGCTTCCCACGCGGTTGCATTCGAAAGCGGCGCCGGTGCTCAGCTTGGCGGAGTGCAGGTGGCACGGCTGCTGGTCGACGCTGACTTGGAGGCGACGAAGCGCCAGACTCGACAAATCTCCGGCCGACAGACTGTGCTGAAGCGCCACGACGACCGTTGACACCCGGTGACGCGATGCTGGACTGTCCGGCCGGAGAATTTCAGCCCGCCACCAGGCGGCTCGCTCGGCGAAGGTCTTCGCGCAGCGCTGGCGGCTTCCATCAATGGCGCGGTGGCAGCGGCCGTCGGCAACTGAGGAGCTCTGCGAGCATCGCGTCAGCGTGTGACGATGATGCAGATCTTGGCGGTCTGCGATGTTGGCAAAGTTGGTGGTGCGTTGGGAAGCCAATTTGAGGTGAAAGTTTTTGAGGGTGGGATAATTTAAGGATGGGATAATCTAAGGGTGAGATAATTGGAGATTGGGATAGTTACTGGATGAGATAATTAGGGTGTAAAATAGTTTGACATCCAATAGTGAAAATCCTAGAGTGAGATAATCGATCCTATAGGGTGAGATAATCATAGAGTGAGATAATCCTTGGGTGAGATAATCCTAGAGTGAGCTAATCAGTGGGTGAGATAATCCGAAGGTGAGTTAATCCTAGGGAGAGATAATCTCTGGGTGAGACAATCTTAGGGTGAGACAATCCTAGGGTGGAATAATCCTAGGAAGAGACAATCCTAGGAAGAGATCATCTTTGGGTGAGATAATCCTAGGGGTGGGATAATCCTAGGGGTGAGATAATCCTTGGGAGAGAAAATCACTGGGTGAGATAATCCTTGGGAAAGAAAATCACTGGGTGAGATAATCCTAGGCTGAGATAATCATAGGGTAACAGAATTTGAGCTCAAGGTAATTCTAGGCCTAAATTTGAATTTGAAGTCTTCCTGAGAATTTGCCAATTTTGTGGCCTTAACCCCGGTGAAGCTCCCGAGTTTTTGTTTTTCTGTTCAATTAAGTGCACTCAATAGAATGGAAAATTATCATACGATGTGGCAGAAGGATTCGTCCAGAATGCTGATGCGTCTCGCCCTGTCCGATATATTTTCCCATCGCCTGCACCTCGCAGATAGTCAGCTGCGACAACGCTAAGTTGCGTATTGTGACCTCTCGGCCTTTCGCGTCGCAGTGCAAAGTCTCCACAGAGGGCTGACTCTCAAACGGTGTGCACTCCTGTCCGCTGACTGTTACGACAGCCTGTGCCAGGTCCTGCGGCCCGCATCCGGCTCCCCTGACAGGCAGGAAGATGCGAACGAATTTTATCAACACCAGCTGATTAGCTTCACCTCGCCACCAGCCGCGCTCTGGACGAGTTCTGGCGCAATCGCTGCACAGCTGAGACGCGTTGCCGTCCAGGGCCTTGCGGCAGTGCCCGAAACGGGTCGATGAGCTCTGGCTGCAGTCGGTCAGATGCAGCGGGACTGTTGGAGGAAATCGTTTAGAGAAAATCTCTTATAAATGTAAGCTTTTGAATTAGTAATTCTTGGAAAATCCCTAGAAGGTACTCGAAATTGTCTCGGAAACATCTTAGTGCAGTTTTACTCCTACAATTCAGTCTCAATATTTTCTAAATAACCATGCACAAAACTTTTCACGAAAAGCAGCCAAATCAGTCTCCACCTCCGAAGTCCACCGGAGTTCGAACCGAATCGAAAGCTTTAACCTCGCACAGCTGAACAGCACCGCTGCGCATCTGGCTAGTGATTCGAATCACGTGACCAGTTCGATTGCAGACGAAGTCGCGAGCAGTGAAGTACGCGCCCGAGTACGAGACGCACTCGGCACCGTCAACGGTCACGGAGAGTCGATACGGAGCGTCGTAGCAGCAGAACATTTGCGAGTAGATTCGAATGTACTTTATTAAAATTGGCGTCTCGGTTCGGGCTTGCCAGTAACCGCTGCCGGGCAAACTGATACAGCGCTTGTTTTGAAGGATTCCGTCGATAGCCGTTTGACAACTCGGAGAGCCGACCATTGCGGACTGGGAGCAGTTCGACAGTGCTAGCTGGGGATCTGGGGAATGTTCAAGCAAGAACTCGTGTAATAAAGTAAAAAGACGCTGCGTTATATAGATAGAAAGAAAGATAGATAGATAGATAGATAGATAGATAGATAGATAGATAGATAGATAGATAGATAGATAGATAGATAGATAGATAGATAGATAGATAGATAGATAGATAGATAGATAGATAGATAGATAGATAGATAGATAGATAGATAGATAGATAGATAGATAGATAGATAGATAGATAGATAAATAGACACGTAGAATCGAACATATTACGATTAAGTTCCAAATCGGCCAGGTACTCAGCAAACACTTGGACCCGACAGACTATCAGTGGAGCCTGAGAAACCCCGCTTGTCACTCGGACCACCTGCCCGGTCCTGTTGCACAGAAACACCCGACTGGAGCGCCGCCCAAGCAGGCCGCTCAGCTGACAGTCGTTGCCATCCAGACTGACAGTTGGCAACGAGTTGGACCTGTCGTTGCAGCAGCCGTTGAGTTGGTCGACTCGGACGAAGGTGACTCGGGCGAGGCTGTCGGATGCGGGAAGCTGGGCCTGCCACCACTCGCTGCTGCTGCTGCCCGACTGCAGAGTTCGCGAGCAGACAGCCGGGTTCGAGAATCCACCGGGAGGGAGTCTGTTGCTGACTGCGGACTGGCAGCTGCTTCCGGGAGCTGTTGAACTCTGCTGGCAGTTGCTGAGGAGGGCCAGCGGGTCTGGAATTGAATCAAGTTGGGGACTGCGGGCTGACAGACATGTTAAAATATCGAGGGCTACCAGGTTGTCATGCAAATAAAAAAAGTTCACCTGGCAAATTGAAATCTTCCTTATTGGCGGCAGAAAGCTGGAAACAGGCAAAAATACAAATTAAGAAATAAGTTTTCAGGCTTGGCAGCATTTTCAATGGTGTAATCAAATCTTGTGGAGGACAATAAAATCAAGCCGTTTTAAATTCAGAAAGGTCCTCAAGGTCCTTGTTATGGCCCTCAAATCCCAGTTAATTTGTATTAAAATCTTGTTTTTGAAGCCTTGGAACTAATAAATCATGTCAGGCTTGGGTTGGAAAAATCACCTGCTTCGAACTTGGACGCGCGAAAAAACTGGTGTTGTTTCCTCGTGAATCAAAACAAACAAGTCCTTGGGACGTGACTCTGGGCTGGTGAATTCGAGTAGCTGAAATTCTGTGCATTTGAAACCGTATTTGAACCCTGCAGCTATTAACCTCTAACAACCTACTGAATTCAGTTACTTTATTAAGCGTTTTTTCTACTACAAGTAATAATATTGGCAAATGCCAACTTCAGATGAACTGACTTCAGTCGTCAGTTCATTTTTAGATCCACAAAAGTGTTTTTATACACGAGCCAGCATGCATTGGAACAGAACCCCCCGCTAATAATAAACCAAAAGTGTTTTGATAAAGTTGCTATCCTTTTTATATCTTATTAATTTCGTGTTTCTTGTAAATTTGCGCACACAAGCAGTCATTACTTGTGCAGTGTGAGTTTCCTTTGCGGCAGAATTGTGCTGCTGTAAGCAATTAAATATACACTTGAAGATGTTTAGCTATATTAAGAGGTCCTTAACTCTAAATGTATATTGTAAATAGCAAAGTTCCACTTTCAGTCAGTCACGCGACTTACGTCTCTTTCCATAAATCGCTTGTTTTTCGCATGTTGCAGTACGATATATGCGTACTCAGACTTTATCTCTACCCAAAACTACTGCGTATGGAGCTACAGCACCACTTTTTTTGCCAGAAACAATTCATCTGACCATTTATGCTTTTGAAAAAATCATTTGCTTTAATAAATCTTTTATCACTGAAGCATATGAGCGTAAGTAGCTCAGCGCATTAGAATAGCAGCATTTTATAAGGTGAGTTGATCTCCAAGCCTTAATGTAATCTAGCAGTACGTCGTAGCTGGAATATTTTTTTTCTGTCACTTGTATCATCAAAACTTTTATCGAAATCACCGTGTCTCAGACACGATGTCACCTTATACGTTGTGTTTCTATGTGCATGACGATGTTCTAGAATCGCCACCTGTAACATTTTTATTGTAGATATGCCAAGGTCCTAAAGATTCAACAGCCACTGCCAGAATAAACAGAATAAAGAGTAATTATAATTTACAAGAAGGTTGACTTCTTTGGTCAACAGAGTTGTGTAATTTTACTTCTACAAGACAAATAAGAAATATTTCTAAATACTTCGTAATTAATCTCCACAGAAATTTAAGAAAATACAGCGTAGATTGTCATGGACGAGCCTTTAAAGCGCCTAAAGAAAGCCATTAACGAAGGCGACTTAGAAGATGTTGTGGACACGGTTGACTCTTTGGATGCGGCCTGCAAAGACGCCCTGTGCAGAGAGGCAGCTTTCTATGCCTCAGAAGTCTGCAGGCCGGACACGGGGGAGATGTTGCAGTTTCTGATCCGAAGCATCAGCACGGAGACTGGTCAAAACGAGTGCTTCGCCTACGGTGCCGAGCAAGCTATGAAGAGGCACCAGTGGGAAGACGTGATATTTTTTGCCCATCAAGTTGCTAGCCAAGACGCTGTTGATAAGTTGCGTTCGGTCATGGCCAAATCTGCGGCGACCTGGCACGAGTGGGAAGTGGTCAGATGCCTCATAAAGCCGATTTCCGACAGAGTCATTAAGGACCAGTCCTGTCTAGATTCAGCAATGGTAGCTGCCAGCTGTAAAGAATGGGAAATTTTCTTAATTTTAGCGGAGGAAATTTCCAATAAAACTCTGCTTGATCAGTGCTGCCTAGATGCGGCTCAATGTGCTGCAAAAACAGGGCGATGGGATGTAATTAACCAACTGAAAGCAATTTCTGCCAAGAATACATCCGACGAGCAAATTGATTCTGAATTCCAATTGTGCAAAGTTTTGGAATACCTGTCAAATAAAGTTACTGATCCCAGTGTAAAAGAGCGACTCCGTGAAATGATGACGTCATGCCAAGATAAGCGATGCTGCGCTGATGCAGTAGTAAAAGAACTTCTTGCCAGTCCCTACTTCACGCAGGCAGCAAATTACGCCAGCATGAAAGGCTATGGAGAAGTTATCAAGCTGTTTATTCAGAGCCTCAATCATGAAGATAACTGGCGGCGGCTGTGCATGCTTTGCGTGGAATCAGCCGCTAGGTTCGGTCAGTTAGACATTGTCAAGCTGTTGCTGGGTAACTGCAAAGACACGAGATTCAAACACACTTGCTGTATGAAGGTCGCCGAAGTTGCTGCCTGCTGTGGCAACTTTCAACTAGCCAAATACGCCATTGAAAACATTGAAGATCAAGAGATGAAAAATCAGTGCTGCCTCAAGGTGACAGAAGCGTCTGCATTAAACCGGCAAATACCGATAATGAAATTTCTAGTCAACGCGATCGCAGACGAGCTGAAAGACCGGTGCTGTGGCAACGCCGCCGAGCCTGCCGCCAAGAATGGCGACATCGAGGTTGTGAAATACCTTGTCGAAAGAATTGCCGACAACAGCGTCAAGGACCAATGCTGCAAACGAGCAGCTAGATCCGCCTCGGCTTCGAAGGAATGGACCGTTGTGAAGTATCTCGTCCAATCTTTCAGCGCTGAAGGCCTCAGGGACGAGTGCTGCGCCAATGCCGCCGAGTCTGCGGCGTGGGGCGGCTTCTCGGAGGAAACCAAATTCTTCGTGGCAAGCATAGCTGATGAGCACATGAAAAACCAGTGCTATCTAAAGTCTGTAGAGTCAGCTGCAACAAACCTGAAATTCGAAGTGGCCGAATCTTTGCTGCAAATGCAAGTCCCTGCCGCCATCAAAGACTCGGGATGCTTGATAGCAGCTAAACCCGCCGCTAAGCAAGGCTACCTAGAATTTATACAGTTCCTGGTTGGCACCGTGTCTGACAAGCGAGTGCGGGACCAGTGCTGCATCGCCGCTGTCGAGCCAGCTGCATTTCATGGTCATTCCGAGGTTGTGAAATTGCTAGTGCGGTCTGCTGATGATCCCGCTGCTAAGTTGGAGTGCTGCTTGAAGGCAGCTGAGCATTTCGGCAGTGGGGGTCACGATGAGCTAGTCGACAGTCTGTGTGATGCTTCCGATGATGCGGAGCTGAAGGATCAGTACTTTGCGAGGGCTGCCGTTGCTGCAGCTGAAAGTGGCAAGGCGGAAGTAATGACAAAATTTTTGAAAAATATTCTCGACAAAGACTCCTTGTTGGAGTGTCAACGCTTGTGCGCCCTCGCAGGAGCAACTTTTGGGCACGAATGCGTCGTTAGTAACTTTGAAGTTCTTCCTGTGTGGATCTTTCGTCACAAACAATTCATGGATTTTCTATCGGTAATGGCGCTAAAAGGAGACAATTCAATTCTCAACAAAATTTTGCCCAATTTCAACGAGACTGAATTTATAGCTTTCATTCATTTGTCCATTGTGAATGAAAATATTGCCCTGTCGAGCAAGCTTATTCTGCAAGTCAGCAAACAGTTGGTTGACTCACCAGGCACCAGCGAAGCCACTGCTCTAATGCTGGCGGCGGATACGGGTCATCATGACCTAATTGAGAAACTGCTTGATCTCGGTGCGTCAGTAAGTGCCCAAGACAGTGAGGGTCGGACGGCGTTAACTCGCGCCTGCGAGGCAGGTCACGTGAGAGCCGCTAAGGCTTTAATCGGCAGAGGAGCCGATGTGTGTCATCGAGATGGTCGAGGTCTCACTTGCGCGCAGCTTTCTGAACGTTCGGGACACTCAGAAGTACTTCGGTTGCTGGATTCTGAAATGAGGTTTGAGCTCTCAATTGTACTCAAGTTTTATTAGGTAGTTTTGGTTCGTTAAAAAATACTTCTACATTTTTTTTCAGAGACGCTGCAAAAGTTCAGGACGCGAAGCTGAGCCTCGATCTTTATCAATCGCTCTGTTCGGCGGGATTCACTCGAGAAAGAGCCACGTACCAGCAGGCCATGGCTGACTGCCTTCAAAGAATTGCAACGGCGGTCGTCCGAGACAACAGACAGATGACGGGCAGCTACGCGGAGGGCTGGGCCAATAGTCTGGCGCAAGTGAATGGCAAAACCGCTGCTGACTCGGACATCGACTGGACTGTTTTTGTTGCTATTGACGATTTTCACCTCGAAGGTGGCTGCGATGGAATCGGAGTTAACTGCCCCGGCGCAGAAAAATTGCGTGTCTGGAAGGGTCATGCACAGGTGCCGGAAGGAGCTGGTGAGCCGGCAGCATACTAAAATTATGTGGTTTGATTTTTTTCTGTTAAAGTTTGAGTTACAAAAGGCTAGTCTCAACTCCATACAAACAAATGCATTGATTATTCAAACTTACACACAGGCAGTCAACCAGCAGTGACGGCAGCGGAAATCGGAATTCGACCCAGGCAAGATTTGTGCCATGCTATTCAATGCTGCAGCGGCTTTGTAACTGATGCAGAAAAAGTAGCGCTTGTTGGTGATCCACTTCCTGATGTTCACCTTGTCAACGCAACTCGACCTGGAAGACACAGCCTCAACGAGCTCAGAGTGAGCTTTAGTTTACAAGAGAAGAGAATTATGAGAAACCTGTCGGACACTCAAGGTCAACTTTTTACCGTCATCAAGTTTATATTCAAAAGGCTTTTGCCAAGGACGATGGAAACACCGGGACTGAAGACATACCATGCAAAGACTCTGCTTTTCTTCATGCTGGAGAAGCATGGAGTGGAAGACTGGGAAAAGGCTTGGCAACCTGAGAATCTTATTGCTAGACTGAGAGAAGCTCTGGACACAATGTTGAAATTTATCGACTCAAGCAGTTCACCCGACGAATGTATGCCGCACTTTTTCATGCCAGACGCTCCGTTGTACTTTAAAAACGCTGGCATTGGCGGCGATTTTGACAACACCAAGTCACGGATTCGGGTTAAACTGAGTGAACTACAAAGCAACATCGCAGACGTTGTCGATCACATGAAAGGAAACTTGCGAGTTCTTGAATCGCAAAGCTTCTACTACCACCCATTTACTCTATTGCCCCTAGAATTTGTTGCAAAAATGAACGAGGTGCGATCACGGCACCACAATCAATACGTGCACCTGGGAGATGCATACTGTGTGATTTATCAGTGCATCAGAGACTTGTTGTCTGGCGAGACCAATCGGAATGAATTGATGAGAAATCTCAGTAGCCTGGAGAACTTGCACTGGTGCAGATGCTCCGTCATTTGTCTGTCTGCTATGGCGCTTCTGAGGTCTAAAGAGGTCGAAGAGGCTAAGAAACGTTTAGAGCTACTTAAAAAACACACCATGCAGACTGCCTGGACACCAGAAATGTTTCCAAAAAGTAAAATTGAGGACTGGGAGCTGCCTCTCGACCTGGACTGAGCCTGGAGATTCTGCTTTCCCTGCGACAGTCAGCCTCAGTTGGAATTTCTGCCCGAATTCACACGGACTCTGCTCACAGTTCGACTGTCCCAGGCTCGCTCCTCTCACCTGTACGTGAACTTCCGCTGCCTGAGCTGGAGTCTCCGGGCTGAACTGCTTGATAAAAGTACTCAAGAAATCAACTTTGATTCTTGGAAGAGAGAGATGCAAGAAGATCCGGACTTACAGGAGCTGCTCACCCTGGCTCACTACAGCGAAAGTCGCAGACATTTGGAGTTCTGCCTGCAAAAAATGGAGGAGATTAAAACTGAAAGACGCGCTGCCATGGAGACGCAGGACGAAGATAAAATCTCTTATGTTAGATAAAAACTGAATCGAATTGGGCGAAAGTATTTTATTGATTTGCGGCATCTCTTTAGCTGACTGAAAGTTGATTTGAATAGCTGCGTAGTCACAGGGGAGATGTGTTCAGTACTTACGCATTAAAACCATAATTGCTGCTACTTAGAAAAAATTAATTTGAAAACAACGATTCTATATTTTGTGTTAATGCTCTCTCTATATGACTCGCTACCGTAGAAAATTGATCCAATTGATTGATTTATTGATTAATTGATTATACCATTTGGAAATTGTTGTTCTGAATTTTTTTTTAAAATTAGATTCTGAAAGCATTAACATGATGCCCCTCTGCAAACTGCAACTCATTACTTTAGAAAATTTACCTTTTTGCCTGCTTTAATATTGTACTTTCAAATAATTTTTTCACTGATAATCATTAATAACCACTAAATTTGATTGATGAGTTTTTAAAGTACTTACAATTTTTAGCTAGTACACGAGCTAACTCGTAAGTTATTGATTTTTTTCAACTACGCTCGTACTCGTTGATTTCTGAGCTGACTGAGTTCAATCTTAATGTTACCAAGGAGATTTCAGCGATGGATTAATAATATGGATAATGGATAAATTTCTCTTCTCTTTTCTCTTCTTTCTCTTCTCTCATTTCTCTTCTTTAACTTCAAACTCACTTTTTTGCCATATTTTTCTAGGTTGGTACACTACCTTTTGTCTGTATTTTATTCAGTATTTATATTTTCCTGTTTGATTTGCTGTCGGCATTTCAGAGGGATTTCCTTCAGGACTTGAAGCAAAAATCATTACCGATAAGATCTTCTGATACACAACATCCCCAGTTTTTGCTCTCTCTCTGGAGTTAGCAACTCTCTCATGGCCAAATACGATCACTCTTGGTGTGGATTTGGTTCACATTTTATTGGAAGTTCGAGCAATTTTCACAGCATTCAATGAGAGTTCTATCCCTTAAGAATGGACAAATTTGCTACCAGTTTTAACTTTTTTATAAGTTAACTAGTTTTAACTAGTTTTAAAATACTATCAATCTGGCTAGCGTTCACACTAGTTGACCAAGTGCAAATCTGCTTCAAGCCATCATTTTTCAAAGTCAAGTTATTTTTTCATAATCAGAAAAAATGGGCTTAACCGTTTGTAAAAGTCAGATGATAACATTTTACTCCTCGTTTAGCGTTTCCAATCGTCTCTTGAAAACAAGTTTCCATATGTACCAGCAGGTTGCTGTAGTTTGCGTACCCTCAGTCTGTTGGTTATAGTGCAGCTGGGGAGAACCAAACCGCTAAATTACTTTTAAAAGTTGACAAGTTACTTTCTGCTGGAGAGCTTACCACAACATGAACCTTCGGTTTTGCAACTATTTAAAACTTCGAAATTGAGCGTAGTTAAGAAATGTATAATTCGAGATGGTAAAGCTTAAAATTAAATTTGACGAATTGGGCGCTGTTAGACTTGCAGAAGCGAAAGTAGCAATCCACACTACTACCAATGTCAGCCCCTGATATGACTGAAAAATGAACTCTCGTCCAGGAAAATACTACTGCATGAATTAAGCTTTGGCATTCGTGTATCTCCTTTTCGACTGTTTTATGCATTTAATAAGCGTCATCAACAAATTTCTGTCATAGTAAGTCTGTCATTTAAACAGATCCTAATCGGATGTCTCTCCTCTAGCTATTCTCCAAAGCTTGTAAAATAAGCATCTGGCGTCAACGCCATTTTATCTTTAAGACGTGAACATTGGGTACTTGTTAAAAGTACTTAGTTTTTCCTGACAGGTCAGTCTGACACGTACTGATGCCAGAATCGCGATTTTCTCCTTACGTCTTGAAGTGTCTACTTTAAAGTGTCATGCGCCATGAGGCTAATGGTGACGGCATGCTTTATTTTAAGCTTTCTACGAGCGTACTTTCAATGATTTTCAAGGCTTATATTGCTGATTACATAGGGAAGGTTTTTTTACCAATAGCAAAACAGCCGTGTAGGAAGCCCCGAAGTGGACGTGACTTCCTCCACACTCATGACGGGTATTAATGCCTGCCGTATTGAAGGCCCTGCTTTCCAGTGCCCACTACAGAGATATTTAACGTATGCTAAACACCAAACCTAAGAATGGCGACAATTACTTCAATTTTAGTTTCTATCGGTGAGACCCCCAAAATTATTATTGCATCAGCGCAAATACAAATTTTAGCTATGGTACGCTCGTAGCAAAGTACCCGTGAAAAAAGCCTACCGAATTAAACCACCTATGCAACTTCGTTTCAGTCGCCCTGCAAGCCGCATCAGCCAGCGCCATGCAGCAAGAGTTCGTACCCGCGAGCTCCTTCAGCATCGCGCCGAACACGAGCAGCGTCGAGCTCATCCCGACGCCCGGAATCGTCAGGACCGAGATCGAGTGCGTTACCAAGTGCCCGCCGAATCGAGTTTGCGTCGGAGCGATATTCCAACCGGAAAACGGGGCTTGCCACGTGCTGGTCGCCAACTGGATTACCGAAGCTCCACCCGGAACTCTCGGGGGCCTGAACCTGACTGCAGATTCGGGAGCGAAGCTCTGGTTGGCCGAAAATCTCTCGTCGATACTGGAGACGCTTGCTAGCAAAGAAGTTATTTTTACAAGTAATAACAGTTTTGAATGTGACAGCCCAGTTGAATTCCGAACCAAACTCACTTAGGCATTCCTGCTTAATGTTCCCAGATAGCAACACGGGATGCACTGGCCTCGTGCAGACGTACACGGTTCCGTCCACCGGCTGCTACCTGATCCGAGCTTTCGGTGCCAGAGGCGGCTCCCACCACACTGTGTACGACGGAAGCCCTTCGACCACGTTCCCAACAAAGTTCTGGTACGGCGGCCTCGGCGCTTTTAAGGCCGGAAGATTTCACCTGACGACCGCAACCGAGCTGTCCATCGTGGTCGGCCAGAGTGGCGGCAACTCGTCCGAGATGACCCCGTCCTACCCGACTTATCCTGAGGACAACGCGGGCGCTGGAGGAGGCGGCGGCAGCTTCGTGTACAGGAGCTCCGACAATTATCTGCTGCTGGCCGCTGGAGGAGGCGGCGGAGGCTCGAACGGATTTCAAGGTGAGTAGGAAGAGAAGAATTTATGGGTATAATGTTCCCATCGAGTTTGAACAAAATTAAGAGCTGATGCTTTTTGGCCTTCTCGTAGGAGTGCCCGGTCAATCGAATAGTTCTGGAGCGAGCTTAGTGGGAGCCTCATCAAGCTTTGCGGGAGGCACGAACGGAGGCCCGGGTACCACGAACCCGGCGTCAGGCAAGCTACCACGGCGGTCCCGTAGCTGGATGGAACGGTCGTTTCGGCACTGCCAGGAGAGGCCCCGAGCACGGAGACCGAGGCGGAGGTCGCTCTGAAAGCTGGGTCGGTGGCGTCGCTGGCGGCATGAATCCCGGAGCTGTCGGTGGGTTCGGCGGAGGCGGCGGCGGCAGCGAGGACAACGGAGCTAGCGGCGGCGGCGGCGGCTACAGCGGCGGCGGAGCCGGGACTCACGAAAAGCAAGCTGGAGGTGGCGGGGGCTCTTTCTGCTCCGGAGTGGCATGCGAAGGACTGACTGGCGGCAACAGTGTCGGCGACCACGGCCTCGTCACAATCGAGGAGTACAGCGTGACTTGCGACGGAGGTGGCGCGATCGAATATTAAATTTAAACTTTTGAAAAGGAAATTTAGGAATCAGAATAGCTAGCTAGGTTAGGAATGGCAAGGGTGAAACTCTTTTGTGCCCTTATAAATTTTTTATTGAACGTTTTTATCCATTCGCTTTTATCGAACTTTTCACAAGCAGTTTAACGCTATTTTTTCCTAATAAAGATCCTAAAATGCTCTAGACTTTCATGGTCTAAATCTTCGGCATTCACAAAAGCTTTACATTCTGTTATTTTTATTGGTTTGTTAGGGTAATCTATTCCTTACTCGAGGTTTATCTGGTAAAGAGGGGGCATAAATTAAAGTTACTTTGTGAAACATAGGTAATTTTTATTTTGATAGCCCGACGAATTACGAAAAACTCATGAAACTGATGTGATCAAGTGTGCTTACACTTGGGAAGTTATGGTTAGCAAGTCAGCAAATAGACTCACACTTAATTGGGTAAGCTAATGTCAGCACAGCTGCAGGACCTGTGTGGTACAATTCATGTTGCGTGGCAATTTCTCATGACGAAATTCTCACGGTTTTCTCGTATAACATTTTTAATAGTAGCTTTAGCAGCGCAGCCATTGAAAAAATTAAATTAAAATCCTACCTATTCACTATTTTTAAGTTACTTCATATTTGCGCAAAAAATGCCAGCTAGTAGTGAATTTATGACTTGGGTAAGTCTAAATCATCTGTTTTACAGGGTGATCGGTAAAAATCTGGACTTTTTTTGTACTTTAAAAAAGTCAACAATCAACATGTTTTATGGAGTGTCATTGAACAGGTATAAAAAACAATGTGTCTAAGGGTTGCTGCTTCAATGCCAAGTCGCGCTGACGCCCTCCGCCCGAGCACGGCGGATCAGCGACTTGACGTTGGCCATCATGGCCTGTACACTGCACAGGTCCATCTGGCGGAGGCAGTACCGAATGCGGTTCTCCAGCTGCTCCAGGTTGTCCGCTGTCCAATTGTGATGGTAGACCTTCTGCTTCAACATGCCCCAGAAATCCTCAATGGGCCTCAGCTGCGGGACATTTGGTGGATTGAGCTCCTTGCTCACGAAGTTGACACCTGTCTCTTGAAAGGCATCGATGACGTCATGGGCGTAATGGCAGCTCGCCAGGTCAGGCCAGAACAGGTAGTTGCCATCTGAGTGCCTCTCCTCGATGAATGGCAGGAGACGTTTGCGAATGCACTCGTTGGCGTAGATGACCTTGTTCATGGAGCTCCCGTGGCAGAAAAAGGCCTTGGACATGCCGTTCTTGCTGATGGCCAGCCAAACCAAGACCTTGTCCTCGAACTTCTTCGTGGGAGAAAACCGGACTTCATCTGGCGCGTCGCCCCGAGCTGTGGCGTAGTAGTACCTATTTCCAGGGATGACGCTGGACGACAGTGGGAAGTAGGACTCATCATCCATGATTATGTCCAAGCCGCCATCATCTCCAGCCAGCACAGCCCGGTAAAGTCGGTCAATCCGCACTCGCTGGCGCTCCGCCTGCTCAGCCGAGAAGAATGGCACTTTCTCCTTCTTGAAAGCACTCAGCCCCTGCTTCTTGAGGATCTCATTGACATACGATTGGCTGATGTCGAATTTGCTGGCGATTTCTCGCTGGGACAAGCCCCGCCTGGCGTCGTTGGCCATCCGCTTCATCAGGCTGTCATTGACCTTGGTCGCAGGTCGCCCGGATCCTTCCTTGCGCAGCACAGCTGCCTCACCAACCTCCGAGTAGCAATCCAGGATTCCATAAACAGTTGATCTTGGGATGCCAAGCTCAGCAAAATATCTCGCCACAGCGTTGTTGCTCTGCTCTGGGTGCTCAATCTTGTATTGTACAACCAGTTTCCGACGTTGTTCTTCACTTAGAGCCTGCATCTCTGTTGCAACGTAATAAACTGGGGCAGCTCACGTCTTTGGCAGAAGAGGGCATCCCCAGTGTCACTTTCAAGCAAAGTTTTAAGTCTTTGCCCTCTGCGAATTTGTCTATGGTAGAAAATAGAAATGTCCAGATTTTTACCGATCACCCGTTACTATAGTTGAATCTTCAGTTTTGTTCTTATCGATTCCGTTGTTTATTCTAGACGGAAAGGCCCAGTTTCAAATCCTGCAAAAAACTTTGTTTCATGCAGAATCAAAGCCAATCCTTTCGGCCGCAAATTCACCCATCGGAAGTCGGTCAGCTTTCTCAAAGTGTTCAGTTTTCCTAGACCATCAGACTGTCTCCAAGGCGTCGGGATTTTTCTGTTTCTCTGGTTTATGGTGTCCAGCTGCGAGTGCGGCTTCATCTGGAAAGTGGCTAGATGATGGACAGGAATTCTATGTTGGTAAATAGACATCACAAGAACATAGGTACGAGCGCCAAGGCCTGCGGACTGGCCGCATACCACTGTTAAGGTCAAAAGGTAACACCTGTCCCTCAGAGCACTTGGCCCCAAGGTACCCAGTTTGGCCAGAGCCAGGAATGGGTGGTCCATCGCCAGAGCCCAGTCAGCGATAACAGCTCGCGGGAGCTGGTACCCAGGGTTGGCTTGCGTGACAGCTAGATGGAGGATGCCAACAGACATGGGCTCCATCTGGCCACGACCTGCTCAAAAAGAGGGTAGAGCAGGTGCAGAGCATCGCAGGATAGCCTGTCTCATACTCTGCGGGCATGCTATCAACGCCTTGCGAGCCACTCGCCATGACTACAATTTATGTCGGATTAAGTCAAAATTTGAAACTGACAAAATTTTAACCGTATTTTATGATTTTATAAAATTTCTAAAAAACAGGACAACGCGGTACAAAGTTATGTGTCAAAAGAAACTCAGTGGTCAGAGTCGATAAATACGATTTTTGAGTTGCAGCTACCAATCGCTGTCACTTGGAGTTGTGGGTGCCAAAGACGCTCTCCATTTCCCGCACCGTTGCCGACGGATTTTCCTTTGAGTAGGCAAGCACAACAGTCGCTGTCCTCACCTGTACTCGTGCGAGGACGCCCAGATCTTGGAGCATCAGCGACGTGGGTGACACCATCAGCAGCGAGTCGGTGATGCTCAAAAACTTGTGTGCAACCCAAG